>JAZKJV010000465.1:790269-1112854 GCA_037367405.1 Ottelia alismoides
TATTTATCTAATTTTTATTGACACTTAGTTTAAGCTAGGGGGTTAATAACTACGAATTATGACAATGAATTTGGGTTTCATCAACCCCCTATACTTAAACTATGCTCGTCCTCGAGCATAACAAGAATGAATGAGCGGGATTAACCCCCTTGTGCGTGTGCGTACAGGATCTGATCCGTTCAAAAACCTCCAAATTTGGAGATCAAAATATTTAGAGCTCAACCCATCCTTAATCAAGAGGTAGCCAATTTCTCTAATTTTTTCTAGACTCTCTTCTTGATACTTATAAACAAAGTCTATGAGCTTAAGTGTTGACTGCGATCACGAGAGTAGAGTCACAATGTCACCAGAGGTCCTGATCCAAGAAACTCTCCTAAGGACCCAATCCTCAACTCCCGGGAATAAACCAAATATTGCATCAAATCAATCGTCTCTTTAGTTGTCAGACTTAGAAGTGTAGATGGCAGGACAGTTGATGGAGGGTTTGAGATTGTGCCATTTCTTCTCTCCCTCTCATTGGAACAAGGATCCTCTCAAGTGCCTTATTACTCGACGCTTATTTTTTGGTGTTGATCAGTGCATTCGTCAAGAGAAGTTGGAGTCGTCTGCACTTGTTTTCCTGGGAATACATCGGGATGTGCCTTTTTTGAGTAGCTATCGTACCATCTACACCCAGACTTGCAGCATTTATGATGCAGAGCCCTTTTTTGGTGCAAGCCTGACTCCTGGTCCTAGTAGCGGTGGTCCAGTGAACACTTTGAAATGGTTGGGAGCGCTCGTCTTTTTGGTGGAAGATCTAATGATATTTGACTTCGTGGAATGGCTAGCTCCACTGCTTTTACCAAGAGTTGGCGTACACTGATCAACATTTTTATTTTATTCACACCCTGGCACTTAGGTAGATGTCAAGAGATTAGTACAAGAACCAAGTTCTCATACTGGGTAAATGCTGACACTCAGGTTTCATGAAGCCTTCAATGATTCTATCCATCCTCGAGCATCATTAGATCAAATCGATACTTGAATCCCTCATCCCAGTCCCTCAAGTGAAATTTCAACTCATATCATCGAGACCGCAGTCGTGCATGTGAAGTGATGATCATATTCTTAAGGTTGGAGACTAAGTATGCAATATAGCACGTAAATCTAGCAAACTAGGGAATGGGGATATTTTAGTCTAAGACCCTGATGGCTAAGGCTGGTTAACCTAAAATCTCAAGACCTCATAAATCAGGTGTTCTCGAATATCACTGATCATGTGTGTGAAGTGAAAATGTAGGGGATTTAATCCAACTCCTTCATAAAAGTTTTGAATGTTTTTTACTTTAAATAACCTAATGACTGCCCAAACTCAAATGAGTAGATGCATCTGCTTTCAGCCAGAATAGATGTAAGCACATGCCTTAACGGAACCCGTTGCTTGAGGACGGAGCCATACGCGATGTCCTCTAAACCACCTACTCTGTTGAGGGAGAAACTCTTACAGAAAAGCAGCTACTTATTTGTGTTTAGTAGTTAATTTGACTTTCAAAGGATTTTTGGTTTTTCTAATTTTTAATTAAAGTTAGAACACAAGTTAGACTCATTTTCCTTGAAATCAAGAAAATATTTTCCAAAGGCATGTCACACATATACAATTTTTTTTAAATATTTTTCAAATGATTTTCAAAATAGGTGAAACCATTTTTCAAATCATTTTCAAAAATAATTTTTTTGAAAATAGTGTAACATAGTATAGAAAAACTTTAAAATCATTTTGTCCACTTAGTTCAAAAGATTATACTTTAGCCCCAAAAAACTAAAATTTTTCAAAATATAGCTAAAATATAAATACTGTATATACGGTATACCCCCCTATACTTAAACTTTGCTATGTCCTCATAGCACTAGATGATACAAAGCCAAAGCTCCATTTAAGTATGGAGGAATATACAAGAACTGAGGAGGACGCCCCCTATATTTAGCTTAGAAATAACCTAAGTATCAATGAAAGGAAAGATGAGGGAGAAAATCATGGGGACTCATACCCCCCCATACTTAAGCTAAGAGTACCCTAAGTATAAAGATGGATAATTGATGTTGGGGAGACCTGAGGGGAACGAAGGAGTTAGGATGGATATACAAATGAGCGGATGAATCTTCGGAGATGAATGGAGTACCTAGGGTCTAGAGAAGGGTGTTGGAGCAATCAAGGCTCAAATAAGCATGCAATACCCTTTAATTTCACCAACTCACACATGAAACCAACAAGTGTTGGTTAATTATCTTGTCATTTTTATTGGTGATTAAAACATTCTAATTTACGCGAGAAAAATATCAAATAAAACCATCCTATATAAACAAGGGTGTTGCTCTCCCAAAATATTATTTTACTCCATTTTAGGTCAACTTGCCATTATCAGCCCCAATTATTTGCTTAAGGTTATCACTGATTAAAAGTGAGCACATAAATCAAACACTCATAGTCTACCGCTCATTCCCAAAACCTAGGTGATCAAGCCAGGAAGGGAGGTCGAGAAAAATCCATGCAGTTGATAAAAATCATGATCTAGACTAGGAGAGAAAACATGCAATGCTTTGAGCAAAAATTCATGAAAACACGGACTGAATTTAAGAACAAAATCGAATGTATGCAAGTCGATGAAGAACCACACCTAACATGCTTCTATTAGCAGGGAAGAACATCTTTTATTTTGGGCTAAGTGAAGCGATGTCTACATGCGTCTAGAATTAAAGTGTGTCCTACCTACGATCAAACACAAAGATAGAGAATGTGAAAGAAGCTCGGAGAGTTGCGTGCCTAATCCTAGGTCAACACTCAACTGGGGCGATCCCTACACAACCACGGATATCTCGTTCATTTACACGCGTGAGTCTTCGAACAAAGACCGATGTAAAGATGATTATTACATGAAATGAAATAAAATGCAAGAAACACGTTTTTTTCTTCTTCGATTTTTCACTAATGTTGCTTCTACGGCTCCCCACAGAGGGGAACTCCTGCTCCTCGCCTCCATGAACACCAAGGGTCCAGTCATAAAAACAAACGTTAATTATCTATCAAAGAAAAAATTAATAATGCAAGATAAAAATCATGACATACGAATTAAAAATTAATAGTTAATTAAATATAAGAAATCTAAATAAACAAAGGCGAGTCGTGTCTCCTGCAATGGCACCATTTGACGACTCCGCAAATCTGGCATCTTAATAAGTCGTTTTAATATGTTGTAGTTGGCCGAATCGGATGCGTCAAAGACCGCTTGATTTAAAATAATCAATCAAAATAAAGCGGATGATTTTTTTACTTGAGCAAGCCCAAGGTCGAACTCAGGGACACGAGCCTCTTAAGTATGAATTCAGATTTTTAATACCTAAATTAAGCAATGAATTAAAAACCATAGGTCAATGAATGCAAAAGACAAGAAAAATGCTTAAATAAACATGAAGATATGCCATTTTTGTTTTGATTTTTAATATGCAACAAGATGCAAAGAAATGCAATGTTAGAATAACACAAGTATGCCAGGATTATATAAAATATTTGAGCAAATAAATCGTAGTCAATTTAGGTTCAAATTGTGAAGCTATTCTCATTAATGAAGTAATAAAAGGCATACAAGGAAGTATATGTGAGACACTTGTTTAAAATAATGCATCAAAGTTCATAGTGTCAAAACAGAGATCTAAGTATGCCATTTATAAGAGAGTGAACAAAGCTTCAAAACGCCACTGAAATCAACTGAAATGGAACTCGTACGCTCAAGATATTCAAGAAAGAAACCAGGGGCATAAATGCAAGAAAACATACAAATAATAGGGAAAACATAGCAAACATGTCCCTGGAAGGACTAAAATATAATTTACAAAAGTCACGAGGCCTTCCCTGTAAATTACTCACACATGTGGGGGCATATTTGCAATTACTAAAACCCACGAGGGTTTAGATGCAAAATACCCTAGACGCATGTGGTTTCCACATGCTATAGGGACCTACTTGCAATTATTAAGACCTTCCAGGGCCTCTCTGCAAATATCCCCAGCCTGCACGTGAGTAGCACGTGTAGGGCGAGGCTCGGCTGACACGTAGGCTCGGAGGAGGCTCGAAGGGTTCTAGTGCTTCGACAGCTAGCTAGGAGTAGGCCTGCAGGCTCAGACAGAAGACTCGGAGGCGGCCGTGAGTTTGACACGTGGCAGGATAGTAACCGTTCGATCTCGTCAATCGAACGACTACTGCTCCTGCAAAGGTGAAGTCGACGTTGCCCAAGGACGATCGTCCGATCTCGTCAATCAAACGACTGATGCTCCTACAATGGTGATGTCAACGTGGCCCAAGGACGATCGTCCGATCTCGTTAATCGGACGGTAACGACTTTGCTGGTTACTTCTGCTCCGCCACCTCCTACAGTGGCAATGGTTGTGCTCCGACGACATGCTTCTTTTTCCGCCTCCTTCTAGCGGCTATGGTGTACCTCCATGGATGAACTCTGAAGATCTGGAACCATCGCCGAAGCTCAGGGGAGCTGCTGGATTTCTAGGAGGAGGTCGGTGACGTCTATATGCTGGAGGTGGAGCTCACGAACTCAGCTCTGATGAAGTTCCGGCCAATGCTGATCTAGGTACCTGCAACGTTAGGAATATAGCCGAAGCAAGCACATTCATGGTGTTTGCGATGTGGAGTGGAATGGAGACCGTAAGGAGCGGAGAATGTGGCGGTCTGAACCATCTTCTCCGGCGAACTCGGAGGAGAGGGGATCAGAGTGGTCTGAGGTGGTGGAGGACCAAGAAGGGTATCAGACGAGAGCGCGTGACTGGTGGAGGTGCGGTGAAGCTGAATCGATGGTTAATGGAGGGTGATGTGGTGCGGAGGAGGCTAATAAAAGTAGAGAAATTAAAGGAAAATGCAAAGGAGGATCGAAGAGCTTACCTGAACTATGACGGAGCGGATGGCATGTGCTTGGGGTTCAAGGAGAACCCCAGGTCTTTGTTGGAATCCATCACTTGGTTGGAGCAGCTCGAGCGGAGGCGGAGCTCCGCAGACCTGGCCGTCAACGACCAGGGATCGACACCGGGGTCGCATCGTCTTCGTGGCTCGATTGGTCCCCCTTGTCACGGGGAGGAGGAGAAGGGCTGGGCGGAGCCCCTCGTAATGGTGGACACCTTGGGATGGCATAGGTGACAGCGTATTTGAAGAACTAAAGTGGCGGTTCTGATGATGGGAGAGTGTGAATTGCGGGGGCTATTCGGAGCGAAGTAGAGGGTGTCGTGGGGGTGATTAGGTTTGCATGAAGAAGGTGGATGAACGGTCTACAACATGGGGCTGTTGGTGAGTGGAGAAGGTGGAAGGTGAGGTCGGGAAAAAGGAAAGGAGGAGGTTGACGCGCGAGGTGGAGAACGTGGGCGAGAAGGGCCAAACGGAGGAGGAAGAAGGGTCCTCGCCTGTTGGATCGTAAGATCTAACATTGAGAAGAGGGCGCTCACAGAGGTTCAGATTAGATCTAGGGTGGCGTGATCGAGCGGTGAAGGGATTGCCACGTGGAGAGATAATGATGAGGCGCGGGCGAACGGCCTGAATATAATCTAGGACTTGATCGAAAGGATGAGGGTAGCGCGGTAGTGTGCGGTGGAGATGAAGGTACCAGGGAAGAATCGGGTGGTTACGGTGCGACATGCGGAGAGCTGAGGTGAAGGCGCTAGCGGATGGTCTTGATGTGATCAGGGAGTTGATCGAATGGGCTTGAAGTGAAGCGGAAAGGAGTGACTAGGATGTAAGGAGAAAAAGCGATCGGATGGTGATGGAGCTGGACACGTGGCGAGAGGCAGTGAAGGCGAGAACTAACGTAGGAGATGGGAATGGATCGGATGGTCAAGGATGGAGCGGGAACTGAAGGCGGGGATTGAAGCACCTGGAGTTGATCCAATGGTAGAGAACGCAGGCGCATGGCGAGAAGAGATGCGGCCACGTGGCTCAATCAGAAAGAACCACGTGGCCCAGGCAGATTATTCAGACAAAGAAATTGAAACATGGGGGAGAAGAAAGCCGAATTTGAAAAACTCAAAACATGAAAGTTGTAGATCTTGATGAGATCTACAAGTTTCATGTTGACCAAAAACAGAAACGAGGTCAAATCAAAGGAGAAATAATTTTGTGAGTGTTTTTAAGGGTATAAAAACACCACGATTTTTTGTTTTGTTATTTTTTTTGCATTCTTAATTTATTCTAAGGTTCATATATACATAAGGATTTATCTGGTTTTTATTGACACTTAGTTTAAGTTAGGGGGTTAATAACTACGATTTATGACAATGAAACTGAGTTTCATCAACTCGCCGGAGGTGGTGGTGGAAGCCACCCAAGGCCCCACCTGAACTCACTCCTCGCGAGCTGGATAGTGCTCTGTCACAACTCTCTATCCAGAGCTCGAAGAAGGATCCATGCGAGGCCAAAGAGAGGTTCGAAATGCAAAGAGGCGCTCGAGGGGGGGAGGGTTGTACAAGCTGACCGGAGCAGCTCCAAGATCGAGGTGTTGCGATCAACGCAACTATCCATTCCTCGAGGGAATCATTGGGCGTGTAAGAGCATATATTGATGAGAAAAAGGTCTGAAGACTTCGACTAGAAGCAATGCAAGGTGCGAGTCCCATAATTGGGCAAAACGTGGAGAAAACGAGGAGTGCCAGAGGTTGCAGGACGGGTCAGAGGAGTTGACCGAGGTCAACGCTCCATGCTACCTGGTTGGTCCATGTGGACCAACAAGGAAAAAGCAACCTGAAAAATATTAAAAAATGGAAAGAATTAATAAACAATTTTTTTAATTTTAGATTAAAAATAAAAATGTTTATTATTTTATGTAGAATTTTATAATGTTTTTCTTTATTTTTTGAGGTTATTTATTACGAGCTACTTTTCAGGGTTAGAATATAGGTATATTTATCTATGTATTTAGGTATTTTATTTTTATTTTGTATTTTTGATTTTATTAATTTAGTTTCTTTATTTTATATAATTATAGCTTATTATTATATACTTATTATATTTTTCTGATGTAATTTATACAATTAAATAAATAGGTCTATTTATTATATATGTAAAAGTATATGTATTTTACCTATGTATTTTCTATATTTTATTTTAATATTTTCTTTATGGTTTTATTTTAGTTCATATATTACAAATAACATTTACAAAATTATAAAAATATAAAACTATAAAAATAATAAAGAATAAATAAAATTAATATTTTAATCGGTATACTATACAATAGGGATCTAAAACCTAACTTTCACACCTTAACTCCAAAAAATATGAATCCGCCTTCATTAAATAGCTTATTAAAATTTATATATAATAAAAGATGATTTTGATATATTTTGAGTTTTTCTTTGAGAGATATGGGTCTGGGAAGTTGGGATTTTGGAATTTTATTTAGACTGAATCTTCTATTCTGTATATTTTTTGTATGAAATCATTATGTATTTTTTAATATTTTATTATCTACAACTTTCATGTACAAAGTTCTTTATTTGAGGTATAAAAATGGAAAATAAAATATGTGCCAAAAATGAAGAAAGAATGAATAATGAAAGGGATTTTTATTGCATAAATGACCATTATCTCCCCCTACTTTATTCCTTGTCGACCTAGTCCTCAAGATGCCTAGGTCTCGGGGTTTAGGGTCATAAAATATCCACGATATTTTATTTTATTTTTTTCTTTTCTTTATTCTATAATTTTGGCATTAAAAATAATATTTTATATAATATTTACACAACAATGCATAGATGTTAAAATGCATGAATTAGAGGTATTTACAAGCATTTACTAGGGTTTTTAAGGCCAAAAATGATAAAATAAAGGTGATGAAATGGAGATTCATCACTGGTCCACATGGATCACAAAAAGACAAAAGAGAAAATAAGAAATGAAAGAAAATTCAAAATAAATCGTAATTGAATTTATCTTTAAAAACTCAAAACATAAAAAATATTTCTTATTTTCTGAGCTATTTTGTAAGGATTTTTATTTATTGTTACATCCTTATTTGATAGATTATATTATCTATATACTATTATTTATAGATATTTATGCATATATATTGTGTATTTGCATTTTATTTTTTTATTTTTATATATACTACTATTTTTACATTATTTATTTATTTCTAACTTTATTTAATACATATTTACATATATTTATGAGATTTTTGTGATTTGATTTACATGTACAAGTAAATACATATATTTACAACACATGTAAGTATACTTGTATATATATTAGAGTTTATTATTTATTTTTTGTTTTTTGTTAGTGCTTTTGAGTTGTGTTTGTATTATTTATAGGTGTAATACCATATACGATGATTTAAAAATATAAAGAGACTAAAAATGTAAAGAATAGAAATATAAGGCTTAATATACAGATGTACAAAAACCATGGTACCCCAATTAACGGGCTTTTGCATCTTAACTCCAATTCCAATGAAACTATCTTCATTTGAAAGATAATTAATGAGGTGAGTTTGGTTCATTTTGAGCTCGTATGGGTAAGATATTGATCAATGAAGTTCTATTTGTGGCCTTTTCAACTGAGTGTACCAGGTGACTTGTCCAAGGTTTATTTTAGCCAATATTTTCTTATTTTTTATACATTAATATGTACAAGTTTTGTGTTGAACACTTTATTATTTGAAGTGTATATAATGATGAACAAAATAGTAGAAGTTTGAACTATTTACGTAGTATTTTGCACTTAGAAGAATTAGGGTTTTCTTTGTATCTATGTATAGTGTTTCACCCTATATTCCCCCTCCTTTATTCCTGATCGACCGAGTCAATATTTGACTCAATCTCAGGGTTCAGGGTCAGTCGGTTTCATGATAGTTTCTTTATTTTTCTTTTCTTTTCTTTATTCTTTTATTTTGGATTTAAATACATGTATTTATACACTATTTATACAATAATGTTAGGATTTTAATTCATGCAAGATAGTGATATTTACATATATTTCATTAGGGATTTAAAGCTAATATGAAAGAATAAAGGCAAATGAATGATTAATCATCAATGAGACGTTGGCAGTCGAGGCCGACGAAGAAGTTGCAAAGTGAGCATTGGAGTGGCATGAATAACTTATGGCATAATGGTCAGTACAGGCAGATGACAACGAGCGAACAATGGCACCAATGCCATTCGTGACATTTCTTGTGCCCTAGGCAAAATAAGAAATGGGATTTTATAAAAAAAATCATAAAGGAGCATGCATTCTCTATAAATGGTACATGGAAAAGTTGAAGGAAGTTAAAACTTCACATCACGAAATGCAGACTATAACAAACAATTAGCGATTTTAGCGAGTTTATCACATGATCCTAGATCTCAGCATAACAAAGAAATTACATACAACGAATATATGAAATTAAGGAAATGATTTTTCAAAAATACTTTCGCATGTTCTCATGAATATCAGGAAGAGGAATATCAGGAAGAGGTCAGGGTTACCTCTTGAAAGCGTGAGTCTCTAAGAGAAGAGACCTTCCGAGTCAAGTTTGATATGTAGACGCTTATCTCGCGAGCACGATGATGATTCACGTAGAATCCCACGAACTCGAATATCAACTTGTCCACGAAGTTGTCCATACAAAATAAAGATCAATATGATCTATATCTCATGATCTTGTCAATCACACCATTCTTCATGTACTAGAAGCACCACAAAGGTGGCAATCTTCTCTTGCAACAGAGCAAACTAACCAAGAGATGGAATATGGTGGATGACCAAGATGGTCTTGGAGAGATGGTGTGGAGGATCAAGGCAAGAGTCTTGGTCTCAATTTTCTCGGTCTCTTTCAAGGAACTTGGACCACGTTCGTGTATGGGGTTATCCCCCCCCCATTTGGGGGGGGGGGTCCCCGAAACCCACACTTTCTCTCTCATGTGGGGCCCACTCTCTCTCTCTCTCTATCTTTTAATACATCAAATAAATCATTTATCTTTCATCCATTCCATTAAAAGTAATATATTATACCATCATATCATCTAAAAATTATAAACTACTCAACTTCTACTCATTTTTCAAACTTCAATACAATCACATCACAATAACTACTCACTTTTTTTAACTTCAATGCAATCACATCACAAAAAACCCTCTCAACGCAAAACCCTCTATCCAAACATCAAAAGATAAAAATGGGTTATCCTCCCCCAGGTTACCCCGGGGTAACCCTCTAACCAAACACACCCTTAGAGTACTGGAATTATGGAGTTGAAGGTATTTTTGAGAGAGAGGTTATGCCCTCTCTTATATAGGAGGGGGATGTCTATGAGGAGCCCTACTCATCATAGTAGATGTATTCTCCTTATCTTGGATGATAGATCAAAGGCAAGGACCAAATCCTTGTCCTTCAAGAAATAGGACTTAATTATCTCCTTTAATCACCATCCAAAATAAAGCAACAAATAAATATAAAAATAGGATAGCCTAATCTCATTAAGACTCATATGGTGGACGTCGATACTTCTCCAAGCATAGATGTTTTACCTTGTCCTATTTAGTTTTTATAGTTGTCATTATTGAGAATTTATGAGAACACTCTTATAACTCATGAATCTTATTCATAAACCCAAAGAAAAAATAAATCCAAGTTACATTTAAATTCCAATATGAATCACATTCAAATAAGTGTTTTGAAATAATTGTATGAATTAAATTCATAGAAATATTAATTATTATAAATTGTTGTTCGTATTAATTAACAAAATTTGTAAATCATATTCACAGAACTACCCCTGCGGAAATATAATTACAACAATAACAATTATTATCTCAATTTTGACATAACATGGTATGAGTCCTAATCAATTAGGACTCGTAAGTCATAATCATAGATACTTGGAGAAAATGTCAGAGAGATTATACTATCCATGTATAGTGACTTAAATTTGGATAACACTCCATTTTCATGCTTTATATCACTTTTCATGAAACACAATGCATTATATCGTTGAGCTTGAGCTGAAATGTATCACATTCTATGGGAGCTGAACGAAACGCGCTAGACTCTCCATGAGCTCAACAAATGATCAAAGTGATGAACTCAGTTCCACTTCATTTCTAACCAATGCCCAAATCATATGCAGCTTAGAATGAGCTTAAGAAGTGACATGCATTTCCACTACCATTTCTCTTTTCCAATATTTGAACATTGAAATCGGAAATTGGAATTGTTTCCAATGAAATGAGACTTAATTCAATTAATTCTCATATCATTAAGCCATGTAGTAGAGTCACTAGCATCCATTTAGTTCCATCACTCCTTCGGCATGGAAGTGTCATGGTAGATGATTTATCAAGATAGCTTTAACCTAAATTATTTCCAATACTCATTCATCATTCATCTGAAAGACTTTGATATATCTGAAGTTCAAATCCTAATTTGATTGTCTCCTTCGAGATATATCAAGATTTCTCAATTGATAATTGGGTGACAATATTAATCATGTACTTTCAAAAGCATATACCAATATCTCGAACCCATGTCTTATTTCATAATACAAGACAACCGTGCATGGAATTCTTTATGACCATAAAATATCTCACGAGTGAAATCTGTCTCCGGTTCATCAAGTATAGACATTTATGATTCCTTCGAGAGATCATGCTTCTCATATATCCTCATATGCAACTCATCAGTATATGGACCTTGGTTAGGTCTTACACCTAATGGCACGTCTAATATGCACATTTAGACACGTAGATGTATATATTTCTCTGGTCAAAGTGTGACTGATTGTGACAGTTATGATTCATGCCTTACTTTTCCTCGACCTCATCAAGTCAACTATTTGACTTGACTATTCTGACACCTCCAAATCACTACTCCTATGCAAAGGATCCACATCAAGAAGTTGGTCAGAAGTTAGTCTATAGAGAAAGATTACCATCTCTTTCTCAGCGAGGAGATCATTATATTAAAATATATGTGATATTTGGTATGACCACGATATGTAACCTATTTGTACAAAAGGGACATTTTAATTTGAATGCATTCACAAACATTCATTTCAGATGGACATGAGAACACAACTTTTATTGTATTATTGGGTCGTCAAGGGCTTACAAGTCCAACAAAAGTAAGGGTGATGCGATCAATAGTAAATTAATCTTCTCAAGGATTTTACCAATAATCAAATGGCAATAATAAAAATAATAAAAACTAATGGGATTTACGTATGAGATACTAAAATGTAAAAAGTTATTGTCTTTAGGCAAGTATGCAGAAGGATGAAGATGTGATGATAACATATCCTATAAATTATGGATTAATTTGATTTTACAAATTACATATATTCGATATAACCAATATCATCAACTAATATATACTAACTCCATATTTATGTAAAAGAGGGTGCTTCCTAAATTAAAGACTGCATCACATGTAAAGATGACCTCTTAAAGTTGATGGCTCATTACACCTAAAAATTTAAGGTTATGGAAAGAACCTTAAGCGCATCACAGAAGCATGAAGATCGCATCATATGCGATCAGAGCGACTAGTCGCACTAGTTGCCTCATGCAGCGAAATTTAAAATTTTTAAATGCGATGAAACCTCATGATCAAAGAACACTTATCGGATCATTTTATCTAAACTAAAAACTAGATATTCTGAATACCTATTGAAGTGTGGTTGCGATTGTGTCTCTAAAATAAGAGACCTCCTGTCTAAAGTCCGATCCAACGGAGGAGGTGCTTATGAGCGCGTTGATGAAGTGTGTGCTCCTCGCATACTAAGTCGATGATCCAAGCGGTGAATCTCCCGATCTCGTCACACAAGATATGAAGTCTTATTTCACGATCAAGATGCACTGAATGAGACGGTGATCCACGAGCGGTCAAAGCGACGACACAACAATGTGGCGACAACAACAATTCTCTTTAGGTTTAGAATGGACGACTACTCTAAGGAGAGGTGGGCATGCATGAGAATTAGAGAGAGAGAGAGAGAGCACTTGCAATTGTATGTGTAAAATGAAGAGTTAGGGTTGCCTCTTCTTTTAATATTTTGGGAGTCCATGGATCTCAATCCATGGATAACACAAACCCAATGGTTGAGGTTGATTTGTGTTTCTTTCAATGACCGTGATTTTCTTATAAAAATACAACAACAATTAATTTAATTTAATTTAATATATATTGATAATAATCAATATAAATTAATTTCAATTAAATCAATCAATTTTAGAGAAATAGGAATGATTCAAGCCTCCTTCCATAAGGAGGGTGAACAACCACTAATCCCATTAGGACTTGGTGGTCGTCCATCCTTCCCCACTTGGAAGGGAGCTTCTTTCTCCTATTTCATGAAATCCATTATTCCATGATTTTCTCCATAATTTTACAACAACATTTATTGTAAATTATTTCACAAAAGTAATTCCAAATTATGTTGTGAAATATCAATCATGCCCATTAGAAATGTGTTAATCACATTCACAACCTAAAATAAAATGTAATTATATTTTCAATTAAGTGTACAATATGAATTCAATTCACATCAACATTTAAATTATAAATGCTATTTACAAATAGACCTCTCTAATATATTATAAATCACATTTATAATATATACGATTAATATGGATAGTGCTATCCATGTATTCGTATTCATAAAATCACATTTAATTATATTATATCATCATTCTTATACATCTAAATAATACGAATCAATTCATATTATTCGTGATAATTAAATCACATTTAATTATCTATTTCTCAATGCTTGGATTAACTCTTTTAAGAATAATGCATTTTCTTCGCAGATACTTGGAGATAAGGACATGGTGATTGTACGTTCCATGTTTAATGACTTGGACATTGAGATCACATCTCAAATCCAGATCTTGAGGACCTCTCATAGATGCCTGATTAAATTAAGGTCGTAGATATAATCTTCTCATTGCATCCGAATTATATTCAGATCATTGTCCAACTTTGGACCAAGATTAGATTACTTCTCTACTGAGAGAAGTCACTAAAATCTAGACATGTTTTATCATTACCTCGGAACGAAAGCGTTACAGTTACATAATCGTTTATGATCACATCACCTTCATGTATTCATGATACCTGTACATCCTGCATGTTGGAAGACCTAGAATAATCCTGTAGATAAAAACCAGTTTTACACTGTCATCTTCAAAGTTTTATCCACTAAGTTTCTCATTCGATCATTGGGAGTTAGTATAGATCATATGCTTTCCAAAAACATACATCATACCTACAAATTCTTGTCATGCTTCCAAAACAAGACGTCCATGATGGAATTTGATCGGTCGCAATACCTCATGATGAGCTCATGTCTTCTGGTTGAACCTGTATGATTCCTTTGAGAGATTGTATTACTCATATACCTTTGTATGCACACCAGCTTGTCGGTGTATAGACCTTGATTAGACCATCAACCTATCGGTCTGCTAAATATACATACTTAGATATATAGCAACACATTTGTCTCCAATCAGAGGATGCGTGTTTGTATCGTGACAGTATACGACATATGACTTGGTTATCTCGATCTTGTTAAGTCAACTCTTTGACCTAACTAATCTGACACAACCGAATCTCTATTCCTATGCAAAGGACCTGCATTAAGAGGTTTGTCATATATCAACTAACAGAGAAGGATTGCCATCTCGTGCTCAGACTGGGGATCATCTTTTAACAATCATTTGACAGTGCTTGATGAGTCATTAATTCTAACTCTTTAGATATTTATCAAAGTATCAACCTCTTGATTCAACAATTTAATCAACAAATGTATGATCATTAAGATGTCCATGATACACAACCTTATTGTACTAAGGACCTTATAATGCATTCATTCATTTAATCTCAGGCAGGGAATGAAATAAATCAATAACTTTTTATTGATGTATGAAACATTACAATAACATTTTATTGTAGGAATGGTTCGTTCGAGCTCACATGGCTAACAAAAATTACCATCAGGGTTGACTCAAGGTGGCACTTACGGATTGCGATCCATTTTTTTTACATTTAATATAGGAAATGAGGGCTGATCCTGTGAGAGCTCCAGACCGTGGGGAACGTGAGAGCAGTGAGTCTGAACCATTAGATTCTGCTCATCACACAATGGTTGATTGGAGGAAGAGCGATATGAGCACAATGCAGTAGTCTTAAACTAAAGATTACATCACATGTAAAGATAAACTCTCAAAGTTGATGGACTATAGATCATTACACCCGAAATTACCATGAGGATATGGTACTACGGGTTGACTGAGCGGTGTGCGATCAACCGGTAACTTTTTCCATTAGGCTTTGGTGAAGCCCAATCAATGCCACCGTTTTTTAAATGCACGCACAGGCCCCCACCCTACCCACCGCCGCTCAATTAGGCAGCTTTATTGGGGGGCGTATTAATAGCAGCAGAGCCGAACCATCGATCGCAAAACCGTTCAGTCAACGGGACTCCACGGGTCGCATGTGCGAATCTCTCCTTCCCCCGTTCCGACAAAAGCCACCAAAGCCACAACTCTCCTCTCTCTCTCTCCCTATATCTATCATTCACCATCATCATTGGAGGTCGCTACGACGCGGCAGACGATGGAGGTGATGCGCCACTCCTCCGCCTTCCTCCTCGCCGCCGCTGCCGCCGCCCGCGACCAACGGCCCCGCCGCGACCTACGCTCTCGTCGTACTCAACCAGAAGCTCCCCCGCTTCGCGCCGCTCCTGTGGAGCCACGGTATGCGATGCCCTCTGTCTCTCGATCGATCGATTTGATCGATGTAGATCGACTGATGTGGATGGATCTCCTAAGTTTTGCGGTGGTTGGATTCTGGAAGCGAGGTTGCACGTGTGCGCCGACGGAGGAGCGAACAGGATCTTCGACGAGATGCCGCTGCTGTTCCCCGACGAGGATCCCGCCCGCGTTCGCGTAAGGTCTGCCTGCTTTTGTTTTTCCGTTTCTCCTTTTGTTTTCTTCTGATTGCTATATTTTTTTCTCTCTTTTGGAATCCGAGGAAACGATGTATCGGTTTAGGCACGCGGTTTATGAATGGTGCTTTAGTTTAGTAACTAGAAGACCTAAGCAACAATCTGAGGAAACGATGTATTGGTTTTCGATCTGAAACCTCTGGCCAACAAAAGGCACAAACGTGCCCCTCATGGAGAAGTGGTGGATGGATCGGAAATAGAGGAATGTGGCAGTGAAGATGATTTTGAGCCTTTGTCTGGTTGGAGGGAACATGAGAGAACCGAAATTATAGGGAGTGGCGAGGAATTGAATGGAAAGAGACGGGAAATTGTGGTGACATGTCAGTGAAATGAAAAGGGAAGGTGATGGAAAGAGACCGGGAATTGTGGTGACATGTCAGCGAAATGAAAAGGGAAGGTGATTTAATATTTCGTCTTCAGTTATGCTATCTAAGGAAGGGGGGGGGGGTGTATTTAGTTTACCAATATAAACAACTTTAGTTTTTTTTGTAAGTGCTAAAGATGGAGTGAAGTTGGGGATGAAAATAAATGAACAAGGGGTCAACTTTTCCTCTCTTTTCGTATCTGTATGATTTGTGAGCGAAAGTAATGGACTCATTATGGAAATTTGATCTCCCATTCTTCCTCCCAGTTCTTCCTTGCCGTTCTCTTATTATGTGTTGAGATAATTTAGGATAGTCGCTATCTTTAGTATGTATTGTTATGTAATTTTTCGTTTTCTATTTCATCCTCTTGTAAATTGCCCAAGGGTTCTTCTCCTATATAAGGGAACCCTTAGCCTCTCATAATTCATCCCAGTGTTTCCCTTAACATGGTATCAGAGCCACGGTCCTTGAGGTCGTAGTTCTTATATCATCCCTAACCCTAACCCCCAAACCTCGACACCTGTCCCATCCCTATCCGCAATCCAGCGCCGCCCCCACCACGAGGTTCCCTCGCCGCCCCTTCTACCCACCGCCACCGTGCCGCCACCCCCCCTCTCAAGCCTCCCCGCGCCTCCCTGGGCCTACCCCCGCGCCTACCATCGCCTCCACCCCCCGCCTACCATCGACTCCACCCCCCGCGCCTACCACTGCGCCTAACCATCGCCTCCACCCCCGCGCCTACCATCGCCTCCACCCCGCGCCTACCATCGCCTCCACCCCCCGCCCTA
The DNA here is from genome assembly GCA_037367405.1 of Ottelia alismoides. Lineage (NCBI taxonomy): Eukaryota > Viridiplantae > Streptophyta > Magnoliopsida > Alismatales > Hydrocharitaceae > Ottelia > Ottelia alismoides. The sequence continues at coordinate 807,439 of JAZKJV010000465.1, forward strand.
CCATCGACTCCACCCCCCCCCCCCCCCCCCCCCCCCCCCCCCGCGCGCCTACCACCGCCTCCACCCCCCCTGTGGAAGTCTTGTCCCACGCCTGGCGCCTTGTCCCGCACCTGGCGCCTCACGCCTTCATCCGCAGCGTAAACATCTTGTCTACAGCGCCGCGCAGCACGCCTGCGACATCTTCTAAGGCGCCTTCCACTGTGCCTTCATCTGCAGCGCATGTGACGACTTCCAGGCTACACATCAGGCCCATACTCCTGCTCCACAGCCCCTGAAACACGTGCCTGGCGCCGCCACAGCCATTATTCTTGCGCACCACGGCCCTTGTCTCTGCTTCGACTCTCAGGCATTCCACCAGATAAAGGACCTCTATCTGTAAGTTCGGTTTTCTACAAGCAACAAGAAGTGGAAGGATGGTTGTATGAGTGTACACATTCAACCTATCCTTCGTATGAATCCGTAAGACTCGTTTATATTGGTTTATCCTCCGGTCGAGTTTCGTTATTTGGCTATCAATATGTCAGACAACAAAGGTGATATCTTCTCGTCCGGAACCTTCAAGGGTCCGGCTCCCATCGTTAAGATGGATGGGACCAACTATGAGTTGTGGTCCATGCAGTTCCTCACCCTCATGCAGTGCAACAATAAGGAGCACATCCTGACAGATCCAGAGCCAGAGGACAAGACCGGAGCAAATGCTTCTTGGAAGCAAGATGATGCATACGCACGTGTTTGGCTTTGTGGGACCCTTTGTACCGAGATAGCCAACGATATACTAAATCAGCCCACTGCTAAGGCAATGTGGGATACTTGGCTTCCACCTATGCACATGCAAAGAATGAAGCCAAAATACTTCAACTCCAGTTTGATATCTACAACACCAAGCAGAATGGTCGCCCCTTGCATGTTTACTATTCTTCGCTACGTGGCATGTTTGAAAAACTCCATAGCTACATGCCCATCACGACATCTATTGAGCAGCAGAAGATGTATAGGAACTCCACGATGGTTGGAGTTTTCATGGCTGGGACTTGATAAAGAATATGATGCTGCGCGTACTCATCTTCTTACTGGGGCAGATATTCCTCCTATCGAGGAGGCCTATAGCCGTCTCAGCCGGCTCACTATCCCGGCGACATCCACATCTTCACACTCTTCAGCAATGGTCGCTTCTCGTGGTCGAGGTGGGGTGATCCAGTCCAGAGGACGTACACCTCGAGGAAGAGGCGGTGGACGACATCGTGGCCCCTGCACCTACTGCCGCAAGCCTGGACATGCAGAGGATACATGCTATCAGAAGCATGGATATCCTGTTTCTGGTCGAGCAGCAGAGCAGATTGTGGCTTCAGAGACTTCAACTGCACAGGCTGATCCGCGCCTGGATGATATTGTCTCTCGCATTCGAGAGATCATGACTCCTAGTGCTAACACCACGACAGATACCGCTACAGCGGCCAGCTCCTCAGGTATCACCTATGCATTTACTGGTAGTACGAATACAGATATGACAGAATGGATTATGGACTCTGGTGCTTCTCACCACCTGTGTGGAGACAAAACGCAACTGAAGTCCTTTAGGACTATACCACCCGGCAGATGGGTCGTTATTGCTAACGGCGACCACTTACCTGTTACAGGACAGGGGGAGGTGCAGTTGACACCATCCATGCGTCTGAGAAATGTTTTATATGCTCCTGCATTTAAAATGAATTTACTGTCTATTAGTCAGCTTACCAAGGATCTGCATTGTCGTGCCATCTTTGACCCTTCATCTCTTGTATTTCAGGACATACTTACGGGCAGGATGATTGGAAGTGGCCGTGAGTAGCGGGGACTCTATAGACTGGTCCAACCTCCTCATGCTAGTGTTTCTGTTATACCTACTGGACCTGTCTCTCCTTACTTGTGGCACCTTAGGTTTGGACATCTTCCTCTGCAGAAGTTATGTCATGTTTTGCCTCAGATTTCTACACGATCCTCCTTTCAGTGTGAAGCATGCCAACTTGGGAAGCATCACCGTTCATCCTTTCAATCCCGACAGAGTCGGAGCAGCTCTAAGTTATTTGAGCTCCTTCATTTAGACATTTGGGGTCCTAGTCGTGTCCCTGATCTCCAAGGACACCGTTTCTATCTTGTAGCTGTCGATGATTTTTCTAGGCTATCTTGGGTCTTCTTATTGAAAAATAAGTCTGAGGCCGGATCAACTATCAAGTATTTTATTAATGAAATAAAGAATATCTTTTCTGCCAATGTCAAGTATATTCGTTCGGACAATGCCTTAGAATTTTGCACCTTACATCTTTCCGAGTTCCTTAGATCCCATGGCATTGTACACCAGACCTCATGTGTCTACACTTCCCAACAGAATGGTGTTGCTGAGCGCAAACACCGTCACTTACTTGATGTCACCAGAACATTATTGATACAGAGCCGTGCTCCTCATTCTTACTGGGGTGATGCTGTCCTTACTGCTTGCTATCTGGTAAATCGTATGCCCTCATCCGTGTTAGGAGAAAATATTCCTTACTCGATTGCGTTTCCCGAGAAGGATCTCTTCTCTCTTACACCTCGTGTATTTGGATCTGTTGCATTTGTTCATGATGTCTCTCCAGGGCGTGACAAGCTCTCTCCTAGAGCTGTCAAGTATGTATTTGTCGGCTACTCTCGTACCCAAAAGGGGTATCGTTGCTTTGATCCACTAAGCCAAAAATATTATGTTAGTGCTGACGTTACGTTCTTTGAATCGGTCATGTATTTTTCTCCTACAGGTGACCGACTTACTCCATCTGACTCTGATGATGAGATATATATGCCACCACCTCCTACAGTTGGCTCTTCACCTTCACCACTTCCATCACCACCTCCTCCGCCATCACCACCGCCACCACCTCCGTCACCACCACCTTCGTTGGTTCAGTTCTTACCTCATGTTGTTCCTCGTCGACCTCGCTCTATTCGCCATGCTCACAGGCCTTGCCCATCATCCAGCACGCCTCAGGTATGTAATGAGCATATTATCTCTACTGATGGCACTACTGAGTTAACTGTACAACAGGAGGAGCAGGCACCCTCTCAAGAGGGAAATATACAGGTCCAGGATGTTGCAGATGATCTTGACGTACCAATTGCTCTGCGAAAGCAGAAACGGGCATGTGCTACTTACCCTATTGCAGCCCAAACTTCTTTGAGCAGGTTGTCAGAGGATTTCAGGAGATTTACGCTAGCACTATCAGTCGTACGGATACCGCAGACATATCAGGAGGCTCTCAAAGATAGTCAGTGGAGGTTAGCCATGGAGGAAGAGATGGCTGCACTACAATCACGCGGTACGTGGAGCCTTGTTTCTGCTCCTATAGATGCATCAGTCGTGGGATGCAAATGGGTGTTCACTGTGAAACACCGCGCGGATGGCAGTGTGGATCGCTATAAGGCGAGACTTGTGGCACGAGGATTTACTCAAACATATGGGGTAGATTATCATGATACTTTTTCACCAGTTGCCAGACATTCTACTCTGCGCATTTTCCTTGCTGTTGCTGTGACACGAGATTGGCCTCTTTTTCAGCTTGATGTAAAGAATGCATTTCTCTATGGTGACCTACAAGAGGAGGTCTACATGCAGCAGCCACCTGGGTTTGCTGCTGAGGGGGAGTGTCAGAAGGTTTGCAGATTGCACAAGGCTATCTATGGCCTCAAGCAAAGTCCAAGAGCATGGTTCCAAAAGCTCTCGGACTTGATAGAGCAGCAAGGGTTTGCGAGATCAACTGCTGATCACTCCTTGTTCATACAGAAGACCCACAGAGGTATTACTGTCATTCTTGTTTATGTTGATGACATCATTATTACAGGGGATAATGAGCAGGGTATTCAGGATGCCAAGGATTTTTTAGGTCAACAGTTTGTGACCAAGGATCTTGGACATTTACGTTACTTCCTCGGAATAGAGTTTGCCAGGAATCAACGGGGTCTTGTAATGACCCAAAGAAAATATGTTATAGATCTTCTTTCAGAAACTGGCATGGCAGATTGTAGACCGGCCACTACTCCACTTGACCCAAGCATGAAGTTCTATGATGATGATACTGAGGAGGTCGACAAGAGAAGATACAGAGAGCTTGTTGGCAAACTTCTATATGTAACTATTACCAGGCCCGACATAGCTTTTGCGGTTAGCAAAGTGAGTCAGTTCATGGAGCAGCCCAGACAAGCACATATGGATGCAGTCCATATGATTTTGAGATACTTGAAGACTTCACCTGGTACTGGACTTCTGTTTAGCAGAGGCACATCTCTTTCAGTAACAGCATATGCAGATGCAGACTATGCTGGGTGTCCAAAGGATAGAAAGTCTACGTCTGGATTTGCTGTGTTCATAGGGAATTCTTTGGTCTCATGGAAGAGTAAAAAGCAGACTGTGGTTGCTAGATCAAGTGCTGAATCAGAATACAGGGCCATGGCACAAGCTAGTGCGGAGATGATGTGGGTCAAATCCGTTCTTATTGACCTAACCATAGAAGTACCTCTTCCCATGCACCTCCAATGTGATAATCAAGCAGCTCTCTTCATTGCAAATAATCCAGCCTTCCATGAAAGGACAAAGCACATAGAGGTGGATTGCCACTACACCCGTGACATGATACAAAAAGGTATTATCACCACTATTCATGTCAGCTCTGGAGATCAGACAGCAGATATACTCACAAAGGCTCTAGCAAGAGGACCTTATCAGAAATGTTGTTCCAAGCTGAGTCTCATTAATATCTACGCTCCAGCTTGAGGGGGAGTGTTGAGATAATTTAGGATAGTCGCTATCTTTAGTATGTATTGTTATGTAATTTTTCGTTTTCTATTTCATCCTCTTGTAAATTGCCCAAGGGTTCTTCTCCTATATAAGGGAACCCTTAGGCCTCTCATAATTCATCCCAGTGTTTCCCTTAACATTATGCAACACTATATTTGCTCTCTTCGTCCCTTTGTAATGTATTTTTGGGCTATATCCTTTCGAAGATTGCATGCTTTACTTTTATTGGAAAGAATACGGATGATATCAGATGCTTGGATAAGCTAAGTAATATCCTTTTGCTCTCGAATAACTATAAAATAAAACTCTTTGACCACCTTGCAGTTCTCTGAGATAGCTTGTAGTGACGACCAATTTGTCGGTTGTAAATATCAGATCTTAGATAAGCTAAAAATTTGAAAAGCAAATGAAATGGAGATGCTTTAAGGTATACAAAGCACATTTTACTGCAATGATAATAACTGACTGTGAATGGAGGTTCTTGAGGAGTTTTATGCCCGCAATTCGTCCAAACTGATGGAAACTGTTGCATTCTCCCATCTCCCAAGTTTGTGTATATAATATCTCCCATTTCCCTCCAAACTTTCCGCTCCAAAGAGGTCTGATTTACAAAAACCCCCCGTTAGCTTATCCTCTAAAAACCAATAATTCACTGCTACATGTTTTAAAGTGGCTTAAGGGTTCCTTTCAAAAAAAGTGGCTTAAGGTAAAGAGATAGACAGAATTGTTTGGCCTTAAATGTTTGCACGAAAGTACCGCAAGATTTTGTTCCTGATATTTGATTTAGGTTAGGGATGGCTTTTCAATAATCAAGGATTGGGGTGCATCATCTGCATTACATAAGCCATTGCATTCTGAAAAATGTTTCACTTGAAAAGCTCACATAGCTGGTTCTGATTTTAAGAGCTACTTGCAAACTGGAACTCCAGCATTATTGGCAGTTGTCTTGGGTCTAATTGGGTCTGAACCTAAAAAAGTTGTCTTATTCGGCAAGAGGTTGTCCCTTTTCAAATTTCTTGAGATTTATTTCTAAGGTTCAGAGAATGCTAGATCAATTTATTATCAAGACTAAAGCCAAATAGTTTTGTTATGAAAATTTATGTCACTAATTTTGCTGCGAACTTTTATCCTGTAAAGTAGAAGTGGGCTATGCGGTATGTTTTAATCACTCGTATAACTACGCACTTTGTCATTTACGAATCACGATGCACACATGAGACTACTGCAACGTGCACTGCACTATGTTGCTATAATTTTGCAATATGTAATAATTGCATTGCCGCTAGTTATATAAATGTTGCTTTGACCTTGATAATTCGTTTTCCAGGTATAAGCCAGATGTGATAAAAGGTGACATGGATTCGATTAGAGACGATGTGAAGGACTACTATTCAAAACTGGTAGTTTGTTGTCTATCTGATCCTATCCTCTTCTTGCCGGTAGATTCTATTCATGTAGTTCAATTGCATGAAAAAATTAGGATTCTTGGGTGACTGACAAGTCCCCTTATCCTGGATAAGGGGACTTTATTTCAGAATGTGCAATTCCAGGATTAAATGGTCACATCATGATTATATCATCCATTATGTTCGTGTTTACAGTATTTATCTATTTCTACCCCTTAAATCAGTCGAATGAGAACGAGAGGTAAATTTCTCTTATGCCTTATCCTTTCTTAATCCTGGCCACCTGTGCCAAGTGTGATTATGATTGTTTTCTACATAATGAAACTGATTATACTAATATGAATATATAATTCACTGAATTATATCAAAATGGATATAAATGTGCAATTCATTGAATACATAATCCACTATGTTATGGGGAATTTATTATACTACTTTGTCTATTTTTTTGCCATTTATATAAATTTATATAAGAAAAATTTACATACAATTTCTCAGCATTTTCTCATAATTACATGAAGCATGTCTTAAATATTGACATGCATACAACTATTTCCCCATGTTGCAGTTAAGTAATCGCTGTGATAATTATTAGCAAAGAGAGATTGTTTATTAAAACAATAGACTATAATACTTTTTGGAGAAATATATTTTTATACTGTAATCAAAATGAAGTCAAATTTGCATGCATGGTGAATGCATTAGAACTGGAACCTTACTCGATCTTATTTTTATGCAATTAATTGCAGTCTTCCTTCACATGCTTCTTATGTGATATCTTGAATTCAAAGTGTATAATATTGTAAATTTTTTTCTAGAGTTCAAGTAACACATGAAATAAGCTCTGTGTTTGAGTGAATTACATAAAGTTCCTGAACCATAAACCCAGTTTAAATCTTGTACTTTAACTTCAAAAAAAGGCAACAGTGTGGGATCGAATCTACAAGATTTGTTTCATTGAAGTTGAAGCCAATGAAATCAGGTTGAAACTGCATCAAGACAAATCCTAAAGAGTAGTTAGCTCATTGTTACCTTAAAGTTTGCGTACACCACTGAAATTTGGTCTATAATTTAGGGACTTCTTGTCTACCTGGTTTTATCGCGTTGATATGCAGTGTTAGTTATTATGTCATTTTCAGGGAACGAAGATAGTGGATGCATCAGATGATCAGGATACTACAGATCTACACAAGTGTGTTTCCTTAGTTTGTGATGACACACCTGACATGGACAAGCCTAATGTACGTCTTGTGAATATTGTTTCTTTATCCACACTTCTTTTTATGTTTCTCTTCCATTTCAATGGGATTTTCCTTAGTGGTACAACCACAAAATCATTTATCTCCAAACCTGTAAGGTTGTTTGAATGGAAAGGCCCCCATATATGCCAGTCGTTACTTCTACATCTTGAGATGATTATTTTTGAAAATGCTCTATATCTTGAGACGACTAATTATTTTTGAAAATGCTCTACATCTTGAGATTATTTTTGAAAATCCTCCCTTGTTCGTCCTTCTCTGGCTTCACCATTTGGGCAGATCAATGTGGAACACAAGGGTTAAATGACATTGACTGGACTTGTTGGATTATGTAATAGAGGGCTAATTGAATCTCTCCTAGATCCAATTACCCTCCACTCATGTTTAGTCTCACATCTACTATTTGTGGGACTCGTTCTGTCTGTGTGACTATATAAGGAGCACCACACCCCTTCTACTCATTGAGAGATTGCAATAGACGATCCAACCCTTTGAGATCTTCTCCCGCCTTTTTTATCACGCTCCTTAGGGAGTATGGTTCCAACTTCCACGTAAAACCTGAACATTCCATGTTTTATATTTTTTTGTTTTGTTCGTTCTTGTTCTGATTATCTTTTGCATTCTTATTTCAACATGATATCAGAGCAATTCCTTCTAGATTTCATTTGTGAATTTCAAGATTTATTTCAGTTATCAATTTTGTTGTGCTATAAAACTTGTTACAAAGTTTTATTTATTATGTATGGATCTCGAAGTTTGTGGACGACAAGATTAGAGGGGTTTTTTGAAACCCTAGTTCACGAAATCCTCGTTCCTACGCATATGATGGCTAGGGTTACAAACTGGAACTCTAAATCCCTTTTCTCTAATGCCAATCCCGTCGGGCGGCGAGATATGTTCTATTGCAACCCTACTCCGACATGATCTTGTTCAAGATAAACTCTAGAGCATTCTTCCTCGATGCATGCACACACACACACATACATACATACATACATACAAAGTTGGTCTCGCTAGCAAGGCCGTGGAGGCCCCACCGAGATCTTCTACCAACTTCAAGCAACGACATCCTTCAATTGAAGGTGTTCACCATTGCGACGGTATACGACATGGCGGCGACAAAACCCTAGCAGCATCTAGGCAAGAGAACCCGGTCGTATCTGAAATCTAGTTCCATCAGAACCCCAAACTCCAGATCACAGCAAGAATCATCTCCGCTTGAGGTGGCGGAGTATGCTGGCGGTGCTGCCGTTCTTCCCCGCGCAGGCGCCAACAGGCCCTCTCCTCCTAGCATCTTCGTCGATGCTCCCTACGGCGGCGGTGTAACACTCGATTCTTGGATACTTCGTTGTCGATGCTTCCTTGCACGTTGAGATACTATACATGGCAACAAATTAGGTTCCCCTTCTTCCTCTCGAGATGATGGCGTGGAAAGATGGGCTCCCAGTTACGATGGGAACCCTAAAAGGAGGACACTTGTGATTCTTGGGTTTTGGCCCATCTTTAACAAAATAAAATAAAAAGGAGGTGAAAAAGAGAATGAGGGAGAGTTTCTTGTATTACAAAAAAGAAGGTGGAAGTTGATTGAATTTGAGCCCATTGCGCTGCCATGTATACAGAAAATAAAAAAAAGAAAGGAAAGGGGATGCTTGGGCCCCAGTGGGCCGTGTGAAAAAAGGCAGTCGTAAAAAAAACCATATGACAAGAGAAAAAACAGTTGAAAAAAATGAATGGCTATAAAAAAACCATCATACAAAAAAGGAAGTCATACGAAAAACAAAAAAAACTTGCATGTTCATTGTTTTTCCGGACTTGATCATCCACACTCTTAATTCTATCAAGTATGGGAGAAAGAGGGATTTGGAGATTGAACATATTCTTCAGGACTTCTACTGTCCGTCCACGACTCGCAGATCATCACTCTAGACTGTTACTGCTATTAGACGTCTTCAGCGACCATCAACTACTTCGTCGGGGTGTCTCTATCCCCGACTACTATTTAACACCGGACTTTCTTCTTCTACAATGACTCTACTCCAGGTATGACCTGGTTGATGCAATGACTACTACATGCATGGCTCATGCTCTTTCCTGGTGATCTGAAAGTCGCGGGTCCATCCTCGAGTGAGGTCTTCTACCAGTAGCGGATTCTTCAAACAGGATGTCGTTATCCTCGTCCGAGCAGTGTGTCTCTCTCCCGTCTCGGATATATTGAGTGAAGATGAGTTGTATACTTTTTCTTTTTATTGCAAGCTGCAGCTTTCTTAGTTCCAGCTTAATGGGGAGTGTTGGATTATATAATAGAGGGGTAGTGGATCTCTCCAAGATCCGATTACCCCCACTCATGTTTAGTCAATTAGCCCCATATCTATTATTTGTGGGACTCGGCCTATCTCTGGGGCTATATAAGGAGCCCCACACCCCGGTACTCATTGAGAGATTGCAATAGACAATCCGACCATTTGAGGCCTTTTCATGTGGTTTCATCCCCTTAGGGAGTAGGGTTCCACGTAAAACTTGAGCCTTCCATGTTTTATATTTCTTTGTTTTGTTATTCTTATTTCAACCGGACTAATGTGGCTTCATTACTAGTCAGAGAATCCATCTCTAAACTAACTAGCTTGAGTAGAGTGACCCTATTGTTTGTTTTGTTCTACATCTGAATGCCATTTTTTACCATAACATTATGGGGTCAAAAATCAAACATATTTTATCCATAAAGCAAACATATTTTATTTGAATTTTTTTAAGAGCAAAAAATAATCACTACAGTTCAGTAATCATCACATATAATAATATATTATTTAAAAACTTACAAGAATGAGTAGAAGGACGACTTTTATGCCCCATTGCCTAAGCTCAACTTAGAAGAAAACAGCATTTTTAATTTGAGACCTTACTCTCATTGGAGATGTTGATGTGATAAAGCAAGGTGCTAGAGAGTATGGGAGAAAGTGTGAGGTATGATAGATATTTGCACTCTTAGAGGATGAAGAGAGAATAAATGTGAATTCTACATCTCATTCACATGGTTTATTTAGCACTGATATAGAGTTGAGAAGAGAAATCAGGAGAGGAGTTGGAGAGGATAGGGGGAATAATTCTTCTTTTTTCAACCCTTGTAGGGGGCAGATTCCCTAGTTGATATGCCCCCACAATCAAGCAAACTACATTACTGCATATTGAATTATGCAAAAATTGGTGGTGGAGACTAATGAATCCATGTTCTGATAGTGTTTTAATAGTTATTGTTGAGATATTAGTTATTGATGAATATGTGATTCATCACTTTAAAAGCTAAAAATAGAGCTCCATTTCCAAATAATTAATTACATTTAATCATTTACAGTCCGTTATTATCATTCATGCATATGTAAATAATAGTCATATTTTAGCATTTATGATTGCATTAATAAGAAGCCAGAATTTCTGTGTTAATTATCACATGTATATTAATACAATTTCTCTTATTTTTATTATTTTTACTAACTCCAAATAAAGTAAAATCAACTCCATTGTGTACATATTACTAACCTTAATAAAGGAAAAATATTAGAAAAATACTAACTTGTATAATTGGCAAATAAATCCAAACCCTAGTTTTGAGACAAGAAATCGAAGAGTCAAATATCTCTCACATATAAAACAATGCCTAATTCAAAAGAATCGGAATTCATATGTGAAACTTGGGTTTTGGGCCCTCATTGTATAATTTATATATTGAGTAACTTAGATATTATTATTTCATGTGCATAATTAACTCTTTTAAATTTATTTCTTTTTCATTTGTGTTTTAATAAAATGAGCAAGAATCAAATCTGAATTAAGTTAAAAATAAAAGAAAATGAGTAATCCCGAGTCTATATATATAGTCTATATGTAAATCTCTCTTCTTTTATTTCCTTATTCTCTTAATTATTAAAAATACCAAAAAATTAGATTAAGCTATAAATATTTATTTTATATTTTATTGTATTTTATTTTGCATTTCCCTTATTTAAAAAATACAAAAATACAAAAATGTAAAAATGATGTATTGGTATTATATGTACATAGAGGATCACCAAAAATACACTTTATACATATGATTTCTTTTGATTTTGGGTCATTCACGAAAGTTATAGATCTCATCGAGACGAAAAACTTTCATGAAGATCACCTTTTGATTTGACATCGTTTTCTATTTTATTTTGAATTTCTTTAATTTTATTTTCGGATTTATGTGGAAAGGACATGCGACAGCTCCTGGAGCCGTCACACGTCCCCCACTTAACCCTCTTCAGTCCCTTCTAATCTTGGTCGTTCGATGAGTACATCCAACGACCTAGATTATTTCATCTTTTATTTATTTATTTAATTTCTTTTTATTTTAATTTCTTTTATTATTTCATGCCACGTAGCTCTTCCTCGACCGTTTGATCTCGGTCGATCGAATGACCGAGGCTTTGTCTTCTCCGCTCGAGTTTCTCAGTCGATGGTTGCGACTCGTCTCTCCGCCCTTGCCGCACCACCTTCTCCCTCTCTCTCCGTCAACCAATTCTCCAACCAACCCCGCGACCATCTCCGCCTCCTCCGCGAACCCATGATCGAGCAACCCATCAAAAACCCCACCCTACTCTATCTCCATCTTTCCGCCACCGACGAAAGAGGTAGCTGTAGCCCTCGGCTCCTTCCTGGTGACATCACGAAGGCGCTCCGATTGAGCAACGACTAGCCGCCCATACCTCCGACGAGATCCAAGGAGATACTCCCTTGCTGCTGTGCCACGAGTCGCAACCGAGCTCGGATCCCTTCGCCATATCCTCGAGCAAAGATCGGTTCGGAGCTCGAGCTCCAACCATCCCAGGCAATCGGTAAAAAGAACCTATAGGTACATTACCTCTTTCTTTTCTTCTTCCTCCTTTTCTCTCAAGGTCTCTACTATTTCTTCTCTCCAAACCAATCCTCTGCTAGACTGCTATTACCCCCAAATCCCTTCTTCTCGCTCAATTCCCAAGTCAGTGCTTGATCTTGATCGAGTAACTGTTGTAACATCACAACCGCAGCTATCGATCCCATCATCATTTGGCGGGACACGCCACGCCATGTCAACCATCCGAACCACATGCCAACCTCCAGGTTGGGAGCCACGAACTGTCCACCCAAACCTCCCAACGCCACTACGTGGAGCACTGATCCCAAGGCTCCACCCGAACCTCTACCACTCACGTGCCGGGTCACGCACGGTGCATGCATTTTGCAATCAAACCCCAACACTTTTTGGAATTTCCATATATGTCCCCACCAGCAGAAGCAAGTGTTCAGTACACACCACACGTGAAAATTGCATAAAAGCCCTTGCGAGTTTTGGTAATTTCTCATAAGTCCCTTTTTCACATTTAATGTTTGCATTTTTTATTGAACATTGTATTGTTACCGTTGTGTTTGAGTAGTTATTTGAATAGTCCTCTGGCATATATTTTTAATTCCAAAAATTGCATTATGTTGGGCAACTGATTCTATAGCTTGTGTTATTTATTTGGTATTTTTGTGAGCAATGATTGATTTATGAAAATTAAATTGGTGTAATTTTATATACTTTGTCCAATTGAGCTTCTGAAAGTCATATTAAATTAACAGTTTCTTTAAAAAATCTCGAAAAAACCACAGTAGTTAGAATCTAAGTGTTCTATGTAATGTAACCAAAAATCATCTCATTTACATGCATAGTTTGCTCTGAATAAATTACTTGGTGACTTGTGTTATTTAATTTTAATTGATCAACTACAAAGTATTTTTAGGAAATTTAAAGTGCTCTGGATTGTCTTGATTAGATACATCTAGGATAATTTCTTTTCTATAAATTCAAGTGTTTGATATTTATTAAAATTCAATTACTCTAAATCATACTATTTGCATTATTTTAATTCACATTAATTTTAAATTTCATCCAAAAGTTCTAAAAAAAATTACAGTAGCTTAAGTGCATCATTTTTAACATGCTTTCCAATTTTCATAAATTTTGCATTCCATTTGCACAAATATTTGCATAAAAACCCTTGAAAATATCCATTTTTCATGCATGCATACTACGCCATAAAAATATAAAAATGTGTTCTGGACTTATCATTGCATAAATAAATTAGAAAAAATATCCTTTTGGATTTTTGAGCTCATTGCCACGCTAATTTCGAATTTTCCTCTTATGCTAATTTGACCCTAAGATTGTCATTTCATTCTTGCATCTCGCTCATTAATTGCATATAAAAATTAAAAAAAACTCCTCTTGGAAACCTAACTACTATATGATCTGAAAATTAACCTAAGGAGAAGGCCTACCTGAGTTCAACCTTGGGCTTGCCCAAGTAAAATAAATTCGACCGTCTTAATTGCATTTAATTGATTAATCATTTAAGCGTTTTTTTTTTGAGAAATTACGATTTACCCGCTCTGCAACGAAACAACATATTAAATAATTCTCACGAATTAAGTATATGGTGAATCCACGGTTTTTAGTTATCTTTTGTTTCTTTTATGTATTCTCTATTCTTTCTGTATTCTTTATGTGATTTGCCTAACAAGTTTCTCCTTTATATAAGAGAACCCTAGGACCTCATGAATAAGCAATTCATTATTTTCTCCCAACATGGTATCAGAGCAGCGGTCTTGTACCCCACCTATGCCCTAGACCCCACCCGCCTCCCTGTCCGCGCTGCTCGCTGCCTCTCCATCTGAGGCAGGCCAATGTTACCGTAGAACCTGCAACGGGCCTCTGCGCCTCCGCGTACAACGCAATAGCTTGACCCCATCACCTCCATACTGCTGCAGCACGCCTTTGCGCCTATTGTTGCGCATCGCAGCGCATCCCAGTGCTATTCCGCGTACTCCCACGGGTCTTCGGGTACCACTGCGACCCTTCTTAGCACCACCAACGACCCTGTGGTTGTTTTCTCTCATATCCGTTGCTGAACTGCACACTGATTTTGGCTGGAAAATGTGATTTCAGACCTATAAATCATTTTTCCTCCCCTAACGCGAATCGAGGATTGACGTGGATGGTTGTATGAGTCTACACGTATAACCAATCCTCTATATGATTGTGCAGACTCGTTCGGATCGGTCTACTTCCCCACTCGAGTTCCATTTCAGTGTTCTTCTTCATCGTGTCATAAAACAAGGGCGGCATTTTGTCTTTGTCCGATGCGTTTAAGGGCAAACTCTCATCGTGAAGATGGATGTGACCAACTACGAATTGTGGTCTATGCATTTTTTGACCCTTATGATGTGCAATAACAAGAAGCACATTTTGACAAAGCCCGAGCCGGTGGATAAGACCGGGGACATTGCTTCGTGGAAGCAAGATGACATGTACGCGCATGTTCGGCTTTTTGTGACTCTCACCACAGATCGCCAATGACATTGTGAACCATTCCACTGCAAATGCTATGTGGGATATTCCGACTGCTACGTATGCCCAAGTGAAGAACAAGGCCAAGATACTTCAGCTCCAGTTTGATATAAACACAACTTAGCAACATGGTCGTCCTCTGCATTCCTTCCACTCTTCGCTTCGAGGCAAGTTTGAGAAGCTTCACAGCTTCATGCTTGTTACCACTTCCACGGAGCAACAGATGGCATAGAACTCCACGATGGTTGGAGTTCTCTTAGCAGCCCTGGACCCAGAGTATGAGGTAGCACGTGCATAGCTTCTTGCATGTGCGACCATACCTCCCATGGAGGATGCTTACAGTCGTCTTAGAAGACTTCTTATCCCACCCCATACCTCCTTAGTGATGGATGCATCACGCGGCAAGGGAAGTTCTACACAGTTTAGAGGGCGTGGTAGAGGAGTGGACATCATTGTCGTCATTCAGGTCACTCTGAGGATACATGCTATCGGTATCAGAAGCTTGGATATTCATATCTGCTCGTTTGGCAGAACATATTGAGCCTCCAGACACTTCGGCTCCTCAGGCAAATCCACGCCTTGATGATATTATATCTCGTCTGAGGGAGATAATGACTCATGTTTCTAGCACTACTACATGTTCCTCAGATGTTGCAGCTGCTGTTAGAGCCTCTTCGAGCTCCTCAGGTATAACATATGCTTTCAACAATTGTAGCAAGGCATACATGACAGAGTGGATCATGAACTATGGTACTTCTCACCATCTGTGCGGAGATAGAGCACAATTCTGTTTCTTACAGATCTAATTCCCCATGGTAGATGGGTCATCATTGCGAACATAGTTTACTTACCAATCATAGGACATGGGGAGGTATAGTTGGCACCATCCATGCGCCTGCAAAATGTTTTATGTGCTCCGACTTTCAGATGTACTTGCTTTCTATTAGTCATATCATGAAGGATCTGCATTGTCGTGCCATTTTGACCCCTCCTCTCTTGTGTTTCAGGACATACTCACAAGCAGGGCGATTGGATGTGGCTGTTAGCAGCGGGGGCTCTACAGATTGGTCCAGTCACATGCTGGTGCCTCTACTATTCCAATTAGACCAATCTCACCATATTTGTGGCATCTTCGTTTTGGCTACCTTCATCTGCAGAAGATGTGTCTTATCTTCCTATAGATTTCCACACGATCTTCCCTCCAATGCAATGCTTGCCAGCTTCGGAAGTATCACCGCTCTTCTTTCCTTGATCGTCAGAGTCGTAATAGTACTTAGTTATTTGAGCTTATTCATCTAGATATTTGAGGTTCTAGTCGTGTACCTGATCACCAGGGACGTCGTTTTTATATTGTTTTCGTGGATGGCTATTCTAGAATTTCTTGGGTCTTTTTGTTATAAACAAGTTTGAAGCTGGGTCTGTCATTAAATCATTTATTAATAGATAAAGAATATTTTTTCTACTACTATCAAGTTTGTATGCTCTGACAATGCCTTAGAGTTCTACACATTACAACTATCCGAGTTCTTTAGTTCTCTAGGTATCGTACATCAAACCTCGTATACTTATACATTCCGGTAGAATGATGTTGTTGACGCAAACACCGTCATTTACTTGATGGAACTCGGAACCTTTTGATCCACAATCGTGCTTCTCACTTTTTTTAGGGTGATTCGGTCCTTACTACTTGCTACTTGGTGAACCACATGCAATTTTCTGTTTTAGGAGAAAAGGTTCATTTCTTGATTGTGTTTCCCGAGGACATGGTCCCCCTTATACCCCGAGTGTTTGGTTGTGTTACCTTTGTTCATAATCTGACACTTGGTCATGACAAGCTCTCCCCTTAGGGCTATCAAGTGTCTTTGTAGGCTACTCTTGTAACCAGATTGGGTACCGTTTGTTTGGTCTGCTACGACTGGAATACTTTATCAGTGCCGATGTTACCTTCTTTAAGTTGGTGGTGTATTTCTCACCTACAGGTGACATGTTGACTCCATCCGACTCAGGTGAGGAGGTATACATGCCTCCTCCTCCTCCTACAGTTGCACCTCCTCCTGTACCTACACCACCTCCACTACCTCCTCCTCCACCTCCAGTACCTACACCTGCTCTTGTAGCTACCCATGGACCACCATCCAATAACTTGGCTCAGTTTTTACCACGTGTCTTTGTTCGCAAGCCTCGCATAGATTCCCCTGCTGATGGGCCTTCCCCATCATCCAACATGCCCCATGTATGTAATGAGCACATTGTTTCTACTGATAACACTAGTGATTTGTCCGTACAACATGATTCTTTTCAGGATGAGCAGATACCCTCTCAGGAGGGTGGTTTACATGTTGAGGAGGTAGCAGGTGATCTTGATGTGCCTATTGCTATGCGGAAGCAGAAACATACTTGTGCTACCTATACTATTGTAGCCCATGTTTCTTCATTTGGTCGACTCTCAGAGGATTTTCGGAGGTTTGTTTTGAATTGTCAGCCATGGAGATATCACAAACATATCAGGAGACAATACAGGACAATCGGTGGCGTCTTGCCATGGAGGAAGAGATGACCTCGTCACAGTCACATCGCACGACACATGGAACATTGTTACAACTCCTACATGACATTTGTTGTTGGATGCAAGTGGGTGTTCACTATTAAGATAGATGTCTTTCTTTGTTCTTTACTTATATTTACTTATTTTTCTGTCTACTTTATGTAATTTTCTCTTATGATTTTTATCCTATATAATAGAGCCTTAGGGGAATACAATTGTATCTTTTTTCCTTTCCACGTGGTATCAGAGTGACGATCCTAGACCAAAGCATGTGCCCTAACCATTTCCTTCCCGACATAAGCCCTAGGGGACATCTCACGTCTCGATCGCAACACCCGCAGGCTGCCGTTGCAGCCACCGTTGTCGAGCAACAACAACAACAAATCCATCTGCTATCGTCGCCACCAACATGGTAGCAGCAACAACATCAACTATCAGCTGTCGTTGCCGTCGCACCTCCCCGCTTCTTGTTTAACGGTGACCTAGGTTTGAAAAATGTAAAAATGGAATGAGGCGAGGCGTAGCCTCGAGGCAGTCGAGGCATAAGTCTCAGTTTACAAGGATAAATACCTATAAAAATTACAATAAAATATATACTAATGAAATTATATATATTCTGACTAACATATGATATATATCACTATAATATATGATGAAATTATAAAGATAGGAACACTGAAAGAAAAGATATACAAATGTATATGCCTTTTTTCTAATTTTCCATCCAATAAGAGATTGAATCTGTTGATATTCCCCTGAATTCTAACCATTTAACCCAAGTTGAAGAACCATCGTATGCACCCCTCATGCCATACCATACCCCAACGAGATGGGGCCTTGAGCAGATGAGATGATCGCCTCTCAGAGACCTGTTGAGGCAGTCGTTCTGGGGTGTTTCTAGACCGCCTCACCTCGAGGCTTATGTCTCGTGCGCCTTGAAGCTTATGCCTCATGCGCCTCGAGGCATGTTTTTTCGAACCATAGTGGTAATTCTCCGCCATCCTTAAGGGTTTTTGTTAACTCCTGATAGCATCACATGAGTTCGTTGAGGCTTAGAATTCGCTGCCAAGAGCAATTTGATTCATTGTTCAGTCCTATTTTTGAGGTTTTTAGGTGGTTTTGATCGTTTAAACCATCCTAGCTACCAGAAGAAGCCTCTAACGGATGGAAGATGTTGTGGTATGAGTCTGCACCCACAATCATCTTCCTGTATGTTTGTGTAGATGTGTTCATCCTTGTCTAGAGCCCCAACCTTCGTAGTAGTCGTCATATCGGACAACATGGCCGACTCCAAGGTCGACGTCCCATCCTCGAGTGCCTTCAAAGGTCCAACACCCTTTGTCAAGATGGATGCGACTAATTATGAGTTATGGGCTATGCAATTCATGAGCCTAATGCAGTGCGGGGTAAGAAGCATTTTGACGCAGGACGAACCTATCGACGAGACTGGAATTAATGCCTCGTGGGAAACAGATGGTGCTTATGCACGTGTCTGGCTGTTTGGGACAATGTCTGTGGAGATAGCCAATGATATTATGAGTCATCCCACCCAAAGGCTATGTGGAGCATTCTTGTTGCTACTTACTCGCATGCGAAGAATAAGTCAAAGATACTGCAACTACATCATGGTATCTTCTAGGGGTGCACGTGGATCGGATTGGATCGGATTTTAGCTTAATCCATGTCCAATCCAATCTTAACGGATTTTAACTTTTTCCAATCCAATCCAATCCATCAAATATCTAAATCCAAACCAATCCAATCCATCGGATTATGGATTGGATCGGATTGTTTCGGATTTTTTATACGTTTGTATTCCATCTCAATTGTTTGCCCTCTCGTATTTGTGTTTTATCGCACATTAGCCCTACACAACAACAACAAAGCCTTTTCCCACAATTAAGTAGGGTCGGCTACATGGATTCTCCGCCTCCATTCAGATCTATCTTGGGTCAATCTCGGACTTATATCCAAAAAGCTAAGATCCCTTCGTATAGTCTCTTTCCAACACTTCTTGGGCCGTCCTCGCCCTCTCTTAGCCGGCTCAACATCCCAACACTCGCATCTCCTAACCGGTGCATCAGTTGACCTTCTTTGCAAATGACCAAACCATCTTAAGCGGTTTTCTCGCATCTTATCCTCGATCGGAGCTACACCAACTTTCTTTCTAATTGCATCATTCCGAATTCGATCTTTACGTGTATGTCCACACATCCATCTTAGCATTTTCATTTCTGCTACAGCCATTCTCTGCACATGTCTATGGTTCACAGGCCAACATTCAGAACCATAAAGCATAGCAGGTCTCACGGCTGCTTTGTAAAACTTTCCTTTAATTTTTAAAGGAATTTTCTTATCACAAAGAACAGCGGAGGCTCCTCTCCACTTTAGCCAGCCTGCATTTATTCTATTAGTAACATCTCCATCAATTTCCCCATCATGTTGCAAAATAGATCCCAGATATCTAAAAGAATCTCTCTTCTGAATGTTATCGTCACCAATCTTTACCTCGATTCCTTCACCATTGCTTCCATCAAAGGTGCATTCCATATATTCCGTCTTAGCCCTACTTATACGAAAGCCTTTAGTCTCCAATGCATGTCTCCAAACCTCAAGCTTCTCATTTACTCCATCTCTAGTCTCGTCAATCAACACAATATCATCAGCAAATAACATACACCAAGGTAACTCATCCTGAATGTGACTTGTCAACTCGTCCATAATCAAAGTAAAAAGAAATGGACTCAAAGCTGAACCTTGATGTAAACCAATATTGATATCAAAATAGTCAGTCTTCCCCGTCGGGGTCCTTACACAAGATAAAGCCCTATCATACATATCCTTTATGAGATTAATATATAGGACAGGTATTTGTCTCTTCTCCAAAACTCTCCATAGTATCTCTCGTGGGACGGAATCATAAGCCTTCTCCAAATCAATAAAGATCATATGGATATTCTTCCTTTTAGCTCTATAAATCTCCATTGTTCTCCTCAGCAAATGGATGGCTTCAATAGTTGAGCGACCTGGCATGAATCCGAATTGGTTTTCTTTTACTTGGGAAACTTGCCTCAACCTTCTTTCGATCACACGTTCCCAAATTTTCATAGTGTGACTCATCAGCTTGATACCTCTGTAATTTGAACAATTTTGAATGTCTCCTTTGTTCTTATAAAGAGGCACCACGATACTCCTCCTCCAATCTTCAGGCATTTTCTTGCTTCGCCAAATAACATTGAATAGATTCGTAAGCCCTCAACATCTAAATTATGGCTCAAAAATTGGTAATATAGATCGAATGTAAAGAAAAGGATATTTTAAGAACACTCAATCAAATTAAAGTTGAATGACTTCATTGATCTGTAATGAAAAAGTTGAAGACCATATACTCAACGTAAAGGATTATATTGGATTTAGAATTTGAGATTCCTTCTATAAATGTTGCATTAGTTTTTTTTTTGAAAATGATTTTCATCTAATGATTCAAGTAAGAATAATACAAGTTACCAAATAATGATCCAAAGATAAAAAGATAAGTTACATAAACAAAAAAATGTGATCTTTACAGTCACATATTGATGAAATCCAAGGGAGATGAGACTAGGAGTGAAATATTGAGGTCAAGAGTGAAATGAAAGAGGATGAAACTAAGAGAGGAATAGTCAATTGGGATTATAACTTTACAACGTATAATTATATTTTATTATTTAGGAGTTTAAGGGTGATGGCAAGAGGACTTGTATCCACTGTAGATATGAAAAAAAGGGAAGAATCACATTGGTTATGGTCTTATTGGAATGGGTGCACACGCACGTACGCGTGTATATGCATGTAGGTGTATGTATGTATGTATGTATGTATGTATGTACGTACGTACGTACGTATGTATGTATGTATATGTTAACGGATTAACGGATTGGATCGGATTGGATTTTCATGATAATCCAATCCAATCCATACTTTAACGGATTTGAAAATTTTCAATCCAATCCGATCCATTAAAATGATAAAACCAAACCAATCCAATCCAATGACATCGGATTAGATCGGATTACGGATTTTATCCGATCCGTGTGCACCCCTAGTATCTTCACATCAAAGCAGAATGGACGTCATCTTCATACCCTTTACATGTCTCTCAGGGGTATGGTGAGAAACTTCATGGTTTCATTCCCTTGACTGCTTCGCCAAGACATCTCAAGACTTACAGAAATTCGGTGATGACTGGTGTTTTTCTAGTAGCTCTTGATATGATGCAGCTTGGTTACATATTCTTACGGATGCCACTATACCTCCAATGAGGGAGTCATACCGCAGATTGAGTAGGCTTTCTAGAGCACTTGGTGGTACTACTCAGCAATCATATACCTCCTCGGCTATGCCACATCTCATGGTAGAGGGGGTTCTACACAGTTCAGAGGGCACAATATTCGTGGCAGGTGAGGGATCGAGGGAGTAGTCGACCCTGTTAGCCATGTACCTACTGCCACAGACCATGTCATTATGAGGATACATGCTACTCTAAGCATGATTTTCCTGTTTCAGCTCGTGTTGCAGAACAGAATCAACCATCTGGTGCTCCTCCTCCGGCATCTGATTAGAGGTTTGATGAGTTGGTGGCAAGATTGAGAAAGATCATGCATGCATCTGGGTCGTCTACTGCTCCATCAAGATCTTTAGAGGTAGCTGCATAAGCATCCGCCACCACATCAGGTATTGCATATGCTTTTACTAGTTGTTACATAGCAGATTTGTCAGAATGGATTATGGATTCAGGAGCTTCACACCACTTATGTGGTGATAGAGGGAAGTTTAGTGCATACAGATCGTTCAACCAGCCAGATCAATAGTTATAGCAGATGGGACCCACTCTTCCATCACTTGACATGGGGAGGTGCAGTTGACTTTGGCAATGCGCATACAGAATGTTCTTCATGCTCATGATATTTCTACTGTCTATTAGTTAAATCACCAAGGACGTACATTGTCGTGCCATACTGATTGGACCTAGCCGTGAGCAAGGAGATCTATATAGACTGGTTTAGTCCCTATATATTGATGCTTCGTCTATTCATACAGGATTAACCTCTCCGTATGTGTGGTACCTCTGGTTTTGTCACATTCTTCTATAGAAGCTGTATTACATGCTTCGTCAGATTTCTCCTCGCTCTACTCTCCAGTGCGAGGCTTGCCAGCTTGGGAAGCACCACCAATCTGCATTTCAAAGTCGTCGGAGTCGTAGTAGTCACAGTATTTTTGAGTTGATTCATCTTGATATTTGGGATCTGAGTTGTGTCCCATACCATCAGGGACACAGATTTTATCTTGTTGTTGATGGTTTTCTCAGGTTGTCTTGGGTATTTCTACTTAAAAACAAATCTAATGTCGTTCCTGTCATTCAGTTTTTTATTAATGAAATAAAGAACGTTTTTCTGCAAATGTCAAGTATATTTGTTCTGATAATGCACTAGATTCTGGTAATCTACAACTCTCACAATTCTTCAGGGACCTTAGTATTGTACATCAGACGTCATGTGCCTATACATCCCAATAAAACAGGGTGGCCGAATGCAGACACTGTCACCTTTTGGATACCAGTAGAACCCTCTTGATTCAGAGTCGTGATCATCATTCCTATTGGGGAGATGCAATTGCTACCTGGTGAACCGTATTCCCTCATCTGTGTTGGGAGAAAAGATTCCATTCTTGATTGCATTTCTCGAGAAGGATCTTTTCTCCTCCACTTTTCGTGTGTTTGGGTCTGTTGTCTTTGTTCATCATGTCTCATGGCCATTACAAGCTCTCTCCTAGAGCTGTCAAGTGTGTCTTTGTGGGGTATTCTGGAACTCAAAAGGGGTACCATTGTTTTGATCCTGTTCGACGAACATATTATGATAATGCGGATGTCACTTTCTTTGAGTCTATTATGTTTTCTACATGTGATAGATTGCCCGATAATGAAGAAGAGGTATACATGCCTCTATCTTCGGTTTCTTCTACCATGCCTACGACTATTATGCCTCCCATTCCATCCCCCCGTTCCATCTGTCCCTTCGTCTCCACCACCTTTATTATCATCACTACCACCTCCTCCACCACCTCCACCGGCTACTTCCATCTTTTTCCCACATGTCCATACTCACCGACCTCGTGCTCATGGGCATCCTCCATCATCCAGCATGCCCCAGGTATATTATGAGCATGTGGTTTCTACTGATGGCATTGGTGATTTGCATTTACCACAGGATGAGCAGGTGGCTACAAACGTTCCTGCCTCAGCCACTGAGGGACGTGCTATTGT
The DNA here is from genome assembly GCA_037367405.1 of Ottelia alismoides. Lineage (NCBI taxonomy): Eukaryota > Viridiplantae > Streptophyta > Magnoliopsida > Alismatales > Hydrocharitaceae > Ottelia > Ottelia alismoides. The sequence continues at coordinate 831,138 of JAZKJV010000465.1, forward strand.
TTTACGAAAGTAGAGACGTACATGTGCTACATACCCTTTTGCTTCTAATATTTCTCTTGCACACCTATCAGAGGAGTTCAAGAGGTTTGTTGTCGGACTATTTGTCATGGACATACCACTGACATATCATGAGGCTTTACAGATTAGTCAGTGACGTGTTGCTATGGAGGAGGAGATGGCTACATTACAGTCTCGTGGCACATGGAGTGTTGTTCCTGCTCCACTTGGTGTATCTGTTGTGGCGAGCAAGTGGGTGTTTACAGTGAAACACCGTGCATATGGTAATGTGGATCGATACAGTACCATGCTTATCGCTCATGGGTTCACCCAGGCTTATGGGGTGGACTATCAGGATTCGTTTTCTCATGTTCTCCGCCATTCTACATTAAGAATTCTTCTTTCAGTTGCTGTGATACGTAATCGACCTCTTTTTCAACTGGTTGTCAAGAATGCTTTCTTATACGATGACTTTCAGGAGGAAGTCTACATGCAACAATCGCTAGGTTTTGCTGCTGAGGGAGTCTCATATGGTTTATAGATTTCACAAGGCTATTTATGGCCTTAAGCATAGTCCGAGGGCTTGATTTTAGAAGCTCTATGGGCTTGTTTGGTTGCTGGGTTGGGTTGGGGTATACCGGTGTAACCCTCTATCCAACCCTCCCAACCCTCCTTACAGATTACTATTCACAGGGGTACCCCAGCCCAACCCAACCCAATCCAACCCAGCAACCAAACATGCCCTATGAGTTGATCGCATGAATGTGGATGAAGAATATTCTGCCTTTTCACATTTTGTTCAGAGAACCCAGAGAGGTATTGTTGCCATTTTGATGTCATCCACATCAAAATGGAGAAATCCTTAGCTACCCGAATACCATGTTTATCATCCTTTGTAACGATGATGTCATCCACATAAATCAAATGGCAACAATACCTCTCTGGGTTCTCTGAACAAAAAGTAAGTGATCTGCAGATGAACAAAAAGTGAGTGATCTCTGAACAATAGCGAGATCATGCCTGCACGGCTGCACCTGGCCATCTACGAGTGTCTCAGGACTCTCAATGGAAAACAATTGAATCTTTTTTCCTTTTCACATTCATTGTGAAGCACCGTGCAGATGGCAGTGTGGGTCGCTACAAGGAGAGACTTGTGGCTCGTGGGTTCACCCAGACATATAGGGTGGACTATCATGATACTTTCTCTTCAGTGGCTTGACATTCTACACTTCAGATCCTTCTCTTTGTTGCTGTGACAAGAGATTGACCCATATATCAGCTTGATGTGAAGAATTCCTTTCTCTATGGTGACTTACACGAGGAAGTCTACATGCAACAACTATGTATGTTTGTTGGTGAGGGGGGTATCAGAATGTTTGTAGACTTAATAAGGCTATCTATGGCCTTAAGCAAAGTCTAAGAGCATGATTTCATAAGCTCTCGAATCTAATAGAGCAGCAGGAGTTCGTGAGATCGACTACAGATCACTCACTGTTTGTTAAGAGGTCTTAAAGAGGTACAATTGCCATACTTATTTATGTTGATATTATTGTCACATGGGATGATATGCATGGCATCCAAGCAACTAAGGATTTTCTAGGTTAGCGGTTTATAACCAAGGACCTTGGTAGTCGACGTTACTTGGACTGTAATTCATCAGGAACCAGCGAGGTCTTGTGATGACCCAGAGGAAGTACATTACATATCTCTCTGAGATGGGCATGACAGATTGCAGGCCTGTCACTACTCCCATAGACCCGCGCACGAAGCTTTATGATGATGACACTAAGGAGGGAGACAAGAGAAGGTACATGGAGCTCGTTGGAAGCTCCTATATGTAACCATCGCCAGGCCATATATATCCTTTGCAGTAAGAAAAGTGAGTCAGTTCATGGAGCAGTCTAGACATGCACATATGGATGTAGTCCATATGATTTTGAGGTATCTGAAGACCTCACCTGACACTAGCCTTCTATTTAGCAGAGACATATCCCTTGTTGTTACAGCTTGTGCAGATGTAGTTTACGCAGTGTCCCAAGGACAAGAAGTCTACATTGATCTTTACAGTGTTCATAGGGAGTTCCTTGGTAACATGGAAGAGCAAGAAGCTGACAGTAGTCACTATATCCAGTGCGGAATCAGAGTACAGAGCCATGACACAGGCTAGTACAGAGATGATGTGGGTCAGATATGTTCTTACTGACCTAACAGTTGAGGTGCCTCTTCCCATGCTCCTCCAATGCGACAACCGGGCTGCACTTTTCATTGCCAACAACCCAACCTTCCATGAGAGGATTAAGCATATCGAGGTAGATTGTCGCTACACTCAAGACATGATTAAAAAGGCTTCATCTCCACCACTCATGTTAGCTCGAGAGATGGACATCAGACGTGCTCACCAAGGCCCTAGCCAGAAGGTCTTTCCGGAGATGTTCCAAGCTAAGCATGATCGATATCTACGCTCTGGCTTGAAGGGGAGTGTTGAGATATTAGTTGTCTTTCGTTTCTATATTCTTTATTAGAGGCACCTGAACTGTTATCTACGCTCCACCAGACCCACTTAAATGGTCCGATGGTAGTGCAATGTGCCTACCGCCCAAAAGACCAGGGTTCAAATTCCCCCTTGTGGAGTTGCGTTAGGTAGTCGACAATCAACGTAAAAAATAGTCGAATATTTCAACATAGATTTGAGCAAGAATCCATGTAGCCGACCCTACTTATAGTGGGAGAAGGCTTCACAATTTTTTTCCTTTCCGTCTCCTTTATGTAATTTGCCCAACAAGATTCTCCTCTATATAAAAGAATCGTAGGGCTTCATGAATAAGGAATTCATTATTTTCTCCCAACAATTATGCCAGCATGTTGATCTTTGATGGCGATAAACTGGATTAAAGTAGCTTTTTGGCAAGTTTGTCACGTACAAAGTGAAAATCAACATCAATATGCTTGGTACATGCATAATATATTGGATTGGTAGTCTGGTAAGTAGCGCCAATGTTGTCACACGACGGAGTGCATGAAGATAATGGTCGAAGAAGTTTCTGAAGCAGGGATCAGAGCCAAATGATTCATAAGTAAAGGGAATTAAGAAACAATACAAGAAACAGGAAATACATAACGTGACATAAATATATCTCTACACTCCCCATCAAGATGGAGCATAGATGTCAATCATGCTCAGCTTGGACGAGCACGTCTGAAAAGGTCCTCTGAGTAAGGCCTTGGTGAAGATATCTGCAGTCTGGTCCCCTGAGCTGACATGAGATGTGGAAATAAAACTCTTCTGAATCATATCTCGTATATAATGGCAATCAACCTCGATGTGCTTGGTGCGTTCATGAAATGCTGGATTATTTCCAATAAATATAGCAGCTTGATTGTCACACTCCAGTACTATAAGAAGGGGAACCTCTATATATAGATCTATAAGAACAACTCGAACCGACATCATTTCTGTACTAACCTGGGCCATATCCCTATACTCAGACTCAGCACTAGATCTGGCTACAATAGTTTGCTTCTTGCTCCTCCATGAGACAAGAGAATCTCCAACATATACAACAAATCCAGTTGTGGATTTCCTATCCTTTGGACACCCTGCATAATCTGCATCTACACATGCTGATTTGGTGACATCCTTGCCTTTTCTAAACAGTAGACCTGCACCTGGGGATGATTTAAGATACCTGAGTATCATATGTATAGTATCCATATGGATCTGACATGGTTGCTCCATGAACTGGCTCATCCGACTAACTGCAAAAGAAATATCGGGTATGGTAATATTAACATAAAGGAGCTTTCCTACCAGTTCTCTGTATCTCCTCCTATCAATCTCATCAGTATCGTCATCATATAGTTTCATGCTTGGATCCATGGGTGTGGTTACAGGTCGACATCCAAGCATTCCTGTGTCACTTAGCAAATCAGTGACGTATTTCCTCTGGGTCATCACAAGCCCTTGTTGATTTGTGGCAAACTCCAGTCCTAGAAAGTATCTAAGGACTCCAAGATCCTTGGTGACAAATTTACGACCCAGAAGTTCTTTCGCCCTCTTGATTCCTTGTATATCATCTCATGTGACAAGGATATCATCAACATACACCAATTGCAATCATACCTCTGGATGTTTTTTATATAAAAAGGGAATGATCTGCATTCGAACGTTTGTACCCATGTTTCTCAAACAAGTCTGAAAGCTTCTGGAACCAAGCTCTAGGGCGCTGCTTAAGGCCATAAATCGCCTTATGAAGTCTACACATCTGTGAACATTCCCCCTCAACAGCAAATCCAGGTAGTTGTTGCATGCATACTTCCTCTTGTAGATCATTGTACATAAGCGCGTTCTTGACATCTAACTGAAACAACGGCCAATCTCGAATCACGGCAACATAGAGAAGAATCCATAAGGCAGAATAACGAGCAACTGGTGAGAATGTGTCAAGATAATCCACCTCGTATGTCTGAGTGAACCCCCATGCAACCAGGCGTGCCTTGTATCTGTCGATGCTACCATCTGCATTTTGCTTAACTGTAAACACCCATTTACAGCTTACTGTAGACACTCTAATAGGAGCTGGAACAAGGCTCCAAGTGCCTCTTGACTGAAGAGCAACCATCTCTTCTTCCATAGCTAAACACCAGCGATTGTCCTTCAGAGCCTCTTGATAATTTCGTGGAATGGCCACAGCTGATATTGCAACTGCACAATTCCTGACATCACCAGTCAGGAGATCAAAGGAGACTATGGATGCTATAGGATATGACGCACAACTTCGCTTCTGCTTCCGAAGCGCAATAGGAAGATCCAAGTTAGCAGCCTCTACATCTGTCCCCTATAAAGAATCCTGCTCAGGTAGACAATTAGACCCATCATTAGAATCTCTTTTCTCAGAACATACGTCATGCGAGCTAGATGATGAGCGGTGACCATGAGCAGAAGCAGACCGACGGGTATAGTGGTGTGGCAATGGTGGAACATGACTGTAATAGGAAGTGGATGTGGCGTAGGTAGCGGCGACGGCGGTGGTGGTAGAGGAGATGGTGGTGGTGGAGCTGATGAAAGTGATGGTGGTGGTGGTGGTGGCATGTATATGGCTTCATCAGTGTCTGAAGACATCAACCTATCACTTGTAGGAGAAAAGTACATCACATACTTGAAAAAGGTGACATTGGCACTAACATAATACTTCCTGCGCATCGGATCATAACACATGTACCTTTATGTGTCCTGGAGTACCTGACAAAGACACACTTGACGACTCTAGGAGAGAGCTTGTCCATACCTGGAGACAACCGGTGAACGAAGGCGACGGAGCCAAACATACGAGGAGTAAGTGAGAAGAATTCCTTTTCAGGAAAAGCACGAGAGAAAAGGATTTTCTCACCCAAGACTGAAGAGGCATGTGATTAAGGAGATAGCATGCCGTTAGGACATCATCGCCCCAAAAAGAGTGAGGAGCACGACTCTGAATGAGAGGCGTCCTAGTGACATCAAGTAAATGACGATGTTTCCGTTCTGCAACTCCATTTTGTTGGGAAGTATAGGCACATGATGTTTGATGAATAATTCCTTGGGTGGAAAAGAACTCAAAAGTGTATAATAATCATATTTCGTAAAATTTATATATATGTGTGTGTGATGTAAAAAATTAATAATTTTAAAACTATTTAAACTCTAATTAACAACAAGCGTTGTTAATTTATTGCTTCTCATAGTATGACTTTGACAATGTCTTCATTGTTTGTTATTGTTATAAGGGGACAACCTCATACACAATGTCGGAAGAGAGAGAATGCTCATTTGGTATGAATGGACAAGCAATAATGAGTCATTGGCACATGTGAAGAAGAAGATATTATAATATGGGTTAGAATGAGACTAGATTATGAATATTTCTGAAAAGTTTGTATTTTGTTAATTTATTAGAAATTATTTTTTGTCAGAAAAAATGGATGGTTGAACCGATGGTTTGGTTCAATTGATTCAACCGGGTTTAAGCAGTCCAATCGGGTTTTGATCGGTTTTGACTAGTTTTTATTTTCTGAATAAAAACTGAGTGGTTGGATCGTTTTTCCTCCAGTTCTTGGTTTAACTGGTTCAACCGACCGGTTCGGTTCTGTTTTTAAAACCTTGGTTCTCACGATTTTCATAGAAGCAGAAAAAACATTACGTACTTCGGTTAAGAAAATTTTGATAACACTGCCAACTTCAGATTTATTCTTTAACAAAAAGACCCAAGACAGACGATAGAAATCATCAACAACAACGAGATAAAACCTGTGCCCCTGGTGATCAGGGACACGACTGGGACCCGAAATATCGACATGAAACAACTCTAAAATGGAGCTATTGCTCCGACTCCGATGACTGGGAAAGGTAGATCGGTGGTGCTTTCCCAACTAACATAGGACGTGTTAGGCGAGATCTGAGGCAGAACCCGACACAGTTTCCGAAGCGGTAGATGACCAAAGCGTAGGTGCAACATAAATGGGGAGATATGTCCATCAGATAGATAGGAGATTCCGGCATATGGAGTTTGAACTAGGCGATAGAGACCGCCCTGCTCACGGCCACACCCAATCACGTTGCCTGTAAGGATGTCCTGAAAAACAAGAGAGGACAGGTCAAAAATGGCTCAACAATGTAAGTCCTTCGTAATCTGACTAATTGACAATAAATTCATAGAGAAATCAGATGCGTGCAACATATTAGAAAATCGGAAGCGGAAGCGTAACATGGAAAAAGATAAACAAATAATAAAGAAGAACGGGATTTTTTACGTGGAACCCTACTCCGTGAGGAGCGGGATGAAACCACGGGAGAAGCCCTTAACGGGGCGTATTTGTCTATTGACTTTCTCTCAATGAGTACAGGAGGTCTGGGGCTCCTTATATAGCCTCTCCAGAGCCTCCAAGTCCCACCACTAGACGATGTGGGACTAAACACATGGATGGGGTAAATGGATCTCCTCCACGATCCATTTACCCTGCTACAACTCAATAGGCGCATACAACTTATGCTCCAACACTCCCCCTCAAGCTGGAGCATGCAATGCTCAGCTTGGACAAACAGACAGAAACTCAACTCAACGCTACAAGACACTACGGACAATATCAACCCAACGCGCACATTGCTGCAGTCGAGGACGTTGCTTCTCATGCCGTGCAGGTGAGTAGGACGAACGGGCTAGAGTGTGAGTCAACTGAAGACTCGGAACCTGACCATCGGGTCTGAACTTGCGCCTGAAGTCTCCTCGTCGGAGAACTGGGTCTCTCCCATCTGGCTCAGAGAATGGTGCACTGCTCTGGTGTATCTATGATACCACATGAAAACCCTTGCCCTCAATGGCATAGGGAATGGTCCTCTGCTCTGGAGTCCCTATGGCTCACATGAAAACTCTGGCCTGACAACTAGAAGAATGATGGGGACCTCTGACAAAAGATGGCAACTTATGCTCATCTGACAATGACCGCACACTCGTGTGTGTCTGAAACTGGAGACTCGGAAACAATGATCGTCGAGTCTGAAACCGAACTGTAGAGTCTGATCAACTGGTTGGCCTCTGGAGAATCTGATATCGGAAGAAGACCTGTGACTCTACACAACACTCCCCCTTTCTCCCATACTTGTCGGAAAACATGAACGTCGACCAAGTTGGGAGAAGACAAGACAATATGGGGGTAAATAAGAACAACAAAAAACTTGCGGCTTTTTTTTCTTCTTTTTTTTTAAGTCGTCATTCCTTTTTTTTTAAGCCGTTCCCTTTTTTTTACAGCTTTCTCTCTTTTTTTTTTCAAATATTTTTCTGCACGGTTTTATTTTTAATAGAAGGCATCTCCTCTCTTTTATGGGCCTCCTCTCCTCTTTCTTTTCTTTTTTTTTGTTTATTCCCGCTGCCCCCTTGGGCTTCCCTTCTCTCTCTCTTTTTCAAAGAGACGTGGTCCACTTGGACCGAAAGACAATATAGCCCACTTGGGCCTCAAAAAAAACCAACACATTTTTCTTTTCAAACCACAGCCCTTCGGGCTTTAGGGTTCCACTGAACCCTTTTTCATATGCCGCCGCCATCAGGAGACAAGTTGGGGACGAGGGCCGCTGCGCGCGAGGGTGAAGGGAAGGAGAGGCGTCGCTTGCGGCGCGGCTGGAGCATGCCGCGAGGGAGAGGGGGGGCGTTCTGGTGTGTGCGCGCCTCCAGTAGCGGGGCTCGAAAGGTGCGCTTGCCGAGATGGCTGGAGGCGGCGCGAAAGGGCGCGAGGATGGGTCAGAGGCGATGAGTCGCTGCTCGGGGCACCGCCACCTCTTGCTGGAGATCTGGGCAGCGCGTGGAGAGCTCGGAGGCTCTGGAGGTTGATGACGCAAGGAGAAGGGCTCGCCTGGAGGTCATGGATCCTGGAGAAGGAGGAAAATCAGCCGATGTCGCCCTCGTTGTCGGAGTAGACAAAGATGGGTGCGGAGTAAACCCGTTGTGCGCGCCTGTGCGCCGCCTGGGGATGCTGATGTGGGGTCTGCGGCGCGCCTGTGAGCCGCCTGGAAGGACGCGAAGAGCAGCACGGGTAGAAGGGGCTCGCCTCAGAGGTCTGCGGCTGGGATCTGGCCATACAGGATTTGGCCTGGATGCCTCCTTTAGGGTTCCATTAGAACCTGTGCAGAACTTCCACGCCGATGACAATTATATTGACGGCTTGATCGCTAGCGACGAATCGATATTTGATCATTCTTGAAGAACAAAACCTCGAACTTGAAGAACTACAGAATTGAATAATTTTAAGGGTTTTATCTCAACCCAGAACATGAACTTGATAATCAAATCTCGGAAAAATAAAGCATAATGAAAAGCCTCGAGAATCGAACTTGCTCTGATACCATGTTAGAAAATCGGAAGCGGAAGCGTAACATGGAAAAAGATAAACAAATAATAACGAAGAACGGGATTTTTTACGTGGAACCCTACTCCGTGAGGAGCGGGATGAAACCACGGGAGAAGCCCTCAACGGGGCGTATTTGTCTATTGACTTTCTCTCAATGAGTACAGGAGGTCTGGGGCTCCTTATATAGCCTCTCCAGAGCCTCCAAGTCCCACCACTAGACGATATGGGACTAAACACATGGATGGGGTAAATGGATCTCCTCCAGGATCCATTTACCCTGCTACAACTCAATAGGCGCATACAACTTATGCTCCAACACAACACATTATGTAGATGCATAGAGGGAGTCAAGCTAATCTCCCCCTGGCCAGTGATTGGGGAGTGAGTCCCGTCTGCGATAACCACAGTGCATCTTGGAGAAACCTGACTGTATGCTGTAAGTTGACCCCTGTCTCCACACAGATGATGTGTGGCACCAGAGTCCAGAATCCATTTTTATAGTGTCAGATCTACTACTGCTAGTGAGTGCATACTACCTGAGGTACTGGAGGGGGCTGAAGCAGCTACATTTGAATGACTCCCGGGGGCCGTCGAAGATGGCACATGACTGGAGGGAGGTATAATGCCCCTCAATCGTGCTACAAGATCATCGAAACGTTGATCCAAAGAGGAAGCCATTGGGGGCTCAATCTGTTCAGCCACTCGAGCAGAAGCAGGGAATCCATGCTTGGAGTAGCATGTATCCTCTATATGTCCAGGACGATGACAGAAGGTACATGGCTGACGAACACGACCTCCCCTGCCGTGAGGTCCGCGACCACGAAACTGAGAGGATCCTCCGCAACCTCGGGATGCCGCCATTGCTGAGGATGTCTGATTGACAGTAGAAGATGGAACATTAATACGACTGAGTCTGCGGAAGACTTTCTCCGTAGGAGGAATAGTAGAATCTGCCAAAATCTGGGAATGGGACGCCTCGTACTCAGGATCAAGGACTGCCATGAACACACCTAGCATGGTGGCATTCCTATAAGTCTTCTGCTGCTCAGGGGTAGATGTGAGAAGCATGAAGCTATATAGCTTCTCGAGCATCCCTTGTAGGGATGTATACAGTGATTGGAGAGACCGCCCATTCTGTTTGATAGTAAAGATATCATGTTGAAGTTGCAGAATCTCCATCTTGTTCTTTGCATGTGAATAAGTAGCAGCAAGAATATCCCACATCGCCTTGGTTGTGGGCTGATGGAGTATATCATTGGCGATCTCTATTGCCAACGTACCTGAAAGCCAAACCTTGGCATATGCATCATCCGCCTCCCATGAGGCGTTAAACCCAATCTTCTCAGCCGGTTCTTCCTCGGTATGGATATGTTTCTTACATGTAAACTTCATCGTACTCATGAACTGCATCGCCCACAGTTCATAGTTTGACCCATCCATCTTGACTATAGGCACAGGACCTCTGAAGGCACCTGTGGAGGGAATATCGACCTTGTCCTCTGACATGACGGCTTGAGAAGGCTAGGACTGAAGACTAGATTAGCTCGTGTATACACTGACATAGGGAGATTTGATTGCATGTGTAGACTCGCGCAACCAATCTCATCCCGGAAGGATTGCGGGCCTGTGTGGAAGGACGCTAGGTGAGGGTTGCGACACACAACAGGTTGGGGGAGGTGCCCGCATGTCCGTGTGGAAGGGCAGGGGTGCGCGGAAGGAGTCTGCGGGGCTGCAGCTACGACACCGAGCGGAGGCGCGTGCAGAAGGGCGAGGGTGATGGTGCAATAAGGACGGTGGTGCGGAGGTGCCGGCACGAGAGGGGACCGGCGACGAGAGAGAGAAAGAGGGGTTTGGGCGGTGCGCGAGTGTGAGAGGGTTAGGGTTTCTGAGCTCCGGTATAGGACTGCCGCTCTGATACCATGTTGGGAAAAAGTATTGAGTTGTTTATTCCATGAACCCTAGGCTCTCTTATATAGGAGAGGAGCCCATAGGTAAATTATATAACACATTCATAAGTAAAGGGAATTAGGAAACAATACAAGAAACATGAAATACATAACGTAACATAAATATATCTCTACAGTCTAGATTGTAGTAGTCCATATGCCGTTTGAAAGGATAATTTATGGGAGTTATACGATCTTAGTAGAGGATAGAAAATAAAACCAAAAAAACTTCAATGGAGTCAATTTTCAGAGGGTCTAAGACGAGAATGGCATAATGTGGTGAGAGGCAATTGGTGACTCAAGTTGGTAGATAGTTTAGTTGAGATGACTTATTATGTTGTATTTGATGGAACAGATGGGGGGACAAATGAGTGGGGTCCAAGGATCGATTATTCCTTGAAGGAAAGGCATGGTTCATCGAAAATGCATGGCTTGCAATATATAGTTTCTTTGTTGACATGTCTAGAAAATAGTAACCCATATAGTTAGTTCATAATCGAGGAAAACCTCTTTGTCATTTGAAAAAAAGAATTTACTTTATACGAGTTGGGATCCTCAGGTCCCAAATCATTCTGCAGTCCTAAATCAGATCATATGGAAGCATCTTTGTTCTATTGGTTAAAACTTAAAAGCTTATACATCTTCTTTACAAAGAAGTTTCCTCCACTCCGCACCACTGATCTCTACCACCAAAAGGATCGACAATCGGATGAAATGACTCCATTAGACCAATGAATTCCTACCTGTATCGTTTCTCAGATAAGTTTGACAAGAAAATAGGAAGCCAGACCTGTTGGGAAAAATGAACGAGGGAGTTTATTCCATCAGCCCTAGGCTCTCTTATATAGGAGAGTAGCCTATGGGTAAATTACATAAAGCATACAACTGAAAATAAAAATAACAGAGAAATGCAAAGAAAACTAATATATATGTTAACACTCCCCCTCAAGATGGAGCATAGATATCAATCATGCTCAGCTTGGACGCACACTTCTGGAATGGGCCTCGTAGTAATGCCTTGGTGAATATATCGGCAGTTTGATTTTCTGAAGTAACATGAGATGTAGCAATGAATCCCTTCTGAATCATGTCACGTATGAAGTGACAATCAACCTCAATGTGCTTGGTTCGCTCATGGAATGCTGGATTGTTTGAAATGAACAAGGATGCCTGATTGTCACATTCTAAGTTCATAGGAAGTGGTACATCTATACATAGATCTGTAAGCACAGCCTTTACCCACATCATCTCTGTGCTAGCCTTGGCCATAGCCCTATATTCAGATTCAGCACTAGATCTGGCTACCACCGTCTGTTTCTTGCTCCTCCATGAGATTAGAGAATCTCCAACGTAGACTGCAAACCCAGATGTGGACTTCCTGTCCTTGGGACAACCTGCATAGTCTGCATCCGCACATGCTGAGATAGAAATCCCCTTGCCCTTCTTGAATAGCAAACCTGCACCTGGAGATGACTTGAGGTACCTGAGTATCATATCTATGGCATCCATATGAACCTGACGTGGTTGCTCCATGAACTGGCTCACACGACTCACTGCAAAGGATATATCGGGCCTAGTGATTGTGACATACAACAGTTTGCCTACCAGTTCTCTGTATCTTCTCTTGTCCACCTCCTCTGTGTCATCATCATATAGCTTCATGCTGGGGTCCATTGATGTTTTAGCAGTTCGACACCCAAGCATACCTGTTTCACTCAACAGGTCCGTAACATATTTTCTCTGCGACATTACTAACCCATACGGATTTCTAGCAAATTCCAGTCCCAGAAAATATCTAAGGACTCCAAGGTCCTTAGTGACAAATTCGCTACCCAGCTTCTCTTTTGCCTGCTTTATGCCTTGCTCATCATCTCCTGTAATCAAGTTGTCATCTACGTAAACCATAATTGCAATAATACCTCTTGAAGTCTTCTATACAAACAAGGAATGATCAGCATTAGAGCGTTTGTATCCCTGTTTTTCAAAGAGGTCTGAGAGCGTCTGAAACCATGCTCTGGGGCTCTGCTTAAGGCCATAGATAGCCTTATGAAGTCTGTACACCTTGGAACACTCCCCCTCAACAGCAAAACCGGGTGGCTGTTGTATGTAGACTTCCTCCTGTAGGTCTCCATATAAGAACGCATTCTTCACATCCAACTGATATAGTGGCCACTCTCGAGCAACCACGATTGACAGCAAGATCCGTAGGGTAGAATGACGGGCTACTGGCGAGAACGTATCAAGGTAATTCACCCCGTATGTCTGTGTAAAGTCACGTGCAACAAGGCGGGCCTTGTATCTGTCAATACTGCCATCTGCATTTTGCTTTACTGTAAATACCCACTTGTAGCTCACTGGGGTCACATCTACAGGTATAGGAACTAGACACCAAGTACCCCTCGATTGAAGTGCTGCCATTTCTTCCTCCATTGCTAGACGCCATCTACTATCCTGCAGAGCATCTTGATAATTCCGTGGAGTATATACAGCTGACAAGGCAACCACAAAGTTCCTGAAATCCCCAGATAGTCGCTCAAATGACACAAAAGCTGATAAAGGATATGTAGCGCAGCTCCTCTTCGATTTGCGTATAGCAATAGGAACATCTAAATCAGTTGTGTCCTCATTTGGCCCCTGCAACATATCCTGCTCAGAAATATCATTAGATCCATCAAGAGTAGTATCTTCAGTACATACCTCAGGCGAGCTAGGAGATGAGTCATGACCATGAGCTGGAGGAGACCTGCGGGTATAATGGAATGGTAGGGTTAGGGTTTCGAGAACTCCGGTCTAGGACCGTCGCTCTGATACTATGTTGGGAAAAATGAACGAGGGAGTTTATTCCATCAGCCCTAGGCTCTCTTATATAGGAGAGTAGCCTATGGGTAAATTACATAAAGCATACAGCTGAAAATAAAAATAACAGAGAAATACAAAGAAAACTAATATATACGTTAACAAGACCCATCCGCCTAAATGTTCAAAAGTTGTGCATTACCATTTGCAGCCAATACGTACAAACATGGGAAGCGAGTGGCGAAAGCTCCTTCATTCATTTACTCATCATTCCAGAAAGAGAAGTTGCACCCATCTCCAAGTTAGGCTGAAAGAAGTGAGATAAATCAGGAAGAAACGCATGAATACCCTTCCAGAAGGCGGACTCAAAACGTAAAGGGCATACATTCTCCAACCCATGCGTATGCCATAGATTTCACTAATCAATCTGCAACAAATGTCATCAATGCCTCCCCTGATTCTCTCAACCCACTTCGACATAAGAGCCTAATTCATCTCCTCCAATCTCGTAACACCAAGGCCACCCTCCTCCTTAGCGAGGGTAATCATCTCCTAATTAGCCAGATGCATCCCCCACCCTCTTTATTAGACTTTCCCTACAAGAATCTCCTCATAATCCTCTCCAGTCTATGACGAACCCCACATGAAGAACCTGGAAGATACAAAGAACACCAAAATGGTTGTGATCACTACCTTAACTAGAACTAGGCACCCTCCATGTGACAAAAGTGAGCCCTTCCAGCCTGTCAGCTTCCTTTCCAACTTTTCGACCACATGTAGCCAATCTGAGAGGTGTAGGCGACCAATACCAAGAGGTAACCCCAAGTACCGGATCAGAAGCACACCGGTAGAGCAAACCAACTCCCTTCCATAAACTTCCACCTCCTCATCCAACATGCTAAACAACACCATGTTGGACTTCTCTCTATTGATCTTCACTTCCCAAAGATCTCCAAGGTCACCTCCATACCCTTCACCACCTCTACCTTGCCCTCTATGAAGAAAATTGGGTCGTCTGCCGAAACCCAACCGAGACCATACGACACCGCTTGGTTCACCGTACCAGAACTGATTACGAGGAAATGGTGACACACCTCTTGTCCACGAGATCCACAAGTCTGAGAAGTCTCTTCTCGATAAATTGACCATAGAAACCGCCGACACTACAGTTATAGTCCCTCGAAAAGTCCACCTTCCATAAAATACTGCGTACTTGTCGTCTTTGTTCAGCTACAATCTCAGAATGCATAATCAAGCTATCACCAATTTGTCTGCCTAAGATGAAAGTTGACTAAAGGGGAGTCACCAACCCATCCAACACTCCATTGAACCTCTCTGCGAGATCCTTAACAATAATCAAGTTAATGGCATTAGAAAGAATGATGGGTCGGTAATCTTCCGCTCGATCCGAACCCTTCTTTTTATGAAGAAGGAAAATTAAAGCTCTATTGGTCTTGTCAAAACTTGCATTGCACTGACTAAATTCATCCACTACAACAAACACGTCATCCCCCGCCACATCCCATGACTTATTGTAGAAGAAAACATCGTACCTTCCAGATTAAGAGAACCATCTCATTTAACTCTTATATGGTCTACTTCACGTCATCCTCCACAAAGGGCCTAACTAGACTGGTGCAATGTTTAGTTGATATGCCATGTATATTTGCCCATCTCCATCTCCACTGCCTCGACTTCACTCTTCTAGACATGTTATGAAAATAGTTCATCAAAGCTCTTCCAATCTCATCATCCCCCTCCATGACGAGATTCCCCTACGACCACAGAATGGATACGAGGATGTAGACAAAAGAACTTGAACAAATTGGAAGCAAAAGTTGAACATAATGGGCAAGAAAACATGTGTTTTTGGTAACTGTTGTGAGAAATCTATGAATTGCTTATTCATTAGGTCCTACGGTTCTTTTATATAGAGGAAAAACATATTGGACGGGTTACATAAAGAAGACGGAAAGAAAAGAGAATACATAAAAGAAATAAAAGATAACTAATATCTCAACACTCCCCCTCAAGCTGGAACGTAGATATCAGACATGTTCAGCTTGGAACAACATCTCTGGAATGGTTATCTGGCAAGGGCCTTGGTGAACATGTTTGTTGTCTGGTTTCCTGATTTAACATGAGTGGTGGAAATGAAGCCCTTATGAATCATTTCTCGAGTTGTAGTGACAGTTTACCTCAATATGATTGCTCCTCTCATGTAAGGTTGGGTTGTCGGCAATAAAGATATGGGAAGAGGCACCTCAACTTCTAGGTTAGTAAGAACATATCTGAGCTGCATCATCTCTGTACTTACTTGTGTCATGGCTTTGTACTCTGATTCTGTACTGGATCTGGCGACCACCGTCTGTTTCTTACTCTTCAGTGATACCAAGGAACTCCCTATGAACACTGCAAAGCCAGAGGTAGACTTTATGTTCTTGAGACACCACACCCCACATAATATGAATGAAGGCCTTAAATGTTGGTTTAGATTTCGTTTCGGTGATGGACCGAAACGAAATTTCGATCGATTTCTATCGAAATTCATCTGAAATTTCGACCGGTTCGATCAGTTTTTGAACATGGCCCCCCAAATTTCGTTCAATATAGGCCATTTCAGTCGAATTTCGATCGACCACTGAAACCGAAATTCGATCGAATTTCGTCGAAATGTGATCCCATGATATGCATCTGCACAAGCTGTAACGGAAAGGGATGTGCCTCTGCTAAATAAAAGACCAGTACCAGGTGAGGTCTTCAAATACCTCAGAATCATATGCACTACATCCATATGTGTATGTTTAGACTGCTCCATGAACTGACTCACTTTGCTCACCACAAAGGATATATCTGGCATGGTGATGGTTACGTATAGAAGCTTCCCAACGAGCTTGTTAGAAAATAGGAATGCGGAAGCGTATCAGAATAAAGATAAAGAAATATGAAGAACACGGGATTTCACGTGGAACCCTACTCCCTAAGGAGCGGGATGAAACCACGGGAGAACGTCTCAAAGGGTTTATTTATGCATTGCACTTTCTCACTGGATACATGGGATCTGGAGCTTCTTATATAGCCTCTACAGACCCTCCAAGTCCCGCCACTGGTAGATGTGGGACTAAACTCTGGGTGTGGTAATTGGATCTTGGAAGGATCCATTTACCCATCTTGCATGATAATGGCGCATACTCAAACACTCCCCCTCAAGCTGGAGTATGCAATGCTCAGCTTGGACAAACAGAAAGAAATCTCTCAAACTCACAATACAAGACAGTACAAACAATATCAACTCAACGCACACAACTGCCGGTGCCGTCGAGGACGTTGCTTCTCATGCCGTGCAGGCGAGGAGGAACAAATGGGTTGGAGTGTGAGTCACACTGAATTTCCTCGTCAGAGAACATGTGCTATGTACTGCGTCTGTCAGAGTCACTGCAACTGAAATGAGTCTCCACTTGGAGAACTCTGGCCCACCACAATAATGTGGACAACTGCTCCATCTCTGAAAGGGATGAACAAAGAACGCCGCTAATTGTCCATATCTAGATCTTTGAAGATGGTTCTCTCTCATAGGGACTCAAAGTAGGTTCTCTCTCATAGAAACCTCGGAAGGATCTCGTACTGGAGTTCAGGATCGCTTGAGAATGGAGTATGAAAAAGTCTCCTCATCGGAGAACTGGGTCTCTCCCATACTGGCTTAGAGAATGTGATCTCTACTCTGGAGTCTCTATGAAACCACATGAAAATTCTAGCCCACATTGCATAGGGAATGAGATCTACTATGGAGTCCCTATAATTCACATGAAAATTCTGGCCGAAACACAAAAAATGGGGACCTCACAAAATGATGGCAAACATGTGCACATCTGACTGAAGACCACATACATGCGTGTGTCTGAAACTGAAGACTTGGAACCAATCTGATGGCGAGTCTGAATATCTGAATATCTGTAGAGTATGAATAATCTGGTTGGACTGGGAAAATCTGAATCTGACGTGGAATCTGAATCATGGCCGACGAACTCTGCACAATACTCCCCCTTTCTCCCATACTTGTCGGAAAGAAGACATCGATCAAGTTGGGAGAAGACAAGAAGATATGGGGAGAAGAAAATCAAATAAACCATCACACATTTTTTTGGCTTCTTTTCTTTTTTTTTTGGTTTTCAAATCATCATTTTTTTAATAAGCCATTCATCTTTTTTTACGACTTTTCCTCTTATTCTTTTTTTTTTGCAAAAATTTCTTGCGTATGGCTTTTCTTTGTACGCACCTTTTTTTAATCAGTTTTTTTTGAACAAATTCACTTGGCCCAAATAGCGACCCAACCAATTGCAGCTATCTTCCTTTTTTTATTTAACGTTGCAGCCTAACGTGGGCCTTTTTTTTAAAGTAACTACACCCCCTTTGGAGCTAACCCTACTTCGGGTGCCCCGATTGGGAGCCCTTCGCTTCATGTGCCGCCCTACGACCCTTCTATTGGAGATGCGACACTATCGCCGCCGATGGGTTCCACCGATGAGGGTGCTGCCTGGAATCGCATCTCCACCGCTGGAGCGTTGCGAGAGGGGCTCCACCACTGGAGCGCTGACTGGAGGCGCGCAAGGGAGATGTGTCGCCTGGTGCCGCTTGTGAGCATGGATTTGCTAGGGCTCGAGCTCATGGATTTGCGTACGGGAACCGCTGCGAGGGAATCTCCCTTGGAGATCTGAACGAGGGCTGGAATGAGCGCTGCTTGGGATCTGGACGAGGGCAATCTGGAGTCGTGAGGGTTGCTTGGGTTTTGGAGGCCCTTTTCTCAACATGTCTGCGAGGACTCTCTCTTTCCCGCCACCATGTCTGCGGGGATTTGCAGCACGCCGCCATCGGCCAAGCCATTGCCTTCGGGCCTGGAGATTGGATGCTTGCGCGATCAGATGATGTGTCGCCTTGCGAGAAGGCTACTCCTATAAGATCTAGGGTTTTAAAAACCTCTAGAACTGAACTCAAATCTCGAACCATATATGAACATGAATGATTTTCAAAAAGAAAAAAAACACCAAAAATCGAATCTCGAATAAAAAAATATGAAACGCTCGAGAATCGAACCCGCTCTGATACCGTGTTAGAAAATAGGAATGCGAAAGCATATCAGAATGAAGATAAAGAAATATGAAGAGCACGAGATTTAACGTGGAACCTACTTCCTAAGGAGCGAGATGAAACCACGAGAGAACGCTTCAAAGGGCTGATTTATGCATTGCACTTTCTCACTGGATACAGGGGGTCTGGGGCTTCTTATATAGCCTCTACAGACCGTCCAAGTCCCACCACTGGTACATGTGGGACTAAACTCTAGATGTGGTAAATGGATCTTGGAAGGATCCATTTCCCATCTTACATGATAATGACACATACTCTAACAGAGCTCCCTGTACCTCATCTTGTCTACCTCCTTAGTGTCATGCCTATCTTAGAGAGAAGATCTATGGTAAGACCTTGCTAGTTCCTGTCTCCTAACAACCTCCAGTCCAAGGAAGTAACATAGGCAACAAAGGTGCTTGGTTACAAACTGTTGATGTAGGAAATCCTTAACAACCTAGAATGTGTTTCTATATGGAGATCTACAAGAGGAGGTATATATGCAACAACCACCATGGTTTACTGCTGAAGAGGAGTCTCAGAAGGTGTATAGGCTCCACAAGGTGATTTATGATCTGAAGTAGAGTCCGAAAGCTTGGTACCAGAAGCTATCAAAATTGATAGAGCATCGGGGGTTTGCACGATCAACAACGGATCATTTGCTTTTTGTTCAGAGGACATAGAGAGGTACAATTGCCATTCTGGTTTATATCGATGATATCATTGTCATTGGTGATGATGAGTAGGGCATTCATGCTGCCAAAAAGTTCCTAGGTCAACAGTTTGTGACTAAGGATCTCGGTAGTCTTCATTACTTCCTTGGAGTAGAGTTCGCCATGAACCAAAGTTGGTCTTATTATGACCCAGAGAAAGTTTGTGACTGATGTTCTTGAGACAGGGATGACATGGTGCAAGAAAGGTCTTAAATGTCGGATTTCGGTTTTGTTTCGGAGACTGACTGAAATGACCGAAATTTCGGTCGAATTTCAACCGAAATTTCAGTCATTTCGGTCTGTTTTTGGACTAGGCCCCCCAAATTTCGATCAACATCGGCCATTCGGTCGGATTTCGGTCACCCACTGAAATCGAAATTCGATCGAAATTCGTTCGAATTTCGCCGAAATTTGAGGCCATGGCCGTGCAAGCCTGCTACTACCCCTATGGATCCGAGCATGAGATTATATGATGATGACACTGAGGAGGTAGACAAGAGGAGATACACAAAGCTTGCTGGGAAGCTCCTCTATGATACTATCACCCAACCATACACATCCTTTGTTGTAAGCAAGGTGAGCCAGTTCATGGAGCAACCCATGAAGGTTCATATGGATGTTGTCTATATGATTCTAAGATATTTGAAGACTTCACCGGGTGCTGGTCTCATTCAACAGAGGTACTTCTCTTGAGGTGATAGCGTGTGCAGATGCAGATTATGCAGGATGCCCTAGAGACATGAAGCCTACTTCTGGCTTTGCTATTTTTGTTGGGAGCTCACTCGTGTCATGGAAATCAAGAAGCAGACATTGATTGCTAGATCCAGTGCAGAGTCTGAGAACAGAGACATGGCTCAACGGAGCACAGAGATGATGTGGGTTAGATCAGTCTTGACTGATCTTGCAGTTGAGGTACCTCTTCCCATGCAGCTTCTATGCAACAGCCAAGCATATAGAGGTGGATTGCCACTAGACCAAAGACATGATCCAGAAGGGTCTAATATCCACCTCCCATGCTTCTACTGGAGATCAGACTGCTGATATATTCACCAAAGCCCTTGCTAGAGGTCCATTTCAAAGATGTTCCAAGCTGAGCATGATAGGCATATATGCTCCCGTTTGAGGGGGAGTGTTGAGATATTTGTATCTCATTGTAGTTATCCCTTTTTATATTTCTTTCATGTACCGCTTATGCAATTTACCTAGGGCTTTTCTCCTATATAAAAGAGCCATAAGGTCTTTACAATGGTATGCAATTTCTATTCTTCCAACAATAAACAAAAGGGGGTTTTCCAATACCACCCTATTCTGGATTATAATTTAGTTTAAAAGAATACAACCTTGATTGCGATTAATATATTTATTCTTTTTTAAGTCTCAGGTCTTTCCTGTTTTAAATTACCATTTTCCTATATGTTTGTACATGAATTTTTTATCTGTTGATTTAGTAGCTAATCTTTACCATGGCATCTTTGCAGATCTCCATTCTTGTTGTTGGAGCATTAGGAGGAAGATTTGACCACGAGGCTGGAAATGTCAATGTTCTTTATAAGTTTTCTGATGTGCGAATTGTCCTGCTATCTGATGATTGCTTGATCCTTCTTCTTAAGAAGAACCACAATCATGAGATCCAAATCCTGTCCTCTGTTGAAGGTCCGCATTGTGGACTCATTCCTATTGGGGCCCCTGCAACTAGGACCACTACAACAGGCCTGCAATGGGATCTCAGTAAGTTCGATATACGTTTCTTTGACAAAAATTTTAGTATAATATTAAAAGGATGGCTGCTACAAGTTCCTCTTCTCATTACTTCCATTCTTCTTTCATGTATTAGAACAGATGGTCTCTGTCCATACCTTGTGACGAATGTGAATGCGGGGGTGGGGAAGGGGATGCATACTCCATACTTGGAACAATTTTTTTTAGAATCGTCTTCAACGATATTATCCATTTTAGTAACTTTGTGTACTGATACAGATAAATACATTTGTAGGAAGCATGCAATTTTATCATATCAATAAATGCTCATACTAGAGGTAAGATGACAAATTTGAAAATGTGGGTATGTGACTAGTAATAATTAAAAGAAAGGAAAACGAATTTTGTTTTATGAATCCTTTTGCTCTCGTTAGGTAGTCATGGCTATTTTGGGGATGCCTACATGAAATAAATACAGGGTAAGGCCACCTACTAACTGCGCACACCCATCACTTTCTCAAAACAACAACAACAATGATGAGCCCTGTAGAGATAGTTATTAGTATTATTATTATGTTATGTACCTCTTCGTTATTTCTTTTTCTTCTATGGACTACTTTGTACTTTACCCTTAAGGCTCTCCCTATATAAGAGAGCCTAGGGTTTCTCTGAATGAATAATCTGAGTTTTTCTCTCAACATGGTATCAGAGCCGCCCTAGGGCTCTCTCCCTCTTCCCACCCGCCGCCCTCTCCTCACGCTGCCGTACCCCCGCGCTGCCGGATCGTTTCCCTCTCGATCCCCGGCGATTCCCACTCCTTAGGCGGCTCCCTCCCTCCCCAGCGGACCCGTCCCCGCCGCCAACCAGCCCCAACGGACCCCCCCGCCGCCAACCAGTCCCTAGTGGACCCCAACCTTCCCGCCGCCGATCCTCAGGCGGCCCCCTTGCCGCGCCGCCACCACCCGGGCGGCACTCCAGTCCAGCCGCCAGCCCTATAGGCGGCCCCCAGTCCCGCCACTAGCCTGTTAGGCGGCCCCCAATCTCCGGCGTGCCCTAGCCGCTACTCGTTTCTTCCACCGGATAGATGGATTTGAGTGCGTAACGTCCATGGCCTCAAATTTCAGCGAAATTCGGTCGAATTTCTGTCGAATATCGATATCTAGTCGAAACTGAAATTTGACCGAAATGACTGAAATGATCGAAATATGAGGGTCCTAGTACAAAAAATGATCGAAATGACCGAAATTTCAGTCGAAATTCCACCGAAATTCCATCGAAATTCTGTTTTGGTCGATACCGAAATGGTGACCGAAACCGACATTTAAGGCCTTGGTAACGTCTACATACGCACTCGAATCCAATGCAGTTTGTGTAGACATACATTACCTTGTCTACAAACCCTAGTTCTTCTCCAGCGGCAGTATGTCAGAATCGAAGGTTGATATGCCCTCCACCGGCGCATTCAAAGGTCCTGCGCCAATAGTGAAGATGGACGGGGCGAATTATGAGCTCTGGGCAATGCAGTTCATGAGCCTCATGAAGTCGAATGGTAAGAAGCACATTCTTACCGAGGATGAGCCCGCAGAGAAGACAGGGATATATGCTTCATAGGAGGCTGATGACTCCTATGCAAAGGTCTGGTTGTCTGGTACATTGACGATGGAGATTGCCAATGATGTCCTCCATCAGCCCACTGCCAAGGCGATGTGGGATATTCTAGCTGCTATATATTCGTAGGTGCGAAATGAGACCAAGATGTTACAGCTTCAGCATGACATATTCACAATGAAGCAGAGCGGCAGACCTCTTCACTCCTTATACACATCCCTGAGAGGGATGTTTGAGAAGTTATACAGTACTATCCCACTTACAACGACTCCTGAACAACAGAAGACATTTCGTAATGCCACCATGGTGGGCGTTCTACTTGCGGCTCTTGATCCTGAATATGACGCCGCCCGGTCTCAGATCTTAGCCGATGCAGTTATTCCTCCAGTGGAGGATGTTTACAGGAGACTCAGTCGCATTACAGTTGCTTCCAGTTCTTCTACTCCACCCCCATCAGCGATGGCAGTCTCGCGTGGGAGAGGTGGCCCGTCTTCTGGTCGTGGACGTGGACGTGGACCCCAGGGAAGGGGTAGTCGCTTTAGTCAGCCATGTTCCTATTGTTACCGCACTGGACACTCAGAGGAGACATGCTATTCTAAGCATGGGTTCCCAGCATCGGCACGTGTTGCAGAGCACTCTCAGTCCCCGTTGACATCTACTGCAGATAATCGTTTTGAGGAACTTGTGGCACGTCTCCGAGATATTATGCCACATTCATCTGGTGATTCATCTGGTGGACCTTCAGATGTTGCTGCTACAGCCTCCGCCAGTTCATCTGCTGCTAGTACCTCAAGTAGTTCTACTGTATTTACACCGTCTCATGATATATCTGATTGGGTTATAGATTCGGGAGCCACACATCATCTCTGTCGAGATAGAGACAGACTGCAGTCCTACAGGGACATTCCTCACGACCGCTCATTGCAGATCGCAGATGGTACTCATTCCCCTCTTGTTGGACAGGGGGAGGTCTTCCTATCCTCCACTATGCATCTACAGAATGTCCTACATGCTCCTGAGTTCTCGATGAATCTGTTATCTATTAGTCAGATTACGAAGGATTTGCATTGTCGTGCGATATTTGACTCGTCTTCTCTTATTTTTCAGGACATACTAACGGGCAGGGTGATTGGTTGTGGCTCTGAGCATAATCGTTTATATCGGTTGGTTCGGAATTCCTATGCTGGCGTCTCCTCTCATTCTGCCGGACCAGTTTCTCCGTACATCTGGCATCTACGTTTTGGTCACCTTCCTCTCCAGAAAATGCGCCATCTTCTGCCCCAGATCTCTCCTAGTTCGTCCTTTCGCTGTGAAGTATGTCAGTTGGGAAAGCATCATCGGTCAAGCTTTCCTGGTCGTCAGAGTCGGAGCAGTAGCTCTCCATTCGAGTTGTTTCATATAAATATATGGGGTCCGAGTCGTGTACCCGATCATCAGGGGCACAGATTTTATCTTGTGGTAGTGGATGATTTCTCTCGTGTATCTTGGGTCTTTCTTTTGAAAAATAAATCTGAAGCAGGAGATGTGATCAAGAATTTAATTAATGAAGTGCACAATGTTTTCTCTTCTTCAGTCAAGTATGTTCGTACATATAATGCCCTAGAATTTTGCACACGGTCACTTTCTCAATTTCTTTCATCAAAGGGCATTATTCACCAAACCACTTGTGCGTATACATCTCAGCAGAATGGTGTGGCGGAAAGAAAGCATCGCAATCCCTGGATATTACTCGAATCCTGTTGATTCAGAGTTGTGCTCCTATTTCTTTCTGGGGGGATGATGTTCTTACTGCATGTTATCTGGTCAATCGAATGCCATCCTCTGTTCTTGGTGAGAAGATACCTATTTCTCTCGTTTTTCCTGACAAGGAATTATTCTCACTGACTCCACGTGTCTTTGGTACTGTGGCATTTATTCATCTTTTGTCTCCCGGACTTGTCTCCTCCTGTTACTGCCTCCACGTCAGCTCCACCACCACCACCTCCTCCTCCACCTCTTCCACGACCTCCCATATCACCCCTACCAAAATTCTATACGCGTCGGTCGGGTCCTGCTCAGGCTACACGTCAGCCACCCATCACGCCTCAGGTATGTTCAGATGGCATTACTATTGACGGGTCAGATTTGGTACATGTGCAGGATTCTTCAGTGCAGGAAGACACTAGACCATCCAGTGCAGCAGAGGATGATCTTGATATTCTGATTGCTATTCGGAAGCAGAAGCGGATGTGTACCTCTTATCCATTTGCGTCACAGGTTTCGTTTCACCGTCTCACTGGTGACTTTCAGAGATTTGCTTCAGCCTTGTCTTCCGTGGATATACCACGGACATACCAGGAAGCTTTGAAGAGTGATTGCTGGAGATTAGCTATGGAAGATGAGATGCGTGTATTGCAGTCTCGTGGCACATGGTCTTTGGTTCCTGCTCCTCCTGATGCCTCTATTGTGAGCTGTAAGTGGGTCTTCACAGTTAAATATCATGCGGATGGCAGTTTGGATCGGTACAAAGCACGTTTGGTCGCACGTGGTTTTACACAGACCTATGGCGTAGACTACATGGATACTTTCTCTCCAGTGGCTAGACATTCTACCCTTCGCATTCTCTTATCTGTGGCCGTGGTTCGTGAATGGAGTATATCTCAACTGGATGTCAAGAATACATTCCTGTATGGGGATCTACAGGAGGAAGTCTACATGCAGTAGCCACCTGGGTTTACTGCTGAGAGGGAGAAGCATATGGTCTGTAGACTTCACAAGGCAATTTATGGCCTCAAACAGAGTCCAAGAGCATGGTTCCAGAAGCTTTCCAACCTTATTGAGCAACAGGGATTCAAGAGGTCAAATGCAGATCACTCGTTGTTTGTCCAGAAGTCATCGGCAGGTACGGTTGTTATCATGGTCTATGTTGATGACATTCTAGTTACAAGAGATGATGTGCAGGGCATAGAAAGGGCGAAGGCATTCCTAGGTCGTCAGTTTGTTACAAAGGATCTTGGAACCCTAAGATATTTTCTGGGGTTGGAATTTGCAAGGAATGCACATGGCTTGGTGATGACCCAACGGAAGTACATTACAGACTTCCTGATTGAGACAGGCATGGATGATTGCAAACCATCAAGTATTCCCATGGACCCTAGCATGAAGTTGTATGGTGGTGATACTACTGAAGTAGATAAAAGGAGATATAGAGAAATGGTGGGAGAGCTCCTTTATATTACCATAACTCGTCCGGATATTGCATTTGCAGTAAGCAGGGTCAATCAATTTATGGAGTAGCCAAGACAAGTTCACATGGATGCTATATACATGATACTGAGGTATCTGAAGTCTTCTCCAGGTTCAGGGTTGTTGTTCAGAAAGGGCACAGATTTATCTATCTCAGCATGTGCAGACGCCGATTGAGTTCTATCAATATATTGGGGTGAACACCATTGAGTGTATCCCCCTTTTTTCTTGGCTTAAAAAAAAGCATGTTCAGATGCCGATTATGCAGGATGCCCTAAGGATCGAAAATCAACCTCAGGAATCACAGTTTTTGTTGGAGGCTCTCTGGTTTCTTGAAAAAGCAAGAAACAAACGGTTGTGGCAAAGTCCAGTGCAGAATCCGAATATAGGGCCATGGCCCAAGCCAGCACGGAAATGATGTGGGTTCGATCCGTACTAGAAGATCTACATGTAGCTGTGTCTCTACCCATGAAGCTTCAGTGTGACAATCAGCCAGCCTTGTTCATTGCCAACAATCCAGCTTTTCATGAAAGAACCAAGCATATTGAAGTTGACTGCCATTACACTAGAGACTTGATCCAGAGAGGATTGATATCTACTACGCATGTGAGCTCAGGAGATCAGACTGCGGATGTATTCACCAAGTCGTTGCTCAGAGGACCTTTTCAGAGAATCCAAGCTGAGCATGATAGACATCTATGCTCCACCTTGAGGGGGAGTGTAGAGATAGTTATTAGTATTATTATTATGTTATGTACCTCTTCGTTATTTCTTTTTCTTCTATGGACTACTTTGTACTTTACCCTTAAGGTCTCTCCCTATATAAGAGAGCCTAGGGTTTCTCTGAATGAATAATCTGAGTTTTTCTCTCAACAAGCCCATAGTCACCCAACCTTGTGGCTCACTCCAGTTGTCTGTTAAGTATGTGACAAAGGGAGGGGAACTAGAGCAGAGACTCTTCCTACTAATTATATAAAGCTACTTTTGTGGCACCTATTATTGATTTTTTTATGAAGACTCGCTATTGATCTTTTGAGGTTCTTTGTGCCACTACTACTTGATAAGTTCTCATGCCACTACTACTACTTCCAGTTTTCTGCACATTGAGGTCCTTATATAAGACAACTCGTATCTTCTTGAGATCCTTATATGTAACTGATTGGCTTTCTTTGAGGTCTCAATATGAGAGAAGGCCATTCTCTCTATAGTTTTCAACATGGAAAAACCTACTTTTTCCCATTTTCTCATGTGGGAGAGGCCTTCTTGGTGATTAGTGGGTGATACTACTCCATACTGTTATTCTTTGGGTTTTTAGCAAGACATCTATTAGTTTAACAGTTTCAATGGAGAAGTCTTTCCCTTCATAAGTACTCATCTTTAAGTAGAAATCATGGATGCCACTTTAATTTATTGTCATGACCACATAATTTTTATCGCTTCAATCTTGTTGCTCACTCCTTCCAACAAAAAAAACATTCTGTGTAAGGAGAAGATAGTTTTTTTTCTCTTCTGTATCAAATAGAGCATTACATGTCCAGTTTGAAGAGAATTGTTTTTAAATATTAAGCTAAATGGTTCAGTGGATTCCTCCAAGATTTAATTTGAATTTGGTCCTTATTTAAACATATATTGTTTAAGATTGGGACTTGTATGAGTTTGTGGACGAATGATCCAAGTACATAAATAATCGAGCAACCCATGGAGAACACATGATTTACGTGGAAAATCCCACCGGTGCAGTGGGTAAAAAATCACGGCAAAGAGAGATTTCACTATGAAGAAAACTGGAGTTAGGATACAAAAATCCTCAGATAACCCACAACTTACCATAACATATGTAAAGCAAATTGTTACAGGATCTTAAATATCCATACCCTGATCGGCCAAAGATCCATTTACGAAATGTATTTCAATAGTAAACAGGTTGAGCCTTCAAGGTCTATTACAACAAATCTACACCTTGACATGAACTCCACTTAGAAGTAGCAAGAAAACCCTCTTTGATGAACAAGGCACTTATGCCATAGAAAGACCAACTAAATTCACACAAATTGTGAACTTGGCCAGTGTATTGGCTTGGTAATCAATAATCATATCTTTCGGATTGTCTGATGTGGAAATTTTCTTCGTTCGGATGTTGCCATCTGTGACTTCTTCTCTAATATGGTGGCAGCAGACATCAATGTGCTTTGGTCTCATGGTGAATCTGGTCCCTTTTCAGATGTATGTTACTTTGACTATCATAGTGGATGGCAACTATCTTCTGATAGGGATTAAGCTCATCAAATAATCATCTCAACGAAATTGGTTAATTTTTTTAGTTGCCTCCATATAGTTTACTTCCATGGTAGATAAGGTCACTGTGTATTGCAAGTTGCTTTTCATGAAATTGCACATGTGCCAATGGTGAATACATAGCATGTCATGGATCTCTTGTCATGTTCACATGCATATCAAAATTAACAAAATCAACTAAGTAATCCTTGCTCCTCTCAAACTCAAGATAAACCCTTAAAAGACCCCAGAGAAATCTGGTGCCTGGTGGTACATAGCATTTATCTTAGAACCCACTTTAAAGTGAAATAATAAATTTTCATCTATTTGACATATATCTAGTCATGATAGTGACTGCCTAGGCGATGTCAGGGCGAGTGCATACCATGGCATACATGATACTCCTAACATCACTACTGGAAGAAACTCGTGACATATATTTGTACTCATCCTCTGTCTGTGAAGCCAACTTTGTGGACAACTTTAAATGAGAATCAAGAGGAATCTTCTCAGGTTTGGAATCTGTCATGCCAAAACACTCCAAGACCTTATGCAGGTAGCTCTTCTAGCTCGAACATAACTTCTAGGCTTGCAATCTCTATGTATCTCCATACCAAGTATCTTCTTGGCTACACCAAGATCCTTTATATAGAATTCTCCACCAAGCAATAGATTCAATCTATTCATCTCAGATTTGTTTCTAGATGCTATTGACGTATCATCAACAAGACAACAGAAAATAGATACAAACATCATAATTGCTTCTGCAAAATCCTCTATAACCGTGAATTAGTTGAAACTTTATACCACTGTTTGGGAGATTGCTTCAACTTATAAAGAGATTTCTTCATCAAGCAAATCTGATCTTCCTCTTCCTACACTTCAAAACCTTTTAGTTGGCGCATGTATATATGCTCTTCAAGTTCTCCATGTAAGAAGATTGTCTTGGCATTTAGCTGCTCTGACTTAAGTCATTCACGACAACAATTGCTAGCAAGATGTATATGGCGGTGTGATTTACAACGTGTGAGAAGATATCATTGTAGTTGATACCCTCCACCTAGATAAAGCATTCATCAACTAGTCTTCCTTGCATCACACATTGACAACCCCTTCTTTCTGTAAATCCATTTGCAATCAACCACATTCTGTCCTTGTGGTGGGGGAATAATAACCCATATGTTGAGTTCGATATGGATGGTGATTATTTATGCACTCTCGTTGAATAAGTTGTTAATTACTTGCCTTACATTAACATCATGTGTGGTGGTTATTATGACATTACTACTAAAAAAATATATTTAGATGTTTATTGTAGCAAATACGTGTGAATCGCTATCTTATTTATCATTTAAGAATACTCGAAACCTTAATTTTGGGTGAAATTGATTGTTATAGAATTATTTTAGCAAACAAGTGTGAATTGCTATCTTTTTTATCATTTCGGAATACTAGAAACCTTAATTTTAGGTGAAATTGATTGTTATAGCAATTACTATGATTTCTGGCGATCGATGATATATCAACGATATTTCCTTTTTCGGTTTTGGCGAAACGACATCGATATTTAAGACCATGTGTATAGGTTGATGACCAGGAAGACAAAATGTTTGGTAAACCCTTCTCTTGTAGGCATGCAAGCTGTAAAGAATCAAGTATAGTTTGTGTTACTATCGACGTGTAACAAATCAATCATAGTTTGTGTCATTATCAAGGAAATTTGACCTTAACAACTTGTTTGATCTAGGTCTAAGTAGATCAGTTGACAAACAATCAAAATGCTTAAACCGGAGTTGTCAAGTAATATCCCATCACGTATATCCCACTCTCTAACTTTGAATTATTCCATGTGAGATATAGATGATCACTTATTTATGGGTATTACAACCACCTTAAATCATATTTGCAACGTCTAGTATTTACCTCATATCTTCTATTAGGGGTCACTCCACATCTCGGGAATCTGGTTTCTTGAGGTGAATCTAAGAAATCGATTTCTTGTGAGTTAGATCTTCAAAATGGTTATGAATTTGGAAAAAGTTGACATTTTATTAAAAGAAATGGAAAGAGAGGCAGAGGATATACACTGGAAATGAAAATTGGCTGCGATGACATTGATTGGCATGAGCTTAGGGAGGGAAGTGGTGCTAGAGAGGGGGGATAGATCAATGTGCGTACAAGCAAGATTCAAGGCACAACTACAAGGGAGAGTGTCGGTCACCTTTGACAATGGTCTGTGGTGGTGGAGCCCAAGGTGGACTATACAGTTTTTTATGGATGGTGCAGTACTTCCATTGCAGGGGCAAGGGACACATGGCCATGTCCTATAGGGACCCAATCACGTGCTTATGTTGTGGCAAGTCGGGCCATCTTCGGGTCACATGTGAGATGAAGAGGTTTGGCATTGTGGCAACCTTGCGGTAGACCATTCTCCTCATGTGGGACAATAATCAGAGGTGCTACTATGCGTTGCTGATTGACACGATGCTGTTGGGTAATTGTTATAATGGGAGGGTTGAATGTGGGCAGCCTCTTTGGCAGGTGGCATTGTTCTTGGAGCTTCATTCATCGGGGATGTGATGCAGATGTTTGAGTCGTCTGTGTACGTGCAAGATCATCTATGCCAGAAGGTAAGCGATTGTTGTAGAGCTGCTAAGGGGATCATAACCAAGGGGTGGAGAAGACCTTTGATGAGAAATGGCTCAGGCTTAATGAATCATCACTAAGCTCTCCAGGGTGGGGGTTCCCCTTCATTGTTGGGATCTTTTGTTCTTGAGGCTAGCTCCAATGGACGAGGTCATGATGGTTGTGGAAGATGGTTCTTCTAATAGTATTTCGTGAATACGATGGGGCAGTTCATGCATGCTCCGTCTAATGTTCATCTCTTTATGGTCTACCAAATTGTTTGCTATCTAAAGAAGAATTTAGACATGGGGCTTTTATTTTTGAAGGAAAACAAATTAACATCGAAGCTTATATGGAGGAAATATTATCATATAGAGAATGAAGAAGATTGTTTTTGTTAGAACTAGTGTTGTGAACTGACACATCGGATTGCATAAATGTTACAATTTCAAATCAGGGTCTACTATATGTACATCCAGACTATTCTTTCTAATGAAGGTCTACTTATCTACCACAACATCAAAGCTGCTATCGATCTTGTAAATAACATAGTCCAACATGACCATCCCAAGCATGTTGAGGTAGCCCAAAAGTTGCTATCATTGTTGTAAATAACCCCATCTAATACTATCGTCCCTAGCATATTTAGGTGGATCGTAACTTTACATGAAAAAAGATCAACGCGACCTAGTTGTCTTCCTTTCATTAAATTTGAATTATCATCATGCTGATGTGTTCGTCTAGGGCTTTCCCACTATGCAACGCAAGATGAATGTGGACAAGTTAAGCATGAATAACATTTATGCCCAAGTTGAGGGGGAGTTTTGAGAGATCTTTCATTATGGCCCCTCCATGATTTTTCCTTCATTGAGATTGATTTTGAACATAAATCATAGTGTTCAACGTGTTGGTTGTTTTCCTACATTTTCAACGGGACCTAGGAGGGTGACTTCATTATTGGAACTTGGACATCATATGGTTAAATGCGTGTGAAGGTATGTGCATGAGGTAGTGATGGATTTGAATCTCACTTGCAATGGTGTAGATGAATGCAAAGGTCAGCACGCTGTAAAAAGATGCCAATCAGAGAATACATTTAGGTAGCAGTACGAATATTGGAAGGTTAATGGTATCTGTCGTGAGAATTCGATTTGTAACGATGACTTCTTGAATACTTTCTAGCTATTATCTTCATCCTGGTATGATTTGCATAATGCATGGCTATTTTTAGTGCTTTGATGGCATCATATAATTCAGCCCAACGGCGGACCGTTTTTCTTTAGAAAGCCCAATGGTGAAGCTTGACACCATTTCATTAATGACAAGAAGCCCACATGGGCTCTGGCATAGGTTGCCTAGTGTATGCTGGGATTTTAGCATCAAGCAGTTTGTGAGAATTTAAATATGAAAAGACAAAATATTTAAATTTTATAAACTATGAGAGCATGAACTTCGCAGTAAATTGTAACAACTTTGTTTGTAACAACTTTGTTGGGAAAATAAAGAGAGATAATCATTCTTTGAACCCTAGGCTCTCTTATATAGGGAGAGACCTATGGGCAAATTACATAAAGCATACAAAGAGAAAAGAAAATAGACAAAAGATACATAAACATGAAATATATCTCTACGCTCCCCCCCTCAAGATGGAGCATAGATATCTATCATGCTCAGCTTGGATAAGCAATTCTGGAAGGACCCCCTAAGTAAGGCTTTGGTGAAAATCTGTCGTCTGGTCTCCTAAGCTGACATGAGATGTAGAAATGAAGCCTTTCTGGATCATATCACGTATATAATGGCAATCAACCTCAATGTGCTTTGTCCTCTCGTGAAATGCAGGATTATTAGCAATGAATAATGCAGCATGATTGTCGTATTTCAGCGACATGGGAAGATTAACATCTATATATAGATCTGTCAGGATTGCTTGGACCCACATCACTTCTATACATGCTTGGGCCATAGCTCTATACTCAGATTCAGCACTGGATCTAGCAACCACTGTTTGCTTCTTGCTCTTCCACGAGCAAGTGACTCTCCGACAAATATAGCGAATCCTGATGTAGACTTCCTATCCTTTGGCCACCCTGCGTGGTCTTTGTCTGCGCATGCTGAGATAGTAATAGTGCCACCCTTTTTAAACAGTAGGCCTGCACCTGAAGATGATTTAAGATACCTTAGTATCATTTGTATAGCATCCATATGTAGCTGACGAGGTTGTTTCATGAACTGGCTCACTCTACTGACTGCAAATGAAATATCAGGTCTGGTATTGGTAACGTAAAGAAGCTTTCCCACCAGTTCAATGTATCTTCTCCTGTCAACCTCATGAGTATCATCATCATACAGCTTCATGCTTGGATCCATGGGTGTAGAAGCATGTCAACATCCAAGCATATCCGTGTTACTTAGCAAGTCAGTGACATATTTTCTCTGAGTCATCACAAGCCCTTGTTGATTTCTGGCAAAATCCTATCCCAAGAGGTATCTAAGCACTCCTAGATCCTTGGTAACAAATTCACGGTCCAGAAATTCTTTTGCTCTTTTATTCCCTGCATATCATCTCCTGTAATAAGTATATCATAAACATACACCATAATAACAGTCGTACCTCTGGAGGTCCTCTGTACGAAAAGAGAATGATCTACATTCGACCGTTTGAACCCTTGCTTCTCAAACAAATCTGAGAGCTTCTGGAACCAAGCTCTCAGGCTCTGCTTAAGGCCATAGATTGCCTTATGAAGTCTACACACCCGTGAACACTCCCCCTCAACAGCAAACTCTGGCGGTTGCTGCATGTAAACTTCTTCTTGAAGATCACCATACAAAAAGGCATTCTTGACATCCAATTGAAACAGGGGCCAATCTCGAATCACGGCAACAGATAAAAGAATCCGTAAGGTAGAATGACGAGCAACTGGAGAAAATGTGTCAAGATAATCCACCTCGTATGTCTGAGTAAACTCCGGGCAACCAGTCAAGCCTTATATATATCAACACTACCATCTGCATTTTGCTTCACTGTAAATACCCACTTGCAACTTACTATAGATGTCCCAGTAGATGCTGGAACAAGGCTCCAAGAACCTATTGACTGAAGAGCCGCCATCTCTTCCTCCATAGCCAGACGCCATCTACAGTCAGCCAATGCCTCCTGGTATGTATGTGGTATATCCATAGCGGACAAAGCAACTGCAAACCTCCTGAAGTCACCCGTCAGACGCTCAAAGGTGACATGAGAAGCAATCAGATATGAAGCACATGAACGCTTATGCTTCCTCAGAGCAATAGGCAAATCAAGTTCTGCATCATCTATACCACCTTCTTAGTCAAAAAAAATCATCTATACCACCTTCCCTATCATCCTCTTCTTGAAATAGCCCTTGCTGAGAAATGCCATCAGACCCATCATTAGAAGTAATTTTGTCAGAACAAACTTGAGGCATGCTTGATGATTGACCATGATGTGGTAGAGCAGGAACCAAAACAATGGGAGGAGGTAATATTGGTAGGGTTGATGGTGGTAGAGGTTGTGATGGTGGATACATGGGTGGAGGAATATAGATCTCATCATCTGATTTTGATGGTGCCAACCTGTCGCCTGTAGGAGAGAAGAACATGACTGACTCAAAAAACGTGACATCTGCACTGACATAATACCTCCGATGTAACAGATCATAGCAACGATAACCCTTTTGAGTCCTGGAATACCCGACAAAAATGCATTTGACAGCCCTAGGAGAGAGCTTGTCAATCCCTAGAGACAACTGATGGACGAAAACAATGAACACAAAAACACTAAAGGTAAGAGAGAACAACTCCTTGTCAGGGAAAACAAGGGAGAAAGGTATCTTTTCCCCCAGCATCGATGAGGGCATACGGTTAATAAGGTAACATGTTGTGAGAACCGCATCGCCTCAGAATGAGTGTGGTGTACAACTTTGGAAAAGGAGCGTACGAGTGACATAAAAAAGGTGACGGTGTTTTTTCTGCGACACCATTCTGTTGGGATGTGTAAGCACAAGATGTTTGATGTAGGATGTCGTGAGATGAAAAGAATTGGGATATTATATGGGTACAAAATTCAAGAGCATTATCAGTCGCACAATTTTGATAGAGGTGGAAAAAACATTCTGCACTTCTTTAATAAAATTCATAATAGTATTGTCTGCTTCTGATTTATTCTTCAACAAGAAAACCCAAGACAAACGACTAAAATCATCCACAACAACTAAGTAGAACCTGTGTCCCTGATGATCAGGAACACGACTTAGACCCCAAATGTCTACATGGAAAAACTCAAAAGGAGAGCTATTGCTCTGACTCTGACGACTAGGGAAGACGGACCGATGTACTTCCCTAACTGACATGCTTCACAATTGAACGACAAGCGAGGCGAGATCTGAGGAAGGATTTGATGCAGTTTCTGAAATGGAAGATGGCCAAAGCGCATATGCCATATATAAGGAGAGACATGTCCAGTAGAATGAGAGGATGCTCCAGCATAAGGTGTTTGGACCAATCGATACAACCCGCCTTGCTCACGGCTACACCCAATCACTCTGCCCGTAAGAATGTCCTGAAACACAAGAGATGACAGGTCAAATATTGCTCGACAATGTAAATCCGTAGTGATCTGACTAATTGACAGTAAATTCATTGAGAAATTAGGGGCATGGAAGGTCGTGTCGGCGATATATCGTCGATATATCGGTTTCGACAGGTAGGGGTATCGAAATCAGCTTGTATATCCTTTTACATGGATATCGGCGATATATAGCCGATATATCAGCGATATATCGCCATATCGGCTCATATCGGTCAAAAATAACTGGATTTAGTACAAAAAATCCTGGATGTCAACCGATATCGTCGATATTTCGACGATATCTCTATATATCAACGCTATTATTCATGCAAGATTGATTCCACTACTTATCTAGCTACACCCAGTAGTAAAATACATATCTAGTTACACCTAGTATTAAAACACACAATAGTTTTTATATATATTGTTTCGGGTTTAATTTCTGATAAAAACGACAAAAAATGACTTTTTTGAACCATTTCCGACATTTCCACCGATATCGTCGATATATCGGCGATATATCCCGATATATCCATTTTCGGGCGGACCGAAATTATATCGATATCGATACGGCTTTCCTTGATTAGGGGCATGTAACTCATTTTGCAACTGCATAGAGGGCGTCAAGGTAATCTCCTCCTGTCCTGTGATAGGAGAATAAGTCCCATCTGCTATGACCACTGTCTTTCCTGGAGAAACATGCTTGTAGGATATGAGCTGATGTCTGTATCCACACAAATGACGTGTTGCACCTGAATCTATAATCCATTCTGAGGTACCTGAACCTGATAAGAAGTAGAAGTATGAGCACTACGTGAGGAACTAGCTCCTGCAATAGCAGCAACGTTCGAGCTGCTCTCTGAAACAAGTGAAGGAGTACTGCCTGGGGGCACGATATCTCGCAGTCGAGACACGAGTTCGTCATATCGTTGATCTGATGCAGATGGAGCGCCATGATGTTGAATTTGTTCTGCTACGCGGGCAGATGCTGAGAAACCATTCCTGGAGTAGTATGTATCTTCGGTATGACCAGTTCGATGACATTAGGTATACAGTGGTCCCCGTCCACGACCACCTCTACCACGTGGTCCCCGTCCATGAAAATGAGATGGGCTACCTCTTCCACGAGAGGCTGCCATAGCAGAAGAATTTGGCACTAGAGCAGGGCTTGAGATATTGATCCGGCTTGTTAGAGAATATTCTTTGTGACTATTTATTATGAGAATATTCTATAGAGAATATCCTATAGAATATTCTCCCTTGAGCACCTATATAAGGATCGCCACACCTCCTGTACTCATTGAGAAAAGCAATAGAATATCCGCCCCGTTAAGGGCTTCTCCCGTGGTTTCATCCCGCTCCTTAGGGCGTAGGGTTCCACGTAAATCCAAGTGTTCTTGATGTTTATTGTTCTTGTTTTATCGATTCCGCTTCCGCTTCTCAAATTTCAACACGGCTCAATCTCCGAAAGACCTCCTCCATGGGAGGAATGGTAGCATCTGCCATAATCTGAGAAGAAGCAGCCTCATACTGTGAGTAGAGAGGCTAGAAAGACTCACACCAACGTGGCATTTCGGTATGTCTTCAACTGCTCTAGAGTAGCTGTGTGGGGCATGAAGCTATGAAGCTTCTCAAACATTCCCCGCAACGTAGTGTAGTAAGTATGCATGGGTCGACATTCTGCTTTATCGTGAAGGTGTCATGCTGAAGCTGTAGAATTTGTCTCATTCTTGGCCTGCGAATACGTGGCAACAAGAATGTCCCACATGGCTTTGGCAATAGGCTGATGCAAGACATCGTTTGCAATGTCTGGAATCAAGGTACCAGACAACCAGACCTGAGCATATGTGTCATCAGCCTCCCATGAGGCATACAACCCTGTCTTCTTTGTTGGCTCGTCCTCGGTAAGAATATGTTTCTTACCCATCGACTTCATTAGGCTCATGAACTGCATGGCCCATAATTCGTAGTTCGACCTATCGAGGTGCAGGACCTCTGAAGGCGCCTGTGGTAGGGATCTCTACCTTGCTTTCTGACATGATGACTGGAGATGACTAGGGTTGTAGATGAAATAAACTTTGGTCTACACTGACATGAAGAGGTTTGGTTGCATGTATAGACTTACACAACCAAACCCATCAACATGGAGGTGCGGGTGGAAGCCCCTTGAGGAAGGGAATGGCAGCGGGGCCTAAGACCTCTATGCCCGAGTCGGCGGGACCCAAAGGGGCTGCAAGGCAGGGGGTGCAAGGCGGAGGCGGTGGGGCCGCAAGGGTGGGTGGCGGGGCCGTGGGTGGCGGGACCCTGGGCAACGACAACGGGTGGCTTGAAGGGTGGGAGGGATTAGGGTTAGGGTTCGGTACAGGAGCTCCGGTCTAGAACCGCCGCTCTGATACCATGTTGGGAAAATAAAGAGAGATAATCATTCCTTGAGCCCTACCCTATATTATATAGGGAGAGGCCTATGGGCAAATTACATAAAATAGACAAAGAGAAAAGAAAATAGATAAAAGATACAAAAACATGAAATATATCTCTACAAACTTATATGGAAATGATACAAAATTTACAAACCAATAAACTATGAAATGCTAACATAAGGGTAAATTTTGACAATTTAGATATGAAAAAAAATAACTAAATAAAATGTGAGTATACCATAAGATGAGGATTTCCATAATATAATGTCAAGACCAAGGTAAAAGGACAAATCCTGAGGAGAGAAGTCCACACTTTGTGTCATCTCTACACAACCCTCGATAGATCAAAACTAGATAGATCAAATTAGGGAACGAATTCTTTTCCAGTAATCCATGGATCATTTGAACTTCGTCCACGGAAGATCCAACTTCTCCTCAACTTCCATGGTTTTCGTGAATGAAGAACTATATCTCCATCTTCAGGAGTTCAATATGAATTGTTGCACAATGCATTATGCCGCAGTTGAGGCTGACATGGTTAAACTAAAAGCTTTTCCTTTCTCCCTAGTTGATAAGGCTTATTACTTGTTGAAGCAAAATGGCAAAGCCTTACTCAAATCCATGTTGAAAGATCTGGTTATTTTTACACTGATTGTCGGCTACCTAACACAACCCCTTCTAAGGGGGGATTTGAATCATGGTCTTTTGGATGGTAGTGTCACACCCCTAAAATCTGTGATCGAGTGTACGTGCCGACATGGTAGCGAATGCATGAACATGATCGATGGAGCTTGACTTCAGGAGGAGTCTACAGTAAGTGGATGGCTCGGAGTTTATCCACAGGTTTCTCGGAGACTCAATCGTATGAGGCATTGGAGAAGCGTTACAAAGGATATTGGCTCGGTGGTAGAGTTTCGTGGAGCTTGTAGCAATGCGAGCACAAAGAGTACAAGCAACAGTGCAAGACATAACAACAGATGTATGCAGCGGTACGTACGCGAGCGCAACAAGATGTTATGCAGTGAAGCGGTAGGCATTGAGGAGCAATGTCGTACGATTACGCATGTGTATGCATGAAGTCGCACGATATCACTAGTGATATGTGACGGTCCAAGGAGGCATGGAGCGTTGCAGGTGCTAAGTACGGGCCTGGGCAAGCATGCTCAGTAGTACACGTACAAGAGTGGTCTGGGGGCTACGAAAACGAAGTTCTGATGGACTTTCCCTTAGCATATGGAGTACTAAGGAAGGGTTTACTACACGAGGGTCTAGTGGCCACGGATTCCTTTTGACGTAAGACCGAGTGTTCGGTAGCACTTTGTGCATTATGGCAAAGCTACATCAACAGGACGTTGGAGTGCAAGCGTGCTGATGACTGGGTATTGATGTGGCATCAATACCTATACTTCAATTTTTCATCGTAGTGGAACCTCTCTTTGCCCTTTTCCCCCTACTAGACCGGTAAGGTTATTCCATATAAATCGTGTATTCTCCGTATTGCTTGTGGTTGATTGTGTGCTTGGATCCTTAAGTCCTTATTTGCCGTTTAATCATAAAATAAATAGAATGTATCATTAACAATATCCTAATCTACTTAATCTATAAGATCGCAATGGAGAAATTACTGGTCACCTGTTAAAACGTATAGACGTGAGATGCCTAAAAATAGAGGATTTATATCTCAATAGTAAATGATCAGTACCAATACGATTTTCACTCAGATCAACCTATTGCGTAGCTTTCTTTAGTTGTGGAGTTCCAGTTTTCTAATACGTCACTCCCTCCCTTATTCATGGTTTCCTCTTCATTTCCTCCTTTTTTACGCAATCTTCTTTTCCTCTAGATTTGTTGACTTTCTTTTATCTCTCTTTTTTTTTAAATTACATGTATGGTAAAGTTTTTCTTGGAGCTTCATGTCAGTTATCAGTGACGTAACATGATATTCCTCCATTTTTTTACAAGCGTTGTGTGATGGATTGAATTATCTAACTTTTTTAAAAGGAAATTTGTTAGTCCCGTAATTAAAAAAAGAGTAGTTATTAAAGATATAAAACTTCCGTCGTTCAGATTCCCAGTACTCATGACAGACGGGTTTGCTGTCTGGACTTGTGGAACGCAATGGGAAGACGAACCTCCGGCAGAGGAACAGCAGTGGGACCCAGAAAAAAAATAAATTTACACTTCTATTTCCTTCTTTCTTTTCTTTTGATGCCTTTCTCTGTGTTGCACTTTCTGCCATACCTGCTTGCAGTGATATGTACATATTCAGAAACTTCTTTTTTTCCCAGGTGACACCAATATGGAATTCGGAGGACTAGTTAGCACATCAAACTTGGTACGCGAAGAGAAAATCACCGTGCGATCTGATTCGAATCTTTTGTGGACTATCTCCATCAAAAAGCCTACCTGAAGAAGCATTCTTCCGCGATAAACCCTTTCATTCTTTTTCTCACCCCTTCCTCACCAGATGGGCATTGATTATCACTAACCTTATTTTCAGTTTTTATCCAAAATCACAAGACCATATTACATTTGAACGTAGCCATTTCTCCGTCGCATATTTCCAACAGGCACCCGTTGCAGAAGAAGGTTTCAGTGGTTCCACTTGCGCCCAATGCAAGCCGAGCTATTCAACAAAATGTACTCGTTGACCACCGTTGTTGGACGGGGAGATCGCTAGCTAGGTAAGCCGTTCTTATTCGGGAGAATTGTCGATTATTAGCTCGAGTGATTCAATAATTCGTCACATAAATTGTCTACATTTGTGTAAACTATCTTTCAGATTCCAGTGATTGTTTCAATCTGTATTAGTTTCTGTCGAAGGCGGTTGAAACATCATATAACATAAAGCAGTATAGTTCTCTTTTTATTTCTTTTGGGAACTCTGGCCCATAGTGGATAAATCTATTTGTGCCTTTTTCTGTCTATTTCATTTTCTCTTGTTAGTGCTGTCTATAATGACTGATTGATCAAGAACTTTCAATTGGCTAGTCAGAACAATGAAATTGGTATTTTGTATTACATTACGATCCCATCTCGAGAAATTCTAACCCCTTGATATATAATTGCGGTAAATATTTTATCAGCATATGTAGAAAAAAACATATATAATATTGCTTTTTCATGCCTCCTATAACTAGTTATTTCGGTTTCTACTGGCTGCTTCAACTAGAACTTCAGCTCTATTCATTGGTTTGAACAAGACTGATTTGAAATATATGAGTTTTAAATGAACATCATCAAAAGAAGGATTTTTTCCGGGATTCCAAGTATTCTATGGTTCCTTAACTGAGACTAGTGAGAAGGGGTCAAGGCCAATCTATTGTCATTGAGATTAAGGGATGATTCTGAGAAATATTTAGGAAGATATCTATTATATATGTGGGCACCTGTTTCTCGATGTATTTTCGCCTAGTTTGAGTTTGAATTTGCATATTTTTTAAGTGATCTATAACAGTTCTGAACTTGATTGATGACTTTGCAACTGTAGAATTTGTTTAGTAGATGGAATCGCCTAAGCTATGTCTCCACCAAGGCAAATTCTTGTTCCAAGAGGATGGCTTAAAATTAGAATTACTCCTATCTCTAAACACAGAAGAACTTACATCATATATCCATATATTTTATATATATTAAATGCATATCCAACTGCTTGTACTAAAATCACTTTAAACTAGTTTTGTAATCTATTAGAACGAAAAAGTGATTACTGTGTATTGTTCATTTCTAATTATTCTCGCCATTAGAATAAGGAAGTTTTCTTGTTTTCATAAAAACACACCAACTCCTCTCTGTCCCCACCAAAAATGTCTCTAACCCCCCCTCCCACCCTTCCTTCTGGCGCCA
This sequence comes from Ottelia alismoides, assembly GCA_037367405.1. Taxonomy (NCBI): domain Eukaryota; kingdom Viridiplantae; phylum Streptophyta; class Magnoliopsida; order Alismatales; family Hydrocharitaceae; genus Ottelia; species Ottelia alismoides. The sequence goes on from JAZKJV010000465.1 coordinate 872,869, forward strand.
CCATTGGTGGAAGATGGAGGCGATGCATGAGTGATGCTGAATGAGAAGGTCCTCTCACTATAGTGTCCATGGTGGGAAAGAGATAAGACATTTTTGGAAGGTGGAGATCGGTGGAAAGGTGGTGGTTTGGAAGGTAGATATTCCGATTCCCTCATTAATTTTTACACAAAAAAATTGAAATCGGAAAGAGGACAATTTTATTTTGTATTTACTTAGTAAATAGGGATTTTTACCTGGTAGGTTCTGTAATCTTTTTAAATGACCTTTACGACCTTCGAAACATCGATATTCCTTCCTCGACCCCCTAAACTTGCTATGTCTTACCCTATAGTCAATGCCGTTAATTTGAGACTTTTTGAGATAACTAGCTTGGGTTTAAGTCGAGTTAATCTAATCCTAGCAAATCCAATGGTAGGGTTTCTTCCACTCTCCCTCCTTTCTTCTCTCCCCCTCCTTTCTCTTCCACTCTCTCCTTCCTTCTTCATTCTTGTTGGACGAATTCGTACTCTCTCCTTCCTTCATCACGACCCACGGGGGCCCTCCATCTTCGGCACGTTGGGCACGACAGCATGGTGGCCCTCTATCTTGGCAGAAAGTCTCCACTGGTGGTCGTGGATCTCTCGCAGAATCTTTTCCGGTGAGGTGTCACCTGCAAGCTGTGACATGGGTACTCTCCAAGAGCGAGGGGCGCAGGGGCGAGGGGTGCAGGGGGCGGAGGGCCAGGGGCGGAGGCATAGGGGGCGGAGGGCGAGAGGGCGAGGGCAGGGAGGGCACAAGAGCGAGGGGCGGAGGGAGGGAGGGCGAGGGGCGGAGGGCATGGAGGGCGAGGGGCGGATGGCGAGAGGTGGGGAGGGCGAGGGGTTGGGAAACGGAGATAAGGAGGAGGGAGAGAGGGAATGGCATTGAATGTAAATTTGATAGACAAAATGGGTAAATGTTAAAGAACATAACAGAATCCGATTAGTTTTAACGGTTAAATGTATGGTGGTTAACCACAAGGTCTTTAGGGTAAGGGTTAGCAAGTTTAGGGGTTCGAGGGAGGAATATTGATGTTTCAAAGGTCATAGATGTCATTTAAAAAGATTATAAGGTCTGTCGGGTAAAAATCCCTAGTAAATGATAACATAACATTAGTAATTTATGTGACTTTTAAGACTTGCATTTTTGTGCGGACTTTTGTAATAACAAGGGAATTGTGATTTTGTTTCATTAATTAATACATATTGATACAACAAATGTAACTTTCGATTTTTCATTTGCCATGCATAGCTGCGTCATGGAAAGCACGATGAAGGGCACCTCTCTCTATGACCTTCATGAACTCATGGTTAGCTAGCTCTAGCTTAAGCCCATGTAGACACAACGTACGTAACCTACCTGCTCTACCTATTCTAATGACAGCTCGGATTGGATTCTCGTTTAGATGACTTAATGATCACGTAATCTACAATGTTCCTCATTAGAGGGGGAAAGTCAAGACACCCATATAACTAGTCAAACGCCCTCTCTCTAGGGACTGAGCGTATGAAGTATAACCAAGTGGTAAGGCATCGATTTTTGGTACCGACATGCAAAGGTTCGAATCATTTTACTCCATCAGATTCATAAAGGCGGTACGTCGTCCCACATCAACAGAAAGAAGGTAACAACATGTCATCCGTATCTTTACCTCAATAATATAACACTTCATTAATAACAATACATCATTAAATAATAACACACTAGCAGTATTTTTGATTTGTTCAGTAGTAAATAACAATACAACATCAATCATTTACATCTATAATAACACAACATCAGTAACATAACCATATAGTAGTAGATAGTAACACAATATCATTAATTTGATTTATTAAGCAGTAAAATAACAACATAACATTTATAAAACATCTATAATAATAAAGGAGAGATGCGTAACTTCGATTCAATTGGTTGTAAAATATAGATTTTGAGTAGTAAAAAATGAATATAATTGTAGAAAAATGATTATGGAGGTGTAAAGGCTAACGAATAATTTCATTTAATAAAATGAAGTTGTAATACATGTTAAGAAATTATAAAAAAAATCTATGTTGGGGCATATTCACGATCATCTTAAAAGGACATGCTTTGTACCATTTATTTGCAAAATCCCAAACGTGGAATAAGATAATTAATATATCTATAAAACCATTGAGTGGGTTGGATGGCCCAGATTGCATGCTCGTTAGTTCGCTAATGAATTCATGGCTCATTGGAAATGCCCTACATACACACATATATATACATATGTATGTCATACATACATATATATATATATATATATATATATGCATGCATACATAAATACATGCATATGTAGGTATGCACGTACATATGCCATAAATACATACATACATACATGATGTAGGCAATACGTACATCCTACATACCTGCATTCATACATGCATGCATCTGTACCACACACACATATGTACCCATGTACCTACCTATGTGAAGTACGTATCGGATATTCTTCTATCATAACATTCTCTTTCTTTCATTTTCCAAATCTGAAAAATGGTAGTGTCGAGATCGGCTTTGTTGAGGATGGTGAATGGTGGTGGCTATATATATGGGGAAAATGGAGTTGCCCCCTAAGGGCAGCCAACATGGCTACCCCCACCTCATTTTTTGTCAATTTTTTTATTTTTTTGAAAAATATCACCATGTATATTCATCTCTATATCCCTCCTATATGCCATTCGAATTTCGTCAGAAACATATAGGGATGAATATACATGGTGATATTTTCCAAAAAAAATAAAAAAATTCACAAAAAATGGGGCGGGGCAGCCATGTTGGCTGCCCCAGGAGGCAGCCCCATTGACCCCTATATAAATATATATATATATAGAGAGAGAGAGAGCGGGGGGTTAGCCAATGGATCCCGTGCATATTAGAGATGAGATGGGCCCCTAATCTCAACCGTTAGATCTTAATCTAGCGGTCAGTAACTTCATTAACTTTTGTATTGTCATTAATAACTGAATGCGTAAGTAACTTTCGTATTGCCATCAGTAACACTTTATATCAGTAATACTGAACACATCGGTAACTTTTGTATTGCCATCAGTAACTTTGAATCAATTGTAAGTAAAAGGAAGTAATTTAATCAGTAACTTTGGTTCGCACTTACTTGTAACTTTATATATATTAGTAGAGCTATGATACTACTTACTAAAGCTTCGATATATATTACTGAAGCTTGGATATATTACTTACTGGAGCTTGTATTTTTTTGTTGAAGCTACTAAGAGATGAAGCGGGTTCATCTCATCTAATGTGTACATGGCTCATTGGATAAACATATATATATATATATATATATGAGATTGAAAGAGCTTGCACAAAGGTGTATGTAACTTTACATGCATTGGTACCACAAATGTCCATTTTTTATTTTTTTTTGAAATGAAATCATGTGGAATTTAGATCACTATATATCATCATGATGTCATTCAAAATTCAACTTAATACGAGACTTCTAATCCATCCATCAAGATTGTGAAATTTTAACAGTCTCAGAATTTGTGAAATTTAGTCGTTCAAGTTGGATATGTTAGGAATGTTTATTTACATAAAATTTGAAACACGTATTCTGCTAATAGTTCTAAGTAAATCCCCTAAGGTTTCGTTTCAAAAAAATGAGCATTTGTGTGACACCGGTGCATGTAAAGTTACATGCACCTTGGTGCAAGCTCCCCAATCCTCCTCCCCCTCTCTCTATCCCTCTCTCTATGTGTGTGTGTGTGAGAGAGAGAGAGAGAGAGAGAGAGGATGGGGAGGTTGCACCATGGTGTATACACCTTATTTGCACCAATATCCTTAGCCATTGGATCAAGACACGTCTAAGGGTTGAAATCTTCCACTTTCCCCAAGCATGCTGGTCATTCCCAATGCATCTCACCCTTTGCACGTACAACAAGCAAACTCCTTCCCTCCCTCCCTATCCTCTTCCTCTCTCTCCCTCCCTCACACCTCCCTACCGGTCGGAGCTGACATCCCTCCCAACATAATGGGACTTTTGCCCTCCCTCATCCCCAACTGCATCTGCGACGAACTACTAGGCTTCTTGCCGATGTTTGTGGCCGCGTCACATGAAGAGCCCCTGCCCTCCCCCACTCCTTGTCTACCGTCGCGACGAGCCCCTCCCTATTAGACACGAAAGCGATACCAACTCTGCTCTGATACTAGTTGATGGGAACACGGTCCGCCGGTATCGTCTCCTCTCAGATATCAGACCCCTGGATATGGAAGCGGATACAGATACAGATGTGGATGCGCAATCAATCACCATCACAGAAGCACATAGAGAAAAGAACAACTGGGTATAACGGTGGTCGGTCACCTCTCGCGACCATCGGAGAAGAAAGATCACTAAAAGAAGAATGAGTATAACTCTCTCCGTTCCCTCGCTCTCTTCCTCTCTTCTCTCTCTCCACCTCTTTCTCTAGGGGCTACATGGTTGTTTTCGGTGGTGGTGAGGCAATGCCTCCATCCCCCTCTTTATATAGCCTAATTACACCTCCATAGTCCTAATCCCTTTAGGACTATAAATAGAATACAAATCAATTATTATTAGGATTAGGAGTCCAATCCTATTAGGATTCCCAATCCTAATGACTCTAATCCTAACAATCTCTCCCTTGAGTTAAATTTCGTCACGATCTCTTTATCATCTTGGGTTTGCATTGGGCCATCCTCATCATCTGCAAATCTCGTTAGTAGTGACTCATCGACTCCATGGGATGCATCCGTCACTGGGCACCCTCGACGTGCCTCCTCTCGGGCACTCGCACAACTCAGCATTGTGCCTCATGATGCGGCATTACAAATCTCTCGTGACTGGAGATTCTGCCGACATCCTTTGGTAAAGCGAATCACACTCGCTTTTCCCTTTTTCATGCTTCTACAGCAGAGATATCGATTACCTACCGCTCTCTCATCATACTACTCATCCTGGGAATAACTGGAGCTCCATCAACTCTCACGGCCATCCCCTCGAGCTTATACACCTTGTTCGGCATCCTCGTCATCTACAAGTCTCGTTAGCAGGAACTCACCACCTCTGGGTGATGCACCCATCACTGGGTGCCCTTAACGTGCCACCTTGCACGATCTCCTACCAGCCGCCGCTAACAGAATTCTTCGACGCCTCTGGTCGATTCCAAGAGACCACCATATCACGACTTTTGGGGATTGTGTACCTGTTGCATCACGTCGTCTCATCGACATCTACCTTCACTCGGATCCTTCGCATCATGTCCCTTCAACAACGATGAACCTGGCTCTGATACGCCACGTCGTATCATTCGCTATCGTCGAACCTGGCTCTGATACGCCATGTCATATCCTTCGCTATCGTCGAACCTGGCTCTGATCCGCCACGTTGTATCCCTCCAACAACAATGAACCCGGCTATGATATGTCACATTGTATCCTTCGTTGTTGTTGAACCTAGCTCTGATACGCCATGCCGTATCATTCACTGTCGTCAAACCTGACTCTGATACCACTTGTTAGACACGGAAGCGATACCAACTCTGTTCTGATACCAGTTGATGGGAACACGGTCCGCCGATATCGTCTCCTCTCAGATACCGGACCCCTGGATACAGGAGCGGATACAGATACAGATGTGGATGCACAATCGATCACCATCACAGAAGCACAAGGAGAAAAGAACAATTGGGTATAATGGTGGTCGGTCACCTCTTGCGACCACCGGACAAGAAAGATCACTAAAAGAAGAACGAGTACAACTCTCTCCGTTCCCTCGCTCTCTTCCTCTCTTCTCTCTCTCTCTCTCTCCCCCCTTTCTCTAGGGCTACATGGTTATTGTCGGTGGTGGTGAGGCAATGCCTTCACCCCCCTCTTTATATAGCCCAATTACATTCCCATAGTCCTAATCCCTTTAGGACTATAAATAGAATACAACTCAACTATTATTAGGATTAGGAGTTCAATCCTATTAGGATTTTCAATCCTAATGACTCTAATCCTAGCAATCTCTCCCTTGAGTTGAATCCATCACGATCTCTTTATCGTCTTGGATCTGCACTGGGTCATCCTCGTCATTTGCAAGTCTCGTTAGCAATGACTCACTGACTTTGGGTGATGCACCTGTCACTGGGCACCCTCGACGTGTCTCCTCTCGGCACTCGCACAACTCACCATTGTGCCTCATGATGGGGCACCACAAATCTCTCGTGACTGGAGATTGTGCCGACATCCTCTGGTAAAGCGAATCGCACTCGCTTCTCCCTTTTTCGCGCTTATGCAGTAAAGATGCTGATAACATGTCACTCTCTCATCGTATTGCTCGTCCTGGGAATAACTAGATCTTCATCACCTGTCACGACCATCCTCTCGAGCTTATACACCTTGTTCGGCATCCTCGTCATCTGCAAGTCTCATTAGCAGGGACTCATCACCTCTTAGTGATGAACCCATCACTGGATGCCCTCAACATGCCACATTGCACGATCTCCTACCAGCCGTCGCTAGCAGAATTCTTCGACGCCTCTTGTCGATTTCAAGAGACCACCATATCACGACTTCTGGGGAGTGTGCACCTGCTGCATCACGTCGTCTCGTCGACGTCGACCTTCGCTCTGATCCTTTGCATCGTGTCCCTTCAACAATGTTGAACATGGCTCTGGTACGCCACGTCGTATCATTCGTTATCGTCGAACCTGGCTCTGATACACCACGTAGTATCCTTCGCTATTATCGAACCTGGATCTGATCCGCCACGTTGTATCCCTCCAACAATGATGAACCCGATTCTGATACACCACGTCGTATCTTTCGCTGTTGTCGAACCTAGCTCTGATATGCCACGCTGTATCCTTCGTTGTCGTCGAACCTGGCTCTGGTACCGCTTGTTAGACATGGAAGCGGTACCAACCTTGCTTTGATACCAGTTGATGGGATCAAGGTCCGTCGATATCGTCTCCTCTCAGATACCGGATCCCTGGATATGGAAGCGGATACAGATACAGATGCGGATATGCAATCGATCACCATCACAGAATCACATGGAGAAAAGAAAACTGGGTATAACGGTGGTCGATCACCTCTCGCGACCACCGGATAAGAAAGATCACTAAAAGAAGAACGAGTACAACTCTCTCCGTTCTCTCGCTCTCTTCCTCTTTTCTCTCTCTCTCTCTCTCCCCCCTTTCTCTAGGGGCTACATGGTTGTTGTCGGTGGTGGTGAGGCAAAGCATGCATCCCTCTCTTTATATAGCTCAATTACATCCCCATAGTCCTAATCTCTTTAGGATTATAAATAGAATACAACTCAACTATTATTAGGATTAGGAGTCCAATCCTATTAGGAATCCCAATCTTAATGACTCTAATCCTAACACTCCCCTTCTCGCAGATGGTCAGGCCAACTTGACAAGGTGATTCCCTTCTTGCCAGTGACTACATCAAGGAAAGTGGACACCGTACCCCATGCATTTTCGTCGGTGGTAACCTTCTGCAAGGAGTTCGGCATGCCCTGCTCCTCCCCACGAGCGCCCTCCCCCCTGTCCGTCGCTGACCATCCCAGTCGATCATCCTCTGCTTATAGGTCTTTGTAAGACGTATTATATTTGAAATTTCTGATTCTCATTATTTGATTTCATTGGATTTTACCTTTTTGGATTTTTTTGTTCGTTGTGGGAAATCCGGGAAAAGATTATGGCTTAGTATGTATGTTGGAGCATCGGGGCTTGTTGTAAATTTTGATCTTATTTTCTTCTTTTTCCTTTTTAATTTGTTTTATCTTGTTGATGATTGTTATTGATGGAATGAATTGGATTTCAAATTTCTGGAACAACCGTGTCTTTGGCATCCTGGAAAATTTTATTTTTTTCATTTGTTTATTTAAATATCATTTTGATTTTCAGATTCATATCACCTGGAATCTACATGAAAAAAAAACTTATGTACCATGGAATACAAAAAGTTTTACTAGATTTTTGTTTGTTTGGGTAACGTTGTGATGCCCCACCCCATGGGGAGAGCATCAGACCTAACTCCCCAAGATCTAGATACTCAACAATAGCCACATTCATGCACCATGATTAACATTCGAAATGTATAAGTAGGAAAATTGAATAATGGAATGCTCTAATGATATTTATATGGGACTTTTACCCAGCAGACCCTATAAACTTTTCCAATTACCTCCTCGACCTTCGAAACAACCTAATTCCTCCATCGAACCCATAAACATGCTAACCCTTACCCCATGAACCTTGCGGTTAACTCTCATCCATTATACTGTTAAAACTAATCAGATTCTGTTAAATTTTGCAAAAAATACAATAAATGTCATTATCCCTTTCTCCCCCTCCTCACCTCTCTTTCCCCGCCCAGAATCTCCTCCCACCTCTGCCTCTTCCTCCTCCACTGCCTCCTCCATCCCCGTTCCCCTCCTCCCCTGCCTCCGCCCGCAGCAGGGCCCCCTCCACCACCTCCTTCACCCCCGCTCACTGCCTCCCCCGCCTCCGCCTGCAGTATGGCCCCCTCCCCTCCACCGTCTCCTCCACCTCTGCTCCCCTCTTCCCTAGCCTCCGCCCGCAGCAGGACCCTCGCCCCCTCCCCCTCCACCGCCTGCTCCATCTCCTCCTTGCCCTCAACCGTGAATGAAGGATGCGTCAGGAGTGGGATGTGCTCCTCAGAAGCCTTGTCATTTGGTTCCCACATGAACTCATCCGGGAAGGACCTGTCCGAGTATTGCTCGACCTCGGAATCGAGCTTCTTCATCCACCTGACCTTGTCGAAGAACCTGGTGAAGTCCATCCTCTGCTTCATCTAAAGATGCCGTTGCATGTTGTACCCAAATCGGCCACAACTGTGATCCAGCCAGAGCCCGTCGATGGCTCGAAGGTTGTCGACTGCAATGAACTGCACCTCAGAGAAGATGTACATGCGCTTGGCAGCGCCATCTCCAGCAAGGACAATGAAGAGGCGGAGAATCTCGTCGTCAGTGAGGCAGTAGTTGCGGGAGGAGATCAGGTGGGAGAGGAGGTCGAGGGAGGTGGAGGGTGAGGAAGGGGCAGTATTGGTAGTGGAGATGGAGTCGGAGGTGGTGATATGGGAGGAGGAGGAGGAGCAGGAGAGGGCCGAGAAGAGCTTCATGGGGTTTGGGGTGGGGAGAAAGAGGGCCACGCCTTCCACCTCCTTAAGCATCGCTTCCCCACAGACCTCGTCACCTTCAACCCCCTCCTCTCCGGCTTGACGTCCCCCTCTGATACTTGCTCCTTCTTCCAAGAGTGGGTAGGGTGGTGGTGTTGGATGGAGAAATATGGGAGAGCCGTGAGAGGGGGGCGGAGCTGGAGGTGCGGTTGGAGGCAGAAACAAAGGCCAAGGCAAAGTCGGAGGCGAAGATGGGGAAGCTAACAGTGCTGATGGAGCAGTGGAGGAAGGCGACCAATGTCTCCGCTGCCATCGTATGCGTGGAAAATAAGGGGTGGACGGAGGCAGAGGGGAGGAGGAAGAGTAACGTCGGTAAGAAAATACCGGGAGAGAGGGAGATTGAAGATCCACCATTGATTTTCTTTATTTTGATTAACTCAAGTCTAACTCAAGTAGTTGACTCCAATAAAGTTAAAGATGAGACATGGTCTGTGGGATAAGACGGAGCAAGTTTACAGGGTCGAGAGGGGAATTAGGTTATTTCAAAGGTCGTGGAAGTAATTGGCAAAGTTTATAGGGTCTGTCGGGTAAAATTCCCTATTTATATATTCATGATTTCCAAAATTTCATAAATTTGTAAGAGCCCACAATATATTATTACATGACTAACAACTTAAATTGCATAATTTACAAGTACCAACAACTACTACAAATCTACGAGTGAAAATGTACCCCGAAGTCCGATACAATTTGCAGAAGCTCAAATTACTATGGCTTCTCAACGACCTGCAAACCTGGATGGGTTTCCAAAGAATATGTATAAGCAAAAAACTCATTACAGCTAAAGCATGATAACAACACCACATTAATAGAAGTGAAAATGAATAAAGAGAGGGATGGTCATGTTCCGTGATTTATCACTAATGTGATTACTTTTCCACTATTCCAAACCATCAATAAAATACTATTATTATAAGTTACATGCATTTCGCTACTCGTACTCTGTAAGTGTCATTATTTTTATTCATATCATGAGCTCACTAACTACACTTTTAGTTACATGCATTGTTCGGATTATCATATATGTATATGTACGTAAGTAAACCATTCAAGTTATATTTTCATCATTTAGTTGTTGAGTTCAAACATTAGTAACAAAAACTCAACAATCACGAGAAGTGCACTGGAGCAACCAACTCAAGTCAACGAAACCTAATTCCAACTTCAACTCATTTCCCCATGCTTACCCGCCACTAGGGGAATACTCATGAACGAGTACACCGCTGTCAAACGGGACCACACTAGATACACCATTACAACGAAGTACGAGTCTTTTACGAGTGATGTACTAGGGAGGCGGGCACACTGATTGTACCTGTAGAACTAGGTTCAATCGATAGAGTCGCAAAACATATCGACAGACTCACATACCTAGAATTAACACTCCATTTAGGACTCATTAGACCACGAGAGTTACGTCCTACTCTCGAGTATACTAACTTCTCTAAACATAACAAATGCAACAAACATTGATAAAGAAGTTTTCAACCTTAAATTCATTTATTAATTTAATTTTTCATATTAATCATGAGTTTTCCACTTGTTGTCAAAGTTCACAACGGTGTAAAATTGCAAAATATTGATATGTGATCATGGATCATTCGTATAAATTAAGCAATAAGCTCATGCAAGTACGTAACTCGAGCATCTTCGCTATACGAGAAACTTGGTAGTCATCTTGAGTAAACCCCCAAAGACCTCACTCCAACAAGAACGGAAAAAGGTCGTGATCCAAATTCTCCAGCTTCAAACCACCTTCTGAAACCGCTCTACTATTGAATCGTGCCTAATGACATGTTTTGAGTTGAATTATTTGACATATTTTTATATATATATACTAAAATCATTCTACTCCTTTAGAGTTCTTTGTACATATCCACATCATATACCAATATTAACTCATTTTTGAAATACGATCCAAATAATGTAGATCAAGGATTTTGAAGATATTAAATTTATTTTCACATATATTCATTGCTCATTTCGACTCACCGAAGCATATGAATGTGCCATGGCGATGAGTTCCATGCAACAGTTCCTAGCGTGATACGTTGAAGCTGCTAGCCTAAATACACATTTTATAAAGGGATTTTTACCCGGCAGACCCTATAAACTTTGCCAATTGCTTCCACGACCTTTGAAACAACATAATTCTCCCCTCGACCCTGTAAACTTGCCAACTCTTACCTATGAACCTCGTGGTTACTCTGTTTGAAGCTCGCAAGGTTCTTCGGGTAATTTATAGGGTCTATAGGGTAATTACATTATGCAAAAGGTCGTGGAGGTGATTGGCAAAGTTTATAGGATCTGCTGGGTAAAAATCCCATTTATAAATTATGAGTTTATGAATATACAACTAATATTGATAAGTTCTTTATCTGTTGCAGCATGTAAAAAATCATTTCTTTTATTGCAACAATGTTTCAACCTAAAAAGATATCCTTGCATTGTCGTTTCAAGTCAGGCTTTTTTTATTTTCAGTTAACTTACAAGCTCTCAGGATTCATCTTTATAATGAATTTAAGCAATACATATGGAAATAAACCAATACTGTTATATCACATTTACCGACACCTTTCTTGTTTTTTCTTCTTATAATATTAATGATCCAATTTCCTCAATCCATCCTCTTACAGTATTAGTGATCCAGTGTCCTCAATCCATCTATATAATAACGTATAAGTAGAAACCATTGATCTAGCATGTGAAGTTATTCATAAAATTGATATAAAAACTAATAGCAGATTTTAGGTTCCTCGATCTTTTTCTAACAGTAGGTCTGATAATTTTGGGGGTCTGGAGCGTCCCCCTTGATATTCAAACCCAGCTTCTTTAAGGTGTAGGCATGTTGCACTACCACCAGATCACTCATTGGATTCAAGTTCATCGATCTTATTACCCAACCAGTAACGGATACAGCAATTTACAAGATCCAACTTTGACGATTTGAAAGGACCAGAGAGTCGTACATTAACCTTCTGTTACACCACATATGTTGTAACATCCATACCCCCAAACATATTGCCACATCTAAAACTCACGAAGTGTGGGTGTGGTTTATAAGTGTGATGAATCTGTGATTCATCACATCAAAAGTCAAAAATAGAGCCTTGTTCCCAAGAAAATAGAAGCATATTTCCTTTTATCTTGCATAAATAACACTCATGCATGCATCCATAATTCATGCATTTTAGCAGCTCATCTGCATTTAAATAAGAATGCCAAAAATCCCTTGTAAAATACATCTTCATCAAATAACCTCTTCTCTATAATATATATGTATATACTCCTTAATACCATAGGGAAGAATGCCTAAAATCACCCTTGTAAAATAGCCCAAATATCCTGAGAACCCTTGTACATTAAAACACACATAAAGCCCTCATACAAACCCCTAATTAGGTCTACTCACTCTTAGAATACTACATATCAAAAGACCTTCAAAATGAGACTAATTTCATTGAAATTGGAGCTTGTATGAGGAACTTGGGTTTTTGGGTCATTTTGTACACTACATATGTATATTTATGTATCTTTGTATTTATGTACCATATTTATCCTCATCTCCGTCTTTGGTCAACATGAAACTTGTAGATCTCATCAAGATCTACAACTTTCATGTTTTGAGTTTTTCCAAATTCGGCCTCCTCTTCTCTCTACACGTGTTTTTCCTTCCAGCCATTCACAGCAGGCCACGTGGCGCCCTCTGATTGCGCCACGCGGCCCGCTGCCCTTTGTCTGATCCGCCTTCGCCCCCCACCGTTGGATCGCGCCTCAGATCCAACGGCCCCTCTGTGACCACGTGCGCGCACTCCCTCAGCCGTCTGATCATCCCACACTCGTCATCTCCGCCATCCATTAGCGCCCCGCCCACAGTGCACCACGCGTCACCTCTTGAGCCCTTCGATCACATTCTCAGCCTTTCCATCTGAGCCGTTGGCTCCCCAATAATCGCAACCGACCGATCGATCGCCAAGGACTGATCTGGGCCGTCCCTTAGCGCCGCGCTCTCAGCGAGCCACGTAGCGACATCTACGCCGCTCGATCACGCCCCCGATCCTCTCATCACAGCCGCCCACCTTCCAGCGAATCTTGACCCTTAGATCACGTCACCTAGACCCGATCCTAGCCGCTTGCTCACACTTCGCCCAGCTCACGCCACGTGTCGCCATCACAACCTCAGATCATCTCACCCAGATCTAATCAGACCCGCTCCTTTGCGCTTCGATCTGGCCGTTGGATCACAAGATCCAACGGCCAGGGCTTCGTCCCCTACCTCGGGCACCCCCTCTCTCCCACGATCTCCGCCTTGCGGGAGGGGCTGCCCCTTCCTATTCTTGGCCGCACTCCAGCCACCTTCTTCGACCACCATCACCCCCACGACACACCCCACTCATCCATCTCCCTCGCCAGCTCCCTCGCACACCACCATCTCCGCCACACTCGCCCCACGACAGCCATGAACTTCGCCCCATCACCAGCTCTGCCGAGACTTCCATCCTATAAATACTCGCCCTCCGGCCACCTTCATCCAGATCCGCCACTCCAGGAGAAACCCCCGAGCTCAGAGCTCTCAATTGGTGACAGCAATTGGCCGTCTCTTCGAGCGAAGACAGGCGTCTTCTCCGGCGAGATCCACGGCATCTCCGCCGTGTCGCAGCTGCCTTCCGTGACGCTGCACGAGCTCGGGCGATCACCGGCCCTCGAGCGACGACCTGGCCTTCGAGCAGGAGGACCAATTCCCAGGTGAAACTCCCTCCACCTCTTCTCCGATCTCGTTCTTCTTTTTCTTTAATTTTCTCCGATCTTATTCTCCGTCCACGACCATTTTCACGCCTCACCTCCACTCCGACGAGCTTCGCGATGGAGCTCTGATCATCGCTGGCATCTCTCCGCCTTCAGTCACCCAACTCCACTATCCACCGATCTCCAGCTCCGCCACTTGGCCGGAGCAACATCGCCCGACCACCTCAAGCCACCTTAGGCCTCGCCAACCAGCACCGCTTCTCCACAATCGCACGAACCAGCTTCGGCTATACAGTTAACGCTTGCAGGTACATCTTTGATCATTCGCCGGAGCCTCGCCGGAGCCTTCCTCGAGCTTCATCGACTCAGAGCCCCAGTCCTCCTCCAGTCATCCAGAGACCACCGGAAGACGCCCTGTGCTCTTCCGCTTCTTCCGAGCTAGGTGGGAGCTGACGAAGCTCATCACCGGAGCTTGGCGACAGAGGCGGAGCTCAGCAGCCTTCACCGGAGCGCAGCTATCTCCTCCGCAGGCGGCGGAGGCCCGTTGAAGGAGAAGAAGCAGCAGCCGTTCGATCCTCTGATCGAACGGACCTCACCTCGCCACGCGTCTCTTCGCCGCCCTCGTCCTCGACCGTCGATTACACCTCGGATCGGACGCCTCACCAGCCGCCACGCGTCTTCATCGACAACCCTTGGATCCATCTTGATCCAAGGGCCTCCAGTGCGCCACGTCGCCCTATCCGAGCCTCGGCCTCCCAAGCCTAGGCTCGGGTAACCCGAAGCTGCTCCGAGGCTAGCCCGAGCCTCCAGAAGACCCGAGCCTCACTCCGAGCCTCCGACGCCCTCCGAACCTAGGCCGCCCCACGTGAGGAGCACGTGCGGCCTGGGTTATTTGCACCGACGCCCCTGGAGCTTTCACAAATTGCAAAAAGGCCCCTGTGAAGCAGACCCCACGTGAGGAGCACGTGTTTCGTGGAGAAATTGCATCCAAGTCCTGCATACTATTGGTAATTGCATTTTAGTCCCTGTCAGCACGTTTACTTATTGAAATTTTATTTTCCAGTATTGCATTTACACCCTTGTGTTTGCACGTGTCCATAGCATGCATTTTTCATCATTTTGAAATTCTAAAAATTGCAAGTTGTTGAGAATTTTGTCCTCTATCTTTTTGTACACGTGTTTGATTTTTGTTGGCTTAATTGAATTATCAATAAATTAATTGGTTCATTTGTGTCATATTTTGCCCAGTGATGCCATTTGATTTTTAATTAAATATCAGTGCCTTCAAAAATCACCAAAAATTCACAGTAGCTTAAGGACACCATTTTCAACACTCCATAAAAATTTCATGTCATTTGCACGCATAACGAGGCCTCAATAATTAGTTTAGTGATTTTCTTTAATTAATTTTAAATAATTCATTTCACAGTGAATTTAAGTTCTGTCAATTTTCCTAGGTCCCTAATCATTAGACCTTCCTAGGATAATTTTAGTTCTTGGAGAAATTGTGGTTTGATATTTATTAAAAATTAAACACTGAAAATCACTTTGTCTGTTTGTTTAATTCACAGAAAATTCATTTTGAGTCGAAAAATTCCAAAAAAATTAGTGTAGGTCATTTTCTTCATAAATAATCTTCTGGCCAATTTTCATTATTTTTGGACTTCGTTTGACACATCAATTAAATTTGACTTTAAATTGGCTAAGAATTGTCTGCATATGTCTGCATAGGAATTAAAAATACCAAAAAAAAAATTGTTCCCCGAATATCAAACACTTGTAAATTGTTGTGATCAACCTAAGGAGACAGTTGCCTCCCTGAGATCGACCTTGGACTTCCACCAAGTAAAAAAAATATTGCCGCTTAAAATTAACTTCAGATTAATCCATAAGTGGTTTTTGATCAACCTCCCGCATCCGACTGCAACGAACACTTAAAATTAATTTGGACCATTAATTTGACCGAATTAACTAAGGGTACGGGAGCGCTCATCAAAATGGCGCCGTTGCCGGGGAGGCACGGCTTAGGTTAATTTGTAGCATATTTTTTTGAAGTGTTTGATTTCTAATCCCCGGGTAGTCTGACCCCCGGTTTTTCTTGTAATTATTTCTCTTATTTGTTTTCTTTTTTGCTTCATTTTTGTGTCACTCTCTGACCTCTATTTCATTTTTGTGCGAGGACCGCGAGGAGTCGGCGACGCTTCAAGGACTTAGCATTTAAAGTGTGTTGAGAGAAAGAGAGGCATTGTACTTTTTATTTTTTATTTTATTTTTCTTTGGCATTACTTCCAGCGGTTCCCGTTTGGGAGCTCGCGCGTGTAAATATAGTGGAAACTGTGTCCCGTGTGCTGTGTGGGTGATTGGTAATTTAGCTTGCACTAGCGGCTCCTCGAGCCACTCCAGGACTTGTTGTGCTCGTAATCAAAAGGACCACACAACACACTTAATAGACGCACCTAGACCGCAGGACTTAGTTCAAATTAAACCGTTCTTAACGTTAATAGAACTGCCTGTCTAGGAGCGGCTTTCATCGCTTGCATTTGCATGTAGGGTAGAGTTTTCAATTCTGTATAGCATCCTGCATCAAGAAGCGAAGGACCACTGTAAGTATTCTCTACTTGGCATACGCATCATAGATTTCAACTTGCATCGGCTTTTCTCGATTTCCCCCTCTGATTTTCTCACTTAATTAAAAAGGAAATTGGGACTGTCCGATAGGCGTGCTTTGTGGTGATTAATTACAGTGATAACCTAATTTTAAAACTGGGACTGCTAACAGTATTGACCATAAAAAGGGAATAAAAGCTGAAAATTGTTTGCGGGAGACTAATCCCCGACCTTGTTTTCAGGCTGAGTGAGGGTACCTGAGTGTGTGTGAACACCCTAAGGTAGAGCCCAAATCCCCGTCTTCCATATCACGTTCTAACTGATCCTAGCAAATATCACGAGCCGAATATTTTCAGATTCTTTGACTAGTACCAAGTAGCCTCCGCCTGTCTCAGGTAGATAGGGGCGAAATTGCGGTACTTCGCGACAAGTTGCCAGTAACCCTCCGGGGCGAAGTTCCTGCCTTGTCAGCCTCCGCCTGCTTGCAGGTAGATAGGGGCATGGTCACTGAGTCCATCGGCTTGGGATAGGAGCGAAGAAAGGAAGGAGCGGTGGTATCTTAGACGACAGGATAGACAGGGAAGACGCATCCGGCTCTGAGCCGACTTCCCTCTAGGCCGCGTAATCCTTGCTAGATTTGCTTGAAAATCACACTTAAAAACTACAAGATAAATTGGACTCAACTTTGAGTCCTTCACTGTGTTGAGTGTGAATCCAGGGTCTTGGATTGATCTTGTGCTTGCTTCAGGTAGGAGTAAAATCCTATCTTCTTCTTGCTTCACCAAGATGAGTGACTGGGGAGATCTCGACGCACCGTTCACTGATCTCTCTATGAGTCCCCCAAGTAACTCGTCTTTTCCGGTCCGAACGCACCTTGGACCACCCATGACTCATGACCCTCTTGAGTCCTGGTTCCCTCCTGCTCAGGGTGGTTACTCTCAAACCAACCCTTGTATCTCCTCTGAGATTACCGAGGAAGATCATTGCCTCGGTTATCCCTTCCTTGATTCAACCTCTAACACCGACCTTATTTTCCAATTCCCAGAAGTAGAGGAAGAAATGCCACCAAAGATGTCGCCTGATGAGGACCAGATGAGACAGATTCTAAGACGCCTTGCTGAAGCTGAACAGAAAAATGCTGATCTCACTGCACGAATGGGGCGGATAATAGTAGCTGAAGGGATCGACCGACCAATGGTCGATACCTATAACCCGGCGGAGAACGAAATCCAGAATTGGCTAGCACCTGCAGTTCCCGACCAGGCATTCGAGCTGAAGCCCCACTTCCTTAGCCTGCTGCCGAAGTTCAACGGAAACCTAAGCGAAGAGCCGTACACTTTCCTCCGTGACTTCGAACTAGTTTGCAATAATCTGAGCCATCCCAATGTTGGCCAAGATTATATCCGGCTGAAAGCCACCCCGTTTGCCTTAGGAGATAAGGCTGCACATTGGCTGAAAAACCTAGGGGTGGTATGTACTACCTGGATGCAGTTCAAGGACCTCTTCTTGAAGAAGTTCTACCCACTCAGTAGAACCAATCAAATGCGAACGAAGATTGCCAGCTTCGCCCAAGGACCCTGCGAACCGTTCCACGAGGCTTGGGACAGGTTCAATGACTTAGTACAGAAATGCCCATGCCACGACATTTCTAAGGCAATCTTAGTCCAGACCTTGTTCTGCGGCCTAACCCCAGAGATGCAGGGGTTAGTCAGCGCCGCCTGTGGAGGAAGCTATCTGAACAAGAACGAGCATGCCGTGTGGAAGATCCTAGAACAGATGGCAGAAACCGGCAGGTCACAGGCCACAAGGGCCTATCAGTTGTCTCCCTCGATTCTATCCAATGAGACAACTAGAAGGACTGTTGCAGATCTGACAGAGGACCTCATCCCCAGCATGGGGATGATTGCAGACAAGCTTACCATGGTCGAACAGATCCACAAGAGAGTCGCGGAGATGGAGTCTCTTTCGAGCCTTCCCAAGAAGGTGGAGGAACTCTCTGAAAAGGTAGCCAAGATTAAGCTACCCACCCCTTCTGCACCACCTGTACCTGTACATCGAGTCCATCTTGTACAGGAACAGGCACCGGGGTCTCAGAGCAGCTGGGATCAGACTTACACCCAGCAGAACCATCATGCACCCCCACCAGTGGAGACAGAGTACGAGGAGCCGCCGCCCGTTTACGAGATCAACGGGCTCTGGTATAGCCGCGACCCACTAGTCCGGCAAATCGAGATGGGGAAGGACCAGTCACACCGCCCAACCCCAGTCTACCAGGAGACCAGGCCCGTCACAATCCCGCGATATCAGTCCAGGCCAGAACAAGGGTACCAGCCGCAGCAGCGCACCTATCAGCAGGGGCCAGCACCGCCCCATCAGCAGCAATACCGGCACGGCCAGCAGGGCCAGTTCAGGACCGCATCCCCTCAGCAGCCAGCCCAGCCCACCGAATTGGAGTCCCTCACCTTGGCGATCCAGACCCTATCTGATAGGGTCCAGCAGATGCAGAACGATTACCTGGACATGAGAACCGACATCAATCGGGTCTCTCGTGCTCAGGACCAACAAATGGCGCCAAGGACTCCAATTCCCGCACAGGTTCAGGCCAACCCAAATAGCATACATCAAGGCCAGAACCGACCCCGAGATCAGGTATACTATTCAGATAATTATTTATCTGAACATGAGATCCCTTCGTATGATAATGTTAACCATATGTCCCTCAGGAGCGGAAGGACCGTGACCATACCTGATCGGGCACGGGCACAACAGGAAGGAACCTCCGAAATTCGACCTGAGGAGAATTCGGAGGAGGAAGAGGAGGAGCACCACCGTCACCACCAGCGGAAGAAGAGGACATCTGAGTCCTCGAAGCACCAGCCCCGCAGTCATCCCGAGTCCGACGACACCGATGAGCCCGCACCTCCATCTGAGGAGGACCAGCCAGAAGAAGCGGAAGAAGCATCACCGGTTTCGCCCACGCATTTTCCCTTTCGTCAGAGTCAGAGTCAGAGTCTGTATAAAAGTCCGAGTCAGAGTCTTGTTCAGAACTCAGCAGCTAATGAAGATATTTCAGTTCCAGAACCTGAGTTAATAATCCCTTTCCCCCAAGCTCTCAAGGGTGGGAAGAAGAAAAACAACAAAATCCAAAAAGATGACCCTGAGATGGCTGAGTTTTGTAACAAACATATCAAGGTCACAATCCCCTTTGACAAGTTCGTGGAAATGACCCCTGCATTCCAAAAATACCTTAAGGTGAGATGCACACCTACTAGGGTTAGCAGGAAAACCAAAAGCCGTGTTGAGAAACACGTTCTATCCGTAGCCACGACTTGTGCAATAAAGAACTCGTTTCCTCGGAAACGAAGAGACATGGGTGCACACTATGTAGTGAGTCATGTTGATGACATCGCGTTTGCACGCACTCTCCTGGACAATGGTTCCTCGATCAACTTGATGCCCACAGCCCTCTATGAGCGGCTCAATCTCGGACCTCTTAGGAAATCTAGAGCTATTCTTCAGTTCGCGGACAAATCCACTAAGAAGTCCCAAGGAGAGTTAAGGAACATTGTGATCAAAGTCGAGGGGCAAGAATACATGGTGGACTTTACTGTCCTCGATATGGAAACCCCTCGTAATTGGAGAGATTCCCAGATCATTTTGGGTAGGCCCTTCCTCAGAACAGCAGGGGCCTTATTCGATTATAAGAATGGGAAAATTCAGTTCCAAACTCCAGGCGGAGATGAGGAATTAGAGATGAAGCAGACGAGATGGCAGAGACCAGACTCCGAATCCAGCACCGAGTACTCTTCTCTCGAAACAGACCGTGAACATGTAGACTTAGTTGGGCCATGGAGACAGAACCCAGCCAGCACCGATGTGTCCATCTCCTTTGAAGATGACCCAGTGCATGAGTCAGTCTGCGAGATCCTCAGGAACGAGTACAGCTCTGAGCCTGCATCGCCCTACATCTTCGATGACACAGAGGCCCAAGTGGGCCTGTCAGTCCTTACATCCTTAGGACAATCGGAAGATGAGGATGACGAGTCGGACGAGGCGTTTGCCGATTGCATGGAGACCTTTGACGATCCGACTCCAGAGCCGAGCTTGGTGGCAGCCGCTGCAGAACAGGATCCAGCCACGTCCAACACCGAACCAGATCGGATTGAGCCAGACTTCTTAGACGATTATACCATCCCCGAGCTCAAACCTTTACCCACAACTCTGAAATATGCCTTCCTTGCGGGCCAAGACAAGAAATTTCCGGTCATTATCAGTTCGCAATTGACCGAGGAGCAGGAGTCTCGCTTGCTAGAGATCCTGGAGAAGAACCGCAAGGCAATAGGCTGGAGCATTTCCGATCTCCACGGGATAAATCCCGCTCTGTGTTCGCACCACATATACTTGGAGAACGAAGCCAAACCCTCTCGTGAATTCCAACGTCGGTTGAATCCAAATCTACGAGAGGTTGTGAAGAAAGAGATAGAAAAATGGTGCGACGCGGGTTTCATTTACCCAATCTCCGACTCTAAGTGGGTGGCCCCAATCCATGTTGTCCCGAAAAAGTCGGGAATTCAGACGACCACCAATGAGGACGGAGAGGAGATCGTGACAAGAGTACCCACGTCGTGGCGCGTCTGTGTGGATTACAGACGCCTGAATGCCGCGACGAAAAAGGATCATTTCCCCCTACCATTTATTGATCAGATTTTAGAAAGACTAGCGGGGAAAGAATTCTTTTGTTTTCTTGATGGGTTCTCGGGCTACAATCAAGTAGCCATAGCTCCAGAGGACCAGGAAAAGACCACGTTCACATGCCCCTTTGGTACCTATGCTTTCAGGCGCATGCCTTTTGGGCTATGCAATGCTCCAGGTACTTTTCAAAGGTGCATGATTGCTGTATTCGCCGAAATGGTCGGCGAATTCCTGGAAGTCTTCATGGATGACTTCTCGGTCCACGGCGACTCTTTTGATTCCTGCCTTAGGAATCTGGACCGAGTCCTCAAAAGATGTTGTGAGGTCAATCTGGTGCTCTCCTGGGAGAAAAGTCACTTTATGGTGACGGAGGGCATAGTGTTGGGGCATGTCATCTCCAAGAGAGGAATGGAGGTTGACCCTGCCAAGGTGGACGTGATCAGACGACTCCAGCCACCAACCAACGTACGGCAGTTGCGGTCGTTCCTCGGGCATGTCGGATTTTATCGGAGATTTATTAAGGATTTTTCTAAGATTGCCCGACCGCTAACTGAGCTTTTAGGCAAAGACGCGGAGTTTATTGTCGATCACAAGTGTCTTGAGGCCTTTAAGCGATTACAAGGAATGATCATGGACGCACCCATCTTACAAGCCCCAGATTGGTCTCTCCCTTTTGAGATCATGACGGACGCCTCAGATTATGCTGTTGGGGCTGTATTGGGACAAAGAAGAGATGGCGTCCCGTTTGCAATTCACTACGCAAGCAAAGTGCTTGATTCTGCTCAGCGTAACTATACAGTTACCGAAAAGGAAATGCTTGCGGTAGTGTTTGCCTTGGACAAATTCAGATCTCATTTAATCGGATCCAAGGTAACTGTGTTCACAGACCACACGGCACTACGATATTTAATGGAGAAGAAGGACGCGAAGGCGCGTCTTCTTCGTTGGATTTTACTTCTCCAGGAGTTTGATTTGGACATCCGTGATAAACCTGGAAAGAAGAACGTAGTAGCCGATCATCTCTCTCGTCTCGAAGATCTTAATACTTCCGAGGTTTCCCCGATTCGAGACTCCTTCCCTGACGAGTCGATTTTTGTTATCGACTCACTCCCATGGTATGCCAATATCGTGAACTATCTTGTCTCCAAGAAAGTTCCCGAGGATTGGCCCAAGAGCCAAATTGACCGATTAAAGTCGGACGCTAGACACTACCATTGGGAGGATCCGATCCTTTTCTTTGAAGGACCGGATTGTGTCTGGAGACGTTGTATTCCTCAGGAGGAATACCAGAGTGTCCTTTCTTTATGCCATAGCTTAGAGGCAGGAGGACACCACTCCGGGAAGAGGACCGCATGGAAGGTACTTCAATGTGGCTTTTACTGGCCGACTCTGTTTCGCGATGCCACCGCCTTCGCGAAGTCGTGCCCAGTTTGCCAGAGGATGGGAGGAACCGTTGGTTCCAAGGATGAGATGCCAATGCAGCCGGTCATCATTTGTGATGTCTTTGACGCCTGGGGCATCGATTTCATGGGCCCATTCCCTGTCAGCCACGGGTTTGAATACATCCTTCTTGCGGTTGACTATCTGTCCAGATGGGTGGAGGCTATCCCGACCCGAGCCGCAGACAGCAAGACTGTCTGTAAATTTATCAGAGAGCACATAATCTCTAGGTTCGGGATCCCCAAAATGATGATATCAGATGGGGGTAGCCACTTTGTGAATCGGGAGGTGAAGAAACTCCTGAAGGACTACGGCATCGAACACCGTGTCGCTAGTCCTTACCACCCACAAACCAATGGTATGGCTGAGGTGTCGAATAGGGAGGTGAAAACCATATTGCAAAAGCTCGTCCGCCCAGACAGGAAGGACTGGTCTCAGATCCTGGATCAAGTCCTCTGGGCGTATAGGACGGCTTACAAGACTCCGTTAGGCACCTCCCCATTCCGAATGGTATTCGGAAAGCCGTGCCATTTGCCCGCAGAGTTAGTGCACAAATCAGAATGAGCAATAAAGACGGTCAACTGGAACACACACCTAGGCCAGAAACAAAGAGACATGGATCTGAATGAGCTTGTGGAAGTCAGAAACCGAGCATACGACAACAGTGTGGTGTACAAGGACAAGGTAAAGCGTTGGCACGATAGATATATCAGACGAAAGACCTTTGTTCCTGGACAGAAGGTATGGTTGTTCAATGCCAGGCTGAAGACTTTCCAAGGCAAACTAAAGTCTAAGTGGACGGGACCATTCGTTGTCCGAACGGTGCATGATAGTGGATGTGTCGAGATCTCAGATCTCGCAGATTACGCACCAACATTCCTAGTAAATGGGCAGCTGTTGAAGCACTTCGTCGAATCCAATGAACAGTTAGTCCATGTGGAGGAGATTGTATTCATATGCGAGACAGATACAGCAGATACATCTCAAGCCGCGTATGAGACCTTGCAGCAATGAACTCCAGCCATCAGCAGCATCTTCAAAAGATTCAGACCGACTCAGCTGTATATATATCATTCTTCCTGTATATCCTATCCTCACCTTCACGATTCTAGTAACCCGTCCCCACATCATCGAATCATTATCTCGGACTGTACTTAGGATGACCAGATCCTAAGTATAGGGGGAAGGGGTCACCCGAGTCGACTCACTGTACATTCTCCAGATCACATTGGTCCTTATACTCGTTTCCTACCGATACTTAGGCTGACCTAAGCCTAAGTATAGGGGGGACCAATGCCCGCACTGATACTCCTCCATTTTTCCTCTTAACCTCGTCCGCCCCATTTCTGATCTTCTTCTACACTTAGGCTGCCAGAGCCTAAGTATAGGGGGGCGAGACGACTTCTATACTTACTATTTCTTTTTGGCTCTCCTACGCTTAGCACGAGCTATGTCTTTTCCTCGCTCTTTGTGCTCTGAGGACATAGCACACGCTAAGTATAGGGGGGCATGTATATATTACATATATACTTTACCCATAGCTCGTACTTTCGCGTACTGTTGTATATATTTTGCAAGAATTACGGGTGGGTAAAAATCGAAAAACAAAAAAAAAAAAAAATTTTTTGGTATACTTGTATCATATGTACTATATGTATAACACTTGTATAAAAAGTTGTAAAATTCTTGTAAAACATACTTTTGTAAATAATTGTTGTATACCAGAAAAATTAAAACAAAAATAAAGGCTTCTTATTTACTCTTGCATATCATCCCTGCATAAAAAAATAATAAAAAGAGTCCTGCATTTTCATAGCATGACATCTCATCTCATCTGCATATTTCTGCATATGCAAAGTGAAAAGCTAGTGGGTTCTGAACCAAGTTATGAGTAGATATTGAGGATGGACTTGATTTGACCTTAATCCACCTAATTTCAGAGGAACCTTATAGGAACTGGAGTTAAGATTTCTCAGGTCAAGAGACTTAATTCTTTGAGTCCGCAAGTCTATGTTCACATGTCATCTTGACTAGTCTAAGTAGAATATCTCGTGCATACGCAGGATTCTTTTAGATAATGACCTAACTTGGACAAACACTATGCACGTAGCTCTTCATTGATGAGGTGGTAAGGAGGTAGTTTCCTTTGACTTGGGGTAGCATATGAGGGTAGTACTTCTAGGCGGAACCTCTCTTCTTCTTATAGTGAAGGAAGTGCGTCTCAACTTGGTCTAGTGGTGATGAAGGCTAAGGACGGGATGCTGTGGGTTGCAATAATGCTTCAAAAGAGGGATAGTCTACTGGCTCAAGAGGAAAAACTCCTGATGTATATGCTGCACCTTGAATATAGTTCCAAAAAAAAAAATGCAAGAAAGAAACTCCAAAAAAATCAGACAGGTCCAAGAAAAAGAATAATACCTGTCGGAGTATGTATATTAGCAAGGAAAATGCAGCTGGATGACTTGGCTACACTGGTCAGGCATCCCGGGATAGGTGGCTACACTGGCCACCGTCCATTCTTTTCTTTACCCCCTCCTCTTGGGTTGGTCGCACTTGAACTTAGAAGGGAATACCCCGCTCCTCGAGGAAAGAGTTACTGGACCAGGTTATTGAGTTACCTTGTTAGAGGAGGCTGGTTCCGAGTCATTTCTGATATGGAGAGCTATATCTCACTTACACAGTACAAGTAAGAATCATAGTCATCAGAAATTTGCGTTTGAGGAATTATTCTGACCTGACTGTTAAGGCGTCTTGAATAGAAGACTTGTGGAACTTGAAGTCTGTTAGGTCTTAAGTTCAGGTCCCAATAAGGTTCCGCCACACAATTAATCCAAAGGTCGAGTCAGGCTCCATTTTCAACTTTTGTTCATGACCTTGGCATGGAACCCAAAATCATTTCACTCTTGCATTTCATTTAGTTGCTCGGGGACGAGCAAGGTTTAAGTATAGGGGGTTGATGAATCTGTGATTCATCACATCAAAAGTCAAAAATAGAGCCTTGTTCCCAAGAAAATAGAAGCATATTTCCTTTTATCTTGCATAAATAACACTCATGCATGCATCCATAATTCATGCATTTTAGCAGCTCATCTGCATTTAAATAAGAATGCCAAAAATCCCTTGTAAAATACATCTTCATCAAATAACCTCTTCTCTATAATATATATGTATATACTCCTTAATACCATAGGGAAGAATGCCTAAAATCACCCTTGTAAAATAGCCCAAATATCCTGAGAACCCTTGTACATTAAAACACACATAAAGCCCTCATACAAACCCCTAATTAGGTCTACTCACTCTTAGAATACTACATATCAAAAGACCTTCAAAATGAGACTAATTTCATTGAAATTGGAGCTTGTATGAGGAACTTGGGTTTTTGGGTCATTTTGTACACTACATATGTATATTTATGTATCTTTGTATTTATGTACCATATTTATCCTCATCTCCGTCTTTGGTCAACATGAAACTTGTAGATCTCATCAAGATCTACAACTTTCATGTTTTGAGTTTTTCCAAATTCGGCCTCCTCTTCTCTCTACACGTGTTTTTCCTTCCAGCCATTCACAGCAGGCCACGTGGCGCCCTCTGATTGCGCCACGCGGCCCGCTGCCCTTTGTCTGATCCGCCTTCGCCCCCCACCGTTGGATCGCGCCTCAGATCCAACGGCCCCTCTGTGACCACGTGCGCGCACTCCCTCAGCCGTCTGATCATCCCACACTCGTCATCTCCGCCATCCATTAGCGCCCCGCCCACAGTGCACCACGCGTCACCTCTTGAGCCCTTCGATCACATTCTCAGCCTTTCCATCTGAGCCGTTGGCTCCCCAATAATCGCAACCGACCGATCGATCGCCAAGGACTGATCTGGGCCGTCCCTTAGCGCCGCGCTCTCAGCGAGCCACGTGGCGACATCTACGCCGCTCGATCACGCCCCCGATCCTCTCATCACAGCCGCCCACCTTCCAGCGAATCTTGACCCTTAGATCACGTCACCTAGACCCGATCCTAGCCGCTTGCTCACACTTCGCCCAGCTCACGCCACGTGTCGCCATCACAACCTCAGATCATCTCACCCAGATCTAATCAGACCCGCTCCTTTGCGCTTCGATCTGGCCGTTGGATCACAAGATCCAACGGCCAGGGCTTCGTCCCCTACCTCGGGCACCCCCTCTCTCCCACGATCTCCGCCTTGCGGGAGGGGCTGCCCCTTCCTATTCTTGGCCGCACTCCAGCCACCTTCTTCGACCACCATCACCCCCACGACACACCCCACTCATCCATCTCCCTCGCCAGCTCCCTCGCACACCACCATCTCCGCCACACTCGCCCCACGACAGCCATGAACTTCGCCCCATCACCAGCTCTGCCGAGACTTCCATCCTATAAATACTCGCCCTCCGGCCACCTTCATCCAGATCCGCCACTCCAGGAGAAACCCCCGAGCTCAGAGCTCTCAATTGGTGACAGCAATTGGCCGTCTCTTCGAGCGAAGACAGGCGTCTTCTCCGGCGAGATCCACGGCATCTCCGCCGTGTCGCAGCTGCCTTCCGTGACGCTGCACGAGCTCGGGCGATCACCGGCCCTCGAGCGACGACCTGGCCTTCGAGCAGGAGGACCAATTCCCAGGTGAAACTCCCTCCACCTCTTCTCCGATCTCGTTCTTCTTTTTCTTTAATTTTCTCCGATCTTATTCTCCGTCCACGACCATTTTCACGCCTCACCTCCACTCCGACGAGCTTCGCGATGGAGCTCTGATCATCGCTGGCATCTCTCCGCCTTCAGTCACCCAACTCCACTATCCACCGATCTCCAGCTCCGCCACTTGGCCGGAGCAACATCGCCCGACCACCTCAAGCCACCTTAGGCCTCGCCAACCAGCACCGCTTCTCCACAATCGCACGAACCAGCTTCGGCTATACAGTTAACGCTTGCAGGTACATCTTTGATCATTCGCCGGAGCCTCGCCGGAGCCTTCCTCGAGCTTCATCGACTCAGAGCCCCAGTCCTCCTCCAGTCATCCAGAGACCACCGGAAGACGCCCTGTGCTCTTCCGCTTCTTCCGAGCTAGGTGGGAGCTGACGAAGCTCATCACCGGAGCTTGGCGACAGAGGCGGAGCTCAGCAGCCTTCACTGGAGCGCAGCTATCTCCTCCGCAGGCGGCGGAGGCCCGTTGAAGGAGAAGAAGCAGCAGCCGTTCGATCCTCTGATCGAACGGACCTCACCTCGCCACGCGTCTCTTCGCCGCCCTCGTCCTCGACCGTCGATTACACCTCGGATCGGACGCCTCACCAGCCGCCACGCGTCTTCATCGAAAACCCTTGGATCCATCTTGATCCAAGGGCCTCCAGTGCGCCACGTCGCCCTATCCGAGCCTCGGCCTCCCAAGCCTAGGCTCGGGTAACCCGAAGCTGCTCCGAGGCTAGCCCGAGCCTCCAGAAGACCCGAGCCTCACTCCGAGCCTCCGACGCCCTCCGAACCTAGGCCGCCCCACGTGAGGAGCACGTGCGGCCTGGGTTATTTGCACCGACGCCCCTGGAGCTTTCACAAATTGCAAAAAGGCCCCTGTGAAGCAGACCCCACGTGAGGAGCACGTGTTTCGTGGAGAAATTGCATCCAAGTCCTGCATACTATTGGTAATTGCATTTTAGTCCCTGTCAGCACGTTTACTTATTGAAATTTTATTTTCCAGTATTGCATTTACACCCTTGTGTTTGCACGTGTCCATAGCATGCATTTTTCATCATTTTGAAATTCTAAAAATTGCAAGTTGTTGAGAATTTTGTCCTCTATCTTTTTGTACACGTGTTTGATTTTTGTTGGCTTAATTGAATTATCAATAAATTAATTGGTTCATTTGTGTCATATTTTGCCCAGTGATGCCATTTGATTTTTAATTAAATATCAGTGCCTTCAAAAATCACCAAAAATTCACAGTAGCTTAAGGACACCATTTTCAACACTCCATAAAAATTTCATGTCATTTGCACGCATAACGAGGCCTCAATAATTAGTTTAGTGATTTTCTTTAATTAATTTTAAATAATTCATTTCACAGTGAATTTAAGTTCTGTCAATTTTCCTAGGTCCCTAATCATTAGACCTTCCTAGGATAATTTTAGTTCTTGGAGAAATTGTGGTTTGATATTTATTAAAAATTAAACACTGAAAATCACTTTGTCTGTTTGTTTAATTCACAGAAAATTCATTTTGAGTCGAAAAATTCCAAAAAAATTAGTGTAGGTCATTTTCTTCATAAATAATCTTCTGGCCAATTTTCATTATTTTTGGACTTCGTTTGACACATCAATTAAATTTGACTTTAAATTGGCTAAGAATTGTCTGCATATGTCTGCATAGGAATTAAAAATACCAAAAAAAAAAATTGTTCCCCGAATATCAAACACTTGTAAATTGTTGTGATCAACCTAAGGAGACAGTTGCCTCCCTGAGATCGACCTTGGACTTCCACCAAGTAAAAAAAATATTGCCGCTTAAAATTAACTTCAGATTAATCCATAAGTGGTTTTTGATCAACCTCCCGCATCCGACTGCAACGAACACTTAAAATTAATTTGGACCATTAATTTGACCGAATTAACTAAGGGTACGGGAGCGCTCATCAAAGTGGTGGGGATTACTACTTGACAATTTGGGCTTAAGCATTTTGGGTGGTTGTCATCGGGTCCATTTAAGCTCGAACCCAACAAGTTGTCAGGGCCAGTTATCCTCGATAACGGATCGGGAACCTAAGCCCAGGACGTTACATATGTCGTGTAATACATATATCATCTTCATCTGGCAGCATATTTCGTATTTATCTTAAAAGATCAGATGGTGGTTATGAATGCCAATATTCAATAAAATTTATTAGAGATGCAAAACAGAGGTAGAACTATTCAGTAAGGAAAGAGAAAGAGTCATACAAGGTTCAATATTTAGGGTGGATTGTGAAAGTCATGAAACCAACAAGCAAAAGCAAAGAAAAATGGAATACCTTTACGCGTGTGCATTCTTATGCAGCCATCCATAGGTACTTTCAAGTTTCTAACACGCATCTAATCCACCCACATAACAAAAAAGTACATCAATGCATCTCTTATTCTAACCATTTTAAATTAGCATGCATGTTGATTTACCAAACATATTATTTCGCATCTTTTTTTGGGAACATGAACATCAAGGAGGAACCCATCCAACAAGAGGGACTCAAGGTACATAGAAAGTATTCATAAAAAGAAAACCACAATAAAAAGTGAGGGGATTGTACCTATATGTTGTTCGCACACTCAATGTCATATGTCCATTCTAAGTCGTTTCCACACATCATCATGATCACAGAAATCCTCTATAAACTAAAATATACACTTGTTTAGGTCTAACCC
This sequence comes from Ottelia alismoides, assembly GCA_037367405.1. Lineage (NCBI taxonomy): Eukaryota > Viridiplantae > Streptophyta > Magnoliopsida > Alismatales > Hydrocharitaceae > Ottelia > Ottelia alismoides. Next base: position 902,960 of record JAZKJV010000465.1, read on the forward strand.
GCGCCAAAATCTCGAAATAAAAGAAGCGGGAGAGATGATCTTATATTCTTTTCTAACAGTGGATTCGTAGAGGATAACGAGAGGGAGCTCCTCTCCAAAAGTGGTGGTGATCCGCCACATCCGAAGACACTCCGATGGTGCTACGATGAGCTTGGGAGGTGAGAGATGAGGAAGTGGGGTGTTATGGTTGCAAACGAGAAGGGATTATCTCAAAAGAGAGATTTTATGGGTCCTTCAAACTGACTTGGGCAGATCCTTAGACGGATGCTGCCTAAATCACGTATTAACAATTAAGACATGATCCATCTTCACTAAAATGATCATATCTAACTTATCTGATTCTCGATTTGCAAAATTTCATATACGTTGGAATCATAACGACGATACACATCCAACAAGCTATCTTATTCTACAATCAAATCAAATTTTCATAAATTTCTTAATTGACTGCAACTATTTGATCATCATCAACTTGACCAAGTTGCGGGGATAAACCTGGAGTTTCACACGCGCTCATTTGCAAATCAGTATAGGACCCCTTATCATATTGTATATGAGGTGCATCATTTTAATTCCCCCTAAGAAAAAAACACAACACCAATAAATCCTAGAGAGATTAGTTGCATTTGTTTTTACCGATAATTTGATCAGAATCTAATTTGGAATGGGTACACTTGATAATATGAATCATTTGAAAAATAAATGTATTTGCTCTATAGCAGACGAGTAAATCCTTAGATTACGAGTTTTAAAGTATTCCTTTAAGAGGATTCATTATTTGAGGGGAAGTAGACTGCTCAATAATCTCACATTGAATAACTGATTCAGAAAGTGAAAGTCAAAGTAAAAAGAAATATGTATATGTATATGTATATGCATATGTATATATAGGAAATATTTCAAATGAGGTGCACCTTTCCTGGGTGCATGGAAAGCCCGTCATCCTAACCATACGCAATCAATCCGATGGTTGTCATTAATAGCTCGTTATTAATATATTTTTAATGTTGAAAAATCTATTATGGTCATTTTAACATATTCTAAATTTAGAATGCAACAAACACTCCACAATTATCTCCTCTCTCTCTTTCTCTCTCTCCCCCTGTCTCTCTCGATCTTGATTGACGCACGAGGTTCCTCTCCTCCATCTCTCTCTCTCTCTCTCTCTCTCTCTACGACGGCATGAGGAGAGGAGGTTGCTGCTCGTCGCTGATGGCGTGCATGACGGTGGATGCAACGTGCTGCTCTACGGTGGTCGGTGATGGCGTTCTCTAAGGTTATTTTCTTGTATGTAATAAAGGCGACGTCGTGTGGGGGTGATGGCTACGCGTGGAGGAGGTGGATCATGGAGGAGAAGGTTGAAGGAGTGCATGAATGGAGGTGTGTGGGCGGAGGAGGACGTGCATGGAGGAGGTGGGTCGTGGAGGAGAAGGATGGAGGAGGTGCGGGTAGAGAGGATGCTGGAGATGGAGGACGTGCCCAGTTTTTTACAATCAGAGATCCTATTTTGCAATCTCGAGTATTTTTTTACAATCTCAGATCGTATTTTACAATTTCATATCATTTTTTACAAATTTCAGACGGTTTTTTTTACATTTATTTAAATTCTGTGATATGGCAAAAACTATTCAATGAGATAAATGTTGCCCGCGTTACCTACAGTAACATATTGGAGTATCTACCGAGTTGAACGAGTCATGTTGAACTCGGACTCGGATTTATCTCGAAAATACGATTCGAATTCAGACTCAGATAAAGTTCGAGAGGTGGATTTTACAATCTCAGACCAGAATTTACAAATACCAAGACATTTCCTACATATATGAGACTCTATTTTACAAAGACATTACCAAATTTACAATTACAACAATAATTGTATTACTAACTGTAATCTTATTCTACAATACAGGACGCAAAATTACAATATGGATTCAAATTTTACAAAGATGCTTGGCATTCTGCAGGGCGCGAAAGTACCGTACATTTTTGGGAAAAACGAACATAATTGTGAGTGTGGATTTACAATCTTCATACAGATTTTACAAAACATGCATAAAATTTTACAATAGTGTTATCAAATTTACAACTATAATAATATAACTATTACTAATTGTGATTTTATTTTACAATGCAGGACACAGTTTTACAATATCAACGGAAATTTTACAAAAAGATCTGCTATTCTACATTGCGCGAAAATGCTACCACGTTGGCGAAACTTCATTAACTAAAAGGCAACAAAAAATACCAAATCAGACACGCTAAAAATGGAAAAATATAAGGATGAAATAAATTTCAAATTCAAAATTAAATTCAAATTTAAAACGAAAATGTATGGACTAAAATACCCTTTTGGATAAAGAACTACTATATCGAGATCTAACGGATCTCGTGATGGGCTTTCCATGTACCCAGGAAAGGTGCACCTCATTGGAAGGGATATATGTTGACCTTTACTGGAAACTTGAATAAGGAGTAATCACGAATCTTTTAGATAAATCCCTTAAAGAATTAGAGGGCTTAGTATATTGTGATGTGTGATTTGATCAAAATTTTCATTTTACAGATTTGTGTTGATAAACTAGGATGCGGTGACAGCATGCAGATCTTGACGGTGATGGCATGCGGCATGCATATCTCGAAGGCAATTGACACACCATTTTAGAGTGACGAAGGTGCTTGGGTGTGGCAAAGGCGGATTGCAACATGGTGGCACTCAATAGATGTGGAGGAGGGGTGATGCCAAGGCGACATGCGACAGAGCACATCATGGTGGCATGCAGAGGAGGGACGTGACGTGGAGGAGGGACGCGATGTGGAGGAGGGTTGCTATTTTCTTTTGTTTTACATAGTTAGCAGTGTTTTCACATATTTGATACGCATTTTACAAATCACAGATCGTTGGTTACAAATCTAAATTACTATCTACAATCTTAGATCTTTTTTTTACATTTTATACATTTCTAACTCTCTACTTTTTGTTGCATACTTCTACTCAAATATTATAAACGACCACGTATTTTACAAAGAAATGTAGAAAAATTACAAAGATCCATTCAATGTTACACACAAAAACTTCTAAAAGGGAGCACGGATTTTACCAATGCACTCGAAGAAACTATAAATAATTATGACATGTTTACAAATGATGGTACAAAATTTACTGAGAACGTTTTCACAAATCGACAAATAAAGAAGTTAATGGAAAAAAATCAAATTAAAATGAACTTAAATTGGTAATTGATGTTATTAAAAAATTTCATATTTAAATGGAAACAAAAAAACCCAAATACCTTTTTTGACAACCCATCACACACAAATATTTCAATGAACTTATAACTAATTAGGATGGTATTGAGCACACTATTTTTTATATGCACACGTGCTCACATGTGCACACATCCACATACACCAACCCACACCCACTCACACATACACTCACACGCATGCACACACCAACATACCTACACACTCATTTTCACACACACACACACGAACCCATGTGCATGTGCACATTCGAACATATTTAGAGAAAAAGAATATCAAAAACTGAAAAAAAATCCTTTTGAATTTTTTATTAAGATTTGTAGTATAATTATGATGTCTGGTTGTTGCAACTTTAGTAATTTTTAAAGCATTCATTTTGAAGAATATAAGTATGGATCTAATAGCCGTAATATATGTTATTCCAAGTGTAAGATAATATCACATAGATGTAAAATAAGTCGGTTTACTTGTCTACTTGAATATTTGAATATTAATAACAATGTTGAGAAACATAAAAAATGGGGAAAAGCAATAAACTTGCAATCATATATGTATATATACACATTCAATAATTAATAATCATGTATTCATGTAAAAAATATGATATTTATAAAAATTAATGACAAAGATGTAATTTAAATCAAAGAACTAGTAAGATCTAATTATAACGAAATGGAGAAAATTCATCAACTTGTATAATATATGTGTTCCACGATACAGATAATCATGTTATTATAAAAATTATGTTATAGTAATATATAATTCCTATTTTAAGTAATCATAAATGTTTGAATCACCACCACCAACAATAAAAGCATTTTCCCACAATTAAGTAGGGTCGACTACATGGATTGTTCGCCTCCATTCATATCTATCTTGGGTCAATTTCGGGCTTATATTCAAAAAACTAAGATCCCTTCGTATAGTCTCTTTCTAACACTTCTTGGGCCATCCTCTACCTCTCTTAGCCGGCTGATGAACGTAAAATTCGCCTCAATAATAATAATGAATAATGCTGTAGTATAGGATGCGAATTTTGTTCATCAAAAACCACAGACCTTGAATGCTGTGGAATATTTATGCTTGGTAAGTGTACCAAGGTCGAACACAGGGATACGACAGCCTAATCTGAGTATTGAATTTTGATTCATGAAGCACATAGTGATTTAATCTCAATTTCAGATCCATATGCAAATTATGAAGAATTATGCTATTTACAAGGCGATGCCATGATGCATACAATTTTTTTATCTTGTTTTTATGCAAGTTAAAGTGATGCATGGGCAAATAATGCAAAGGAACATGCATGATGAATAAAATGCCAGAATTATACCCTAAAATGTGAGCAACGCAATATAGAATGAAGTTAGAGTTATTTTGAACACATCATTAAAAATCAGTCATCAAATCAAGCAAGACAAGTAGAGCATGATCCCATTTTTCACATAAAAAATCACTTAAATTAAAGCAGTGTCAAATGGAACAAATAAGTATGCTAGAATGTAGAGGATAAAATAAGGATCAAAACGACACTAAAATCATGCAATTTGGACCTACGATGCTCAAGTTATGCTAAAAACAGTGCAAGGGCATAATTGTAAAAAAATGCAATAAAATAAAGGGATAAATATTGCATTTAGGTCCCTGGAGGGACCTAAATGCAAATATGAAAAACCGCCTGGGCCGCTTTGTAAATTCTCCATTTGCGCGTGATGAATCCACGTTTCATCATCTTTATTCTATCATTTTGGCCTTAAAAACCCTAGTAAATGCGTGTAAATAGGCATAATTCATGCATTTTAGCATTCATGTATATGTATGTAAATATTATATAAATTGCGGTTTTTAAAGCCAAAATTATAGAATAAAGAAAAGAAAAGAAAAAGAATAAAATATTGTAAATATTTTATGACCCGAAACCCCGAGACCTAGGCATCTTGATGAATAGGTCGACAAGGAATAAAGTAGGGGGAGATAAGGGCAGAAATACAGATAAAATACCTATACATTCTATTCATTCTTTATTCATTTTGGGATCTATTTTTGGTTCCACTTTTTATACATCAAATAAAGAAACTTTGTACATGAAAGTTGTAGATAATTAAATAAAGAAAAATACAAAATTGATTTCACTGAAAAATAATGTACAGATAAAAAGTAATGGTCTGAATAAAAATCCAGAATCCCAACTTCCCAGACTCGTATCTCACAACTGAAAACTCCAAATGCAGCATACTCACCTTTAATTGTATATAGAATAAAATAATCTATTTAATGGTGGTGGTTTCGCATTTGGCAGAGCTACAGTTTGAAAGTTGAGTTTTGGACCCTCATTGTATAGTTGTACTGATTAAAATATTCAATTTATTATTTATTTATTATTTTTATAATTTTATATTTTTATAATGTTGTAAATAATACTTATAATAATAATGTACATTAAAATAAGAATAAAAACCTAAATAAAAAAACAAAAATAAAATACTTAAAAATAAAATACATAGATACATAACCTGTACATATACCTATACAAAACATATTTGTATTTTATTAAATATACAAAACATATCAGAAAAATAAAATAAAAATATATTTATGTATATAAAAGTATTTTATAATTTTATAAAATAAGAAATAAAAATAATAAAATTAAAATCACAAAATAAAAATAAAGGAATAAAATATGTAGATAATATACCTATATAGGGGTATAATAGCAACTTGTAAAAATACATCTCATAAAAATAAATAAAAATCACCATAAATTAATTCATAAAATAATAAACATTTTTCATTTTATAATTAAAAATCAATAAAATCGTTTGCTATTTTAATTTGATTTTAGAAATCTTTTTTCTCCAGGTTTTTCCTGGTTGGTCCACGTGGACCAACCAGGGGGCTAGGAGAGTTGACCTCGGTCAACTCTCTGCCCAACACCTGGGCTATTGTCAGATTGCATTTTTCTTGGATTTTGCGGATTTATGGAGACCACGCCTTGCATTATTTTGAGTCGCTTCCTTCACGACTTTTGATCCCAGTCCTTAGATCTTACACGCCTATATCTTTTCTTGGGCATCGGATCATCATGCAACCCGTGACGCCTCCTCGAAGACCGCCCCTCGGCCATGTTTCAAAGGAGACCCAAAACCTCCATTTTCATTTGAACCCTTTTTGCCCTAGTCCAGCGTCTCCTTCTTGCAGGTCCAGGATCGAGGAGGTGACAGGTCCTCTCCGGCCTCTTCGCGGAGGCGTCTGGTGGGGTGAACGGCGGTCTCCATCTATCTCCGCCGGTCGCCGGTGTGGAGGTTCTATCTCTTGGTTTCCTAACCAATCGAGGTGGTTTTCGTGTGTTTTTCTTTGTGTTTTTCTCGTAGTTAACTAGTTGTTAGTGTAATGATTCATTTCGTCTACTTAAATCACAGTTTAAGCCATTTTTAGTGTAGATCTTCACATCGAACACCTTGCCGGAGCTCAAGAGCTCCGGCGGCCATTTTCGACTCCACGCACTACCTCCATTTCCTCGCCAATAAAGGCCAAGTCTTCCGCCGGTTGTGCTGTCGTTCTTTATCCTTCTTTGCAGGACTTGAAGGAGGCGTCTGAAGCCTCGATTTCCGCCAAGAAGAGCACCCAGGCCCGCCGGCGTTCTCGTGAACTCCGGGGATCATAAACGGATCTGTGGAGCCTCTCGTGGGTACCTGGGGATTTGCCATCGCTGCTGGAGCATAACGAAGGCGTCGGAGGGGATCCAGGTGCACGGGAGCTCGAACTCCGGCGAATCCAAACTCGCCAAGTTCGAGTTCCTCGTGTGCTCTTCCAGGTCCATCATTTGCCGTCGGATCCTCATCTGATCTCCCTGTGGAGCAGCATCCGTTGGATTCAGATATGCCCCCTGCCGTTTGATCGCCGACGAAGCTCTAATCGTGACCGTTGATTCGAAGGGGTATCGTGAGACGAGGTGCCGACACGTGTATAAGTAAAGCCAATCTGACCGCTCGTCCGCGCCAAGGTTTGGGATTTTTGCATGTTATGCCCGACCGTTTTTGCAATTTGTATTTAGTTCTCAATCTTTCAACTGCTGTAGAATATTTGTGTAATATTTAGACATAAGCCCCCAGTACTTCTGCTTCTTGCATATAGGCCCTCCCCAAGTCACGTGCTGTGAGCACGTGACTCGGTGATTTTTGCAGGTGAAACCCCAGGGTCTTATGTATTTAGTTTTAATGCTAACACTTTCGTAGGAAGTTAAAATAGTTCTAGCAATTTTGCGCATAGGCCCTCCTATTTCTGGCTATTTGCTTATACACCCTTCCCAGGCGCGCGTGCCTCTGCACGTGGAGCTGGAAATTTTGCGGGGATAGCCTTGTGGTTTGTGCTTTGAATATTTAGTCCAGCAAGTTTTTAATTCATACATACATTCTTTGGAAATTTTCATTTGAGCCCTTGGACTTCTTGATAATTCCAAAAACACCCCTGGCCGTATGTACTTTCTTTTTGTTGCTTGTAATTTTTACATGCATCTATAAATTCGAAAAAATCCCCAAAAAATAGAGTTAAGATCTTGTTGCATATTAGTTTATCCCCATATTTTTATTTTTCATAATTGTTGCATTTTTATATTTATTAAAAATCAAAAAACATCTATTTTCAGCATTGTTTGCATTATAAAATCCATAAAAAATATAAAACCTCTCCAGAAAAATCCCCAAAAAATATATTTTGTTCCTTTTAGTGTGTTTTAATTTCAGACCAAAAATCATTAAAAATTATAAAACCAAACTCCTAAAAATCACAAAACTCTAAAAACCTTCATAAAAATTTATAAAATTCATAAAAAAATCCAAAAATCGTGTTTTCTTTTCCTGAATTTTCTTTGTTTTATTATCTTTAAGTGAAAATTAATTTGGAGAATTTTCATTACTGTTTGCTATTTTATTTCTCCATTTTAAGTTTCAGCCTTGCATTTTTGTCACTGTTTGCTTTATTTTGCTTATTAAAAATACCAAAAACATCCTTAAAAATTCTCAAAAATCACAAAAACAGTAAAAAAGTATAAAAAGACCAAAAAGACTTTATTCCCTAATTTTTGAATATTTTTTATCTATTTTTATAAATACCTCTTTTTCCCTTTTATTACATTGTCCTTATTTTCCAATATTGAAAAAGAATATAAAAAAATATAAAATATAAAAAGAAAATAAAAATCAGTAAATTAAAAATCAAAATACAAAAATACAAAATCAAAATTAAAAAAAATATATAAAATTAAAAACCCACAAAAAAATACCATAGTAGACACTTGACCACATTCACACACAAGTACACTTTTGTGCAATTTTGCCCCGATCTAACCTTTCTGCTCCCTGTGTTCGACCTCTACAATACTTGCACCTATACACATCTTGTTGTAGAGTTATAATAAATTTTAACTCCGCACATTTACTTTCATTGCTTGATATAATTGTCGTGGGTTAATTGTTGATTAATTCGGGTTTCGTGAGCGGTCGCTCAGCGACACTGTAGTCCCGCCTTGTGTGGACTATTTTGACCCTCGTAAAAACCGAGTTTTCAAATGGCGCCGTTGCCGGGGAGCAACAGCACGTAGTTCGGGTCTTGTTTGTGTTTGTGATTGATTGTCTATTTCGCGACTTTTATTTTTCGCTATTTTATTTTCTTTATTTTTGATATATCTCTTGAGCTGTCTAACCTTCTCTTTTGTTGACTTTGTGCAAGGAATCGCGGATCGAGGGAGGCGCTCCACCCTAGGCGCCTACGCACCCACGTGAAGCAGGCATCTGCGAGCCGAGCACCGAGGAGACGAGAAGAGATTTTTGAAGACCGAGCTCCACCTTTAGTTGTAGAATTTATTTCCTGCATTTATTTTTGTAATTTGTAGTGAGAGAGAGACTATTAATTGTAATAATACAGGTACCCCCGGACTTGGACTCTTGAGCCTAATTTCCAAGTGATTGTTCACTTGGGGGCTCATCGCGGTTTTCTCGCGTTTTCCTTCGCATTCTTTTTTTTGTTTTGTTTTTCGATTTTAGTTATTTTGTGTGATTGAGCCCTTAGCTTTAGGATTGCTTGCGATAGATTAAGGCCAAACACTTAATATCGTACATGCACCTATAGTCTCGTTTGGACTTAGATAAATTTTAAACAGTTGATCATCACCTTCAATCCGTCGCGCCGCGAGCTCTCCCCACAAAGCGCTTTCTCCTAAACTCAAGTGTGTTGAGCAGAGGAGGGGTGAGCCTAGACCGGACTCTAGGGTTGAGGATTGGTGGTCAACTTGTGGTTCTTCCCGATAATAGCAATTTCTGAAACTTAGGGCGATTTCATCGGCTTGCATTTGCATATAGATAGGTTTCAATTCTGCTGAGCATCTTTGCATGTAGAATGCTGGAGACAAGGTGAGCATTTCTCTTTAGCATCCATCATTGATTTGACGCTTGCATTGCTTTTCCGACTCTCCCTCTGATTTTGCTCACGTAGGTGCTCAAAGGAATTGAATCCCCGATAGGATCGTGCATTTTTATTAAAAATCCAAAAAAAAGTGATAATCAATAAAATTGGGACTGCTAATATTACTTGACCCTAAAACCGATCAAAAAGAAAATCTTGTATTGGGGCGAGTAATCCCCTCATTGTCTTCGTTTTACATTGCTCGCGCACACGCTAAGGAATAGTGCCCAAATCCCACTTAGCCCCCTAAGTTTGTGTGCAAATTTTTGACTTCTCACCTAACTCTAAAATAGACAAGATAAAAAGACCGCATTTGTGGTCTTCACCGAGTTGAGTAGGTGAATTGAGGGGTTTGTATTATTTGCATTTTTGCTTGTGATTGTTTTGTGTGTGTCCTAGATCATCCCTGCGCATTTGCGCCTTCTTTTCTACTCTCTTGACTTGACCGTCGTGCTCTCCCGATCATTTTCCTTTTGTTTTCAAGATGGCCGACTGGAGCGTATTTTATCCGGACATTGCAGATCATTCGTTCACTCCAGCCGGTCCACCTCCTTTTTTCCAGGAGGATTTTGCTCCTGACTTTTGTACATATCCGCCTCAGCCACAGTATCAGACCTCGGATTTCTATCCACACCCACCTCCACTTCCGTATTCTCCACCTTCACATCCACCCGAGGCCGAGCTGTTGGAGTCACCTTTCATGAAGTCCACCCTTGAGCACTTGACCCAGATGATGGATCATATGAGACAGAGGATTGACCACCTCACTAGTACCAATAAGAGCGACCATGATGTTCCACCATTTGATGATATGGGTTCACTCGAGGATTTCTATGAGAGCTTGCAATCACCAAAAATACAAAAAAAATGAGAAAATTTTAAAAATCCAAAAAGATTTCGGGAGACACTTGGTTGATCAAGATTTTGAGGAGAGAGTCCACTTGTCAGAACCCTGGACCATACATCCATTCACATCTAGTCCCACCTTTGACCCTGAGGATGCCGCTGTACAGACTGCTCTTGGCATGCCTCGTGTATATGCTGATTCTGACTTCCTCCCTTGTATGGAGGAGGTCCAAAAATTCAAAAAAAAATGTTGACTAAACCCGAAGTGGTGGCCACCATACATGAGATTATCCGTGCCCCACTTCAGCGGGCCATGACCGATTTATCTGCTCCTCTTCCCAAGAATAGAAAGCGGAGGAGCAGATCTGAGCGTCATATCTTGACCATGGCCACTGCCCACGCCGTCACTCATCGTCCCATTCCTAAGAAGAGGAACATGGCCACACCATTCATTAGTTGCACCATCTCTGACTTCCCATGTGATCACACTCTCCTAGACGGCGGTGCTTCGATTAGCATCATACCCTTCTCGTTGGTACAGTCTCTTCACCTAGGGCCTCTCAAGAAGACCAGGATGATCGTACAGTTTGCTGATGGATCAATAAAGAGGCCGAAGGGTATCCTTGAAAACGCCATCATTTCGATTCAGGGCACGAGCTACACTGTTGATTTTGTCTTATTTCCCATGGAGACCTCCACAGGGGAGCATTCTCCAATCATCTTGGGACGACCATTCCTCGCCTCTGCGAGAGTCGTTATTGACTACGGATCAGGAGAGATTCTCTTCCGTCCTGCTGACGAGAGCGAAGCATTGATCACCGCACCCACTGCTGACCAGAGACCTGCACCTGATGTGATTTCACCTATCTTGGCTGACCCCGAGGACTATGATCTATATGAGGATATCAGAGAGACCTTCTTCATGACCGATGACGAGACCCGAGAATTCCTCTCCAAGGAGGAAAGCTCGGAAAGCATAGACCTTGGTGTTGCTGCTTCCTGTGATTGGCGATGCGTTGATGACATCCGCGGGATTTACACGATCGATACCATTGAGCGGAGGGCGGATTTAGAGACTATACAGGACGGACATGCTCTGACTACTTCCACTGATGAGTCCGCTCCTGTCCACATAGATACTGATGAGCCAAAGGCCGAATTTGATTTGATTGCTTTTCTTCGGAAATTCGGGCCTTTTGATGAGAAAGATGATCCGGTTGAGATTATAGAGGACGAACAGAGTTCGACTACTTCCACTGATGAGTTCGTTCCTTTTAGTTTTGACCTGGATGACTCCTCGCAGGACGACTATGAGTACACTACTTCCGATGATGAGGAGTTTGTCCCGTTTCACTTTGACATCAGCGAGACTCTTAAGGCCGGACCTAGCCGTACTTCTTCCACGACCCCGTCTGTGCCTTCACACCCTAGGGCCCCCGAGGACTTACACCTTGTCGACCCTGATCGGATTCCGTCCACTGTGGACCCCGATGTCGACCTGTACCACACTAGATCTATTCCTCCGCGGTCCCGCAAGAAGGTTCGCTTTCTACCTTCTTGATCATGTGTACATTCATCTCTGTTGTACATTATCCTTTGTTCACCTCCGTCTCTCTTCCGTATTTCTCGTCCACCCATTCTCGTATTTGCCTAGCTTAGGACGTACTTTGTCCTAAGTATAGGGGGGTGGACGAGCCGAGTGTTCTTTCATCGTTCCGTGTCATCACTCCTGTCGTTGCCTATACTTAGGGCTTCTTTCACCCTAAGTATAGGGGGAGCGATGTGTACATCCTCACAATCTCTTCTTCTATCTTCATCTCTTTTTCTTCTTTTCTTCTTTTCTTCTTTTCCTCTTCTATCTTCTTCATCTACCGAAAAGGTGCCGCCCCTTTTTGTCAGTTTTCCATACTTAGGACGTACTTTGTCCTAAGTATAGGGGGGCGTGCACCTCGAGTTGTTCTATTCTTTGATCCTCTCCATTATCTCCTCTTCTTGTCTATACTTAGGGATATCTTACCCTAAGTATAGGGGGAGACACCCCGAGTACGATCTGTTTATTCCCACCCTTGACCCTCCCTGCTTTGTGTACAGTCTGCTATACTTAGGATTATTTGATCCTAAGTATAGGGGGGACGGTCAACTTCTCATTGATTCATTTATTTATTCTTTAGATTTTCCTATACTCAGTACGAGTTATGTCTTCTCTTTTCTCTCTGATCTATGAGGACATAGCTCAAGCTAAGTATAGGGGGGTCGTATATACTACGTATATACTTTAGCCATAACTCGTACTTGTGTATTTTCTTAATAATATGGCTAATAATTCTTTAAAATTCATTAAAAATCTTTAAATAAAAGATGTGATTATTCCTCAGATTCTTTTTGTATTTTACTGATTAATAAATCAGGTGAAAATGTTTTTTGCAAAATGTTTGAAAAATAGTTTGAAAATACATGTGAACATTTATTGAAAACTATTTTGAAAATATTTTGTTACTTGTTTTCAACCTGTGTAAAAATGTGTGGTTTGTAAAATTTATTTTCTTTGTGTGAAATAAAAATGTTTGAAAAATGATTTGCAAATGGTTTGAAAAATGGTTGCAAAAATATTTTGAAAAATCTATATATACTGTTTGAAAAACCTTTGCAAAATGATTTTCAAATGTGTGTACATGTTTGTAAAAATTATTTTGGACAATAGTTTTCAAAAATTGTGTGTAAATTGTTTTCAAATAAGTTTGAGGAATACTTACTTCTCACCAAAATCCACTATATATATATATGTATAAAATTGATCACTTACCCTTGTAAATTCTTAAAATCCACTTCTTGTATATATAAGAAGCACTCCCGTGTACATATTTTAACCTAGTTTTCAGCCAAAAACTTTTTGTTTTCAAAATTCCCAAAAACATTTGCAAAATTAAAATCCAAAAACATTTGAAAAATCTTTTTGAAAAAGACAAAAAATGCATATGCATCATCATCACCTTTTCAAAAATCCATAAAAAGTTCAAAATCTTGAAAATTGCATCACAAAAATATTTTCTGCATTGCATAGCATGGCATTCGCATTTTTCGGATTGAGTTTGATAGTTGAACAAATCTAAGTAAAATCCGGAGATTGGAGCTTGATTGGACCTGAAAATCTACCTAATAACAGGAACCTTATGGGAATTGGGTTTGAGGTACTTCAGGTCTAGGTGACTTAATTCTTTGAGGATCACGGGACTTGGTTCAATGGATTCTTGACTGCCTAAGTAGAGTATTTCGGAGCACACGCACGACTCTTGTTGATAATGACCTAACTTGGACACCTGCACCTTTCACATGGCTCAACTCAGTTGGAGTGGTGAGGGGATTGGATTTGCCGGTATGAGACGCACACAAGTGGAAACATTTGTCCTCCTCTAGGGAGGGAAGTGCACCCCAACCCGTCCAGTGATTAGGAAGTCTAAAGATAGGAGGTTGTGGGTTGCGATAAAGCTTCAAAAGAGGGATAGTCTACTAGCTCAAGAGGAAAAACTCCTTATGTAAATGCTGCTGTGAATAGTATTTCAAAAAAAAAAAGTTCAGGCATGTACAAAAATAAAAAGCCTGCAAAGTATGTACATATGTTGTAAAGTCAATAAGCAAGCTTGTGTTCCAAAGTCATATCATGTGAGCATGCAGCTGGATGACTTGACTACACTGGTCTTGCATCCAAGGATAGGTATCTACACTGGCTACCGTCCATTCTTCTCTTCACCCCCTCCTCTTGAGCCGGTTGCCACTTGAACTTAGAAGGGAATACCCCGCTCCTCGAGGATGGAGTTGCTGGATTGGGGAATCATTGGGTTGTCGTACTGGAGAAGTCAGTTTCTTTGTCATTCTAGTTGGGGAGAGCCACCATCACTTACACTGTACGAGTCAGACTCATAGTCGTAAGAGTTTGCGTATGAGTTGAAGTATTTATGAACTGGCTATTGAGGAGACTTGGACAGAGTTTCGGGATTCTCAAGGACTGTTGGATTTCAAACTCGGTTCTCAATAAGGTTCCGCCCGCACTAAAATTCCAAAGGTCCGACTTAAGCTCCAAACTTTGATTTTGTGAAGACGAGTTTGACAATTAAATTTAGTCCATCTTTCTTCTTTTTCTTTTCTTTAATTTTCTTTTTCTGCACTTATTGCATAAGTGTTTGCTAGGGACTAGCAAAGGCAAGTATAGGGGGATGATGAATCCACGTTTCATCATCTTTATTCTATCATTTTGGCCTTAAAAACCCTAGTAAATGCGTGTAAATAGGCATAATTCATGCATTTTAGCATTCATGTATATGTATGTAAATATTGTATAAATTGCGGTTTTTAAAGCCAAAATTATAGAATAAAGAAAAGAAAAGAAAAAGAATAAAATATTGTAAATATTTTATGACCCGAAACCCCGAGACCTAGGCATCTTGATGAATAGGTCGACAAGGAATAAAGTAGGGGGAGATAAGGGCAGAAATACAGATAAAATACCTATACATTCTATTCATTCTTTATTCATTTTGGGATCTATTTTTGGTTCCACTTTTTATACATCAAATAAAGAAACTTTACATGAAAGTTGTAGATAATTAAATAAAGAAAAATACAAAATTGATTTCACTGAAAAATAATGTACAGATAAAAAGTTATGGTCTGAATAAAAATCCAGAATCCCAACTTCCCAGACCCGTATCTCACAACTGAAAACTCCAAATGCAGCATACTCACCTTTAATTGTATATAGAATAAAATAATCTATTTAATGGTGGTGGTTTCGCATTTGGCAGAGCTGCGGTTTGAAAGTTGAGTTTTGGACCCTCATTGTATAGTTGTACTGATTAAAATATTCAATTTATTATTTATTTATTATTTTTTATAATTTTATATTTTTATAATGTTGTAAATAATACTTATAATAATAATGTACATTAAAATAAGAATAAAAACCTAAATAAAAAAACAAAAATAAAATACTTAAAAATAAAATACATAGATACATAACCTGTACATATACCTATACAAAACATATTTGTATTTTATTAAATATACAAAACATATCAGAAAAATAAAATAAAAATATATTTATGTATATAAAAGTATTTTATAATTTTATAAAATAAGAAATAAAAATAATAAAATTAAAATCACAAAATAAAAATAAAGGAATAAAATATGTAGATAATATACCTATATAGGGGTATAATAGCAACTTGTAAAAATACATCTCATAAAAATAAATAAAAATCACCATAAATTAATTCATAAGATAATAAACATTTTTCATTTTATAATTAAAAATCAATAAAATCGTTTGCTATTTTAATTTGATTTTAGAAATCTTTTTTCTCCAGGTTTTTCCTGGTTGGTCCACGTGGACCAACCAGGGGGCTAGGAGAGTTGACCTCGGTCAACTCTCTGCCCAACACCTGGGTTGTTGTCAGACTGCATTTTTCTTGGATTTCGCGGATTTATGGAGACCACGCCTTTCATTATTTTGAGTCGCTTCCTTCACGACTTTTGATCCCAGTCCTTAGATCTTACACGCCTATATCTTTTCTTGGGCATCGGATCATCATGCAACCCGTGACGCCTCCTCGAAGACCGCCCCTCGGCCATGTTTCAAAGGAGACCCAAAACCTCCATTTTCATTTGAACCCTTTTTGCCCTAGTCCAGCGTCTCCTTTCTGCAGGTCCAGGATCGAGGAGGAGGTGACAGGTCCTCTCCGGCCTCTTCGCGGAGGCGTCTGGTGGGGTGAACGGCGGTCTCCATCTATCTCCGCCGGTCGCCGGTGTGGAGGTTCTATCTCTTGGTTTCCTAACCAATCGAGGTGGTTTTCGTGTGTTTTTCTTTGTGTTTTTCTCGTAGTTAACTAGCTGTTAGTGTAGTGATTCATTTCGTCTACTTAAATCACTGTTTAAGCCATTTTTAGTGTAGATCTTCACATCGAACACCTTGCCGGAGCTCAAGAGCTCCGGCGGCCATTTTCGACTCCACGCACTACCTCCATTTCCTCGCCAATAAAGGCCAAGTCTTCCGCCAGTTGTGCTGTCGTTCTTTATCCTTCTTTGCAGGACTTGAAGGAGGCGTCTGAAGCCTCGATTTCCGCCAAGAAGAGCACCCAGGCCCGCCGGCGTTCTCGTGAACTCCGGGGATCATACACGGATCTGTGGAGCCTCTCGTGGGTACCTGGGGATTTGCCATCGCTGCTGGAGCATAACGAAGGCGTCGGAGGGGATCCAGGTGCACGGGAGCTCGAACTCCGGCGAATCCAAACTCGCCAAGTTCGAGTTCCTCGTGTGCTCTTCCAGGTCCATCATTTGCTGTCGGATCCTCATCTGATCTCCCTGTGGAGCAGCATCCGTTGGATTCAGATATGCCCCCTGCCGTTTGATCGCCGACGAAGCTCTAATCGTGACCGTTGATTCGAAGGGGTATCGTGAGACGAGGTGCCGACACGTGTATAAGTAAAGCCAATCTGACCGCTCGTCCGCGCCAAGGTCTGGGATTTTTGCATGTTATGCCCGACCGTTTTTGCAATTTGTATTTAGTTCTCAATCTTTCAACTGCTGTAGAATATTTGTGTAATATTTAGACATAAGCCCCCAGTACTTCTGCTTCTTGCATATAGGCCCTCCCCAAGTCACGTGCTGTGAGCACGTGACTCGGTGATTTTTGCAGGTGAAACCCCAGGGTCTTATGTATTTAGTTTTAATGCTAACACTTTCGTAGGAAGTTAAAATAGTTCTGGCAATTTTGCGCATAGGCCCTCCTATTTCTGGCTATTTGCTTATACACCCTTCCCAGGCGCGCGTGCCTCTGCACGTGGAGCTGGAAATTTTGCGGGTATAGCCTTGTGGTTTGTGCTTTGAATATTTAGTCCAGCAAGTTTTTAATTCATACATATATTCTCTGGAAATTTTCATTTGAGCCCCTGGACTTCTTGATAATTCCAAAAACACCCCTGGCCGTATGTACTTTCTTTTTATTGCTTGTAATTTTTACATGCATCTATAAATTCGAAAAAATCCCCAAAAAATAGAGTTAAGATCCTGTTGCATATTAGTTTATCCCCATATTTTTATTTTTCATAATTGTTGCATTTTTATATTTATTAAAAATCAAAAAACATCTATTTTCAGCACTGTTTGCATTATAAAATCCATAAAAAATATAAAAACTCTCCAGAAAAATCCCCAAAAAAATATATTTTGTTCCTTTTAGTGCGTTTTAATTTCAGACCAAAAATCATTAAAAATTATAAAACCAAACTCCTAAAAATCACAAAAATCTAAAAACCTTCATAAAAATTTATAAAATTCATAAAAAAATCCAAAAATCGTGTTTTCTTTTCCTGAATTTTCTTTGTTTTATTATCTTTAAGTGAAAATTAATTTGGAGAATTTTCATTACTGTTTGCTATTTTATTTCTCCATTTTAAGTTTCAGCCTTGCATTTTTGTCACTGTTTGCTTTATTTTGCTTATTAAAAATACCAAAAACATCCTTAAAAATTCTCAAAAATCACAAAAACAGTAAAAAAGTATAAAAAGACCAAAAAGACTTTATTCCCTAATTTTTGAATATTTTTTATCTATTTTTATAAATACCTCCTTTTCCCTTTTATTACATTGTCCTTATTTTCCAATATTGAAAAAGAATATAAAAAAATATAAAATATAAAAAGAAAATAAAAATCAGTAAATTAAAAATCAAAATACAAAAATACAAAATCAAAATTAAAAAAAATATATAAAATTAAAAACCCACAAAAAATTACCATAGTAGACACTTGACCACATTCACACACAATTACACTTTTGTGCAATTTTGCCCCGATCTAGCCTTTCTGCTCCCTTTGTTCGACCTCTACAATACTTGCACCTATACACATCTTGTTGTAGAGTTATAATAAATTTTAACTCCGCACATTTACTTTCATTGCTTGATATAATTGTCGTGGGTTAATTGTTGATTAATTCGGGTTTCGTGAGCGGTCGCTCAGCGACACTGTAGTCCCGCCTTGTGTGGACTATTTTGACCCTCGTAAAAACCGAGTTTTCAAATGGCGCCGTTGCCGGGGAGCAACAGCGCGTAGTTCGGGTCTTGTTTGTGTTTGTGATTGATTGTCTATTTCGCGGCTTTTATTTTTCGCTATTTTATTTTCTTTATTTTTGATATATCTCTTGAGCTGTCTAACCTTCTCTTTTGTTGACTTTGTGCGAGGAACCGCGGATCGAGGGAGGCGCTCCACCCTAGGCACCTACGCACCCACGTGAAGCCGGCATCTGCGAGCCGAGCACCGAGGAGACGAGAAGAGATTTTTGAAGACCGAGCTCCACCTTTAGTTGTAGAATTTATTTCCTGCATTTATTTTTGTAATTTGTAGTGAGAGAGAGACTATTAATTGTAATAATACAGGTACCCCCGGACTTGGACTCTTGAGCCTAATTTCCAAGTGATTGTTCACTTGGGGGCTCATCGCGGTTTTCTCGCGTTTTCCTTCGCATTCTTTTTTTTGTTTTGTTTTTCGATTTTAGTTATTTTGTGTGATTGAGCCCTTAGCTTTAGGATTGCTTGCGATAGATTAAGGCCAAACACTTAATATCGTACATGCACCTATAGTCTCGTTTGGACTTAGATAAATTTTAAACAGTTGATCATCACCTTCAATCCGTCGCGCCGCGAGCTCTCCCCGCAAAGCGCTTTCTCCTAAACTAAAGTGTGTTGAGCAGAGGAGGGGTGAGCCTAGACCGGACTCTAGGGTTTAGGATTGGTGGTCAACTTGTGGTTCTTCCCGATAATAGCAATTTCTGAAACTTAGGGCGATTTCATCGGCTTGCATTTGCATATAGATAGGTTTCAATTCTGCTGAGCATCTTTGCATGTAGAGTGCTGGAGACAAGGTGAGCATTTCTCTTTAGCATCCATCATTGATTTGACGCTTGCATTACTTTTCCGACTCTCCCTCTGATTTTGCTCACGTAGGTGCTCAAAGGAATTGAATCCCCGATAGGATCGTGCATTTTTATTAAAAATCCAAAAAAAAGTGATAATCAATAAAATTGGGACTGCTAATATTACTTGACCCTAAAACCGATCAAAAAGAAAATCTTGTATTGGGGCGAGTAATCCCCTCATTGTCTTCGTTTTACATTGCTCGCGCACACGCTAAGGAATAGTGCCCAAATCCCACTTAGCCCCCTAAGTTTGTGTGCAAATTTTTGACTTCTCACCTAACTCTAAAATAGACAAGATAAAAAGACCGCATTTGTGGTCTTCACCGAGTTGAGTAGGTGAATTGAGGGATTTGTATTATTTGCATTTTTGCTTGTGATTGTTTTGTGTGTGTCCTAGATCATCCCTGCGCATTTGCGCCTTCTTTTCTACTCTCTTGACTTGACCATCGTGCTCTCCCGATCATTTTCCTTTTGTTTTCAAGATGGCCGACTGGAGCGTATTTTATCTGGACATTGCAGATCATTCGTTCACTCCAGCCGGTCCACCTCCTTTTTTCCAGCAGGATTTTGCTCCTGACTTTTGTACATATCCGCCTCAGCCACAGTATCAGACCTCGGATTTCTATCCACACCCACCTCCACTTCCGTATTCTCCACCTTCACATCCACCCGAGGCCGAGCTGTTGGAGTCACCTTTCATGAAGTCCACCCTTGAGCACTTGACCCAGATGATGGATCATATGAGACAGAGGATTGACCACCTCACTAGTACCAATAAGAGCGACCATGATGTTCCACCATTTGATGATATGGGTTCACTCGAGGATTTCCATGAGAGCTTGCAATCACCAAAAATACAAAAAAATGAGAAAATTTTAAAAATCCAAAAAGATTTCGGGAGACACTTGGTTGATCAAGATTTTGAGGAGAGAGTCCACTTGTCAGAACCCTGGACCATACATCCATTCACATCTAGTCCCACCTTTGACCCTGAGGATGCCGCTGTACAGACTGCTCTTGGCATGCCTCGTGTATATGCTGATTCTGACTTCCTCCCTTGTATGGAGGAGGTCCAAAAATTCAAAAAAATGTTGACTAAACCCGAAGTGGTGGCCACCATACATGAGATTATCCGTGCCCCACTTTAGCAGGCCATGACCGATTTATCTGCTCCTCTTCCCAAGAAGAGAAAGCGGAGGAGCAGATCTGAGCGTCATATCTTGACCATGGCCACTGCCCACGCCGTCACTCATCGTCCCATTCCTAAGAAGAGGAACACGGCCTCACCTAACATTAGTTGCACCATCTCTGACTTCCCATGTGATCACACTCTCCTAGACGGCGGTGCTTCGATTAGCATCATACCCTTCTCGTTGGTACAATCTCTTCACCTAGGGCCTCTCAAGAAGACCAGGATGATCGTACAGTTTGCTGATGGATCAATAAAGAGGCCGAAGGGTATCCTTGAAAACGCCGTCATTTTGATTCAGGGCACGAGCTACACTGTTGATTTTGTCGTATTGCCCATGGAGACCTCCACAGGGGAGCATTCTCCAATCATCCTGGGACGACCATTCCTCGCCTCTGCGAGAGTCGTTATTGACTACAGATCAGGAGAGATTCTCTTCCGTCCTGCTGACGAGAGCGAAGCATTGATCACCGCACCCACTGCTGACCAGAGACCTGCACCTGATGTGATTTCACCTATCTTGGCTGACCTCGAGGACTATGATCTATATGAGGATATCAGAGAGACCTTCTTCATGACCGATGACGAGACCCGAGAATTCCTCTCCAAGGAGGAAAGCTCGGAAAGCATAGACCTTGGTGTTGCTGCTTCCTGTGATTGGCGATGCGTTGATGACATCCGCGGGATTTACACGATCGATACCATTGAGCGGAGGGCAGATTTAGAGACTATACAGGACGGACATGCTCTGACTACTTCCACTGATGAGTCCGCTCCTGTCCACATAGATACTGATGAGCCAAAGGCCGAATTTGATTTGATTGCTTTTCTTCGGAAATTCGGGCCTTTTGATGAGAAAGATGATCCGGTTGAGATTATAGAGGACGAACAGAGTTCGACTACTTCCACTGATGAGTTCGTTCCTTTTAGTTTTGACCTGGATGACTCCTCACAGGACGACTATGAGTACACTACTTCCGATGATGAGGAGTTTGTCCCGTTTCACTTTGACATCAGCGAGACTCTTAAGGCCGGACCTAGCCGTACTTCTTCCACGACCCCGTCTGTGCCTTCACACCCTAGGGCCCCCGAGGACTTACACCTTGTCGACCCTGATCGGATTCCGTCCACTGTGGACCCCGATGTCGACCTGCACCACACTAGATCTATTCCTCCGCGGTCCCGCAAGAAGGTTCGCTTTCTACCTTCTTGATCATGTGTACATTCATCTCTGTTGTACATTATCCTTTGTTCACCTCCGTCTCTCTTCCGTATTTCTCGTCCACCCATTCTCGTATTTGCCTAGCTTAGGACGTACTTTGTCCTAAGTATAGGGGGGTGGACGAGCCGAGTGTTCTTTCATCGTTCCGTGTCATCACTCCTGTCGTTGCCTATACTTAGGGCTTCTTTCACCCTAAGTATAGGGGGAGCGATGCGTACATCCTCACAATCTCTTCTTCTATCTTCATCTCTTTTTCTTCTTTTCTTCTTTTCTTCTTTTCCTCTTCTATCTTCTTCATCTACCGAAAAGGTGCCGCCCCTTTTTGTCAGTTTTCCATACTTAGGACGTACTTTGTCCTAAGTATAGGGGGGGCGTGCACCTCGAGTTGTTCTATTCTTTGATCCTCTCCATTATCTCCTCTTCTTGTCTATACTTAGGGATATCTTACCCTAAGTATAGGGGGAGACACCCCGAGTACGATCTGTTTATTCCCACCCTTGACCCTCCCTGCTTTGTGTACAGTCTGCTATACTTAGGATTATTTGATCCTAAGTATAGGGGGGACGGTCAACTTCTCATTGATTCATTTATTTATTCTTTAGATTTTCCTATACTCAGTACGAGTTATTTCTTCTCTTTTCTCTCTGATCTATGAGGACATAGCTCAAGCTAAGTATAGGGGGGTCGTATATACTACGTATATACTTTAGCCATAACTCGTACTTGCGTATTTTCTTAATAATATGGCTAATAATTCTTTAAAATTCATTAAAAATCTTTAAATAAAAGATGTGATTATTCCTCAGATTCTTTTTGTATTTTACTGATTAATAAATCAGGTGAAAATGTTTTTTGTAAAATGTTTGAAAAATAGTTTGAAAATCCATGTGAACATTTATTGAAAACTATTTTGAAAATATTTTGTTAATGTTTTCAACCTGTGTAAAAATGTGTGGTTTGTAAAATTTATTTTCTTTGTGTGAAATAAAAATGTTTGAAAAATGATTTGCAAATGGTTTGAAAAATGGTTGCAAAAATATTTTGAAAAATATATATATACTGTTTGAAAAACCTTTGCAAAATGATTTTCAAATGTGTGTACATGTTTGTAAAAATTATTTTGGACAATAGTTTTCAAAAATTGTGTGTAAATTGTTTTCAAATAAGTTTGAGGAATACTTACATCTCACCAAAATCCACTATATATATATGTATAAAATTGATCACTTACCCTTGTAAATTCTTAAAATCCACTTCTTGTATATATAAGAAGCACTCCCGTGTACATATTTTAACCTAGTTTTCAGCCAAAAACTTTTTGTTTTCAAAATTCCCAAAAACATTTGCAAAATTAAAATCCAAAAACATTTGAAAAATCTTTTTGAAAAAGACAAAAAATGCATATGCATCATCATCACCTTTTCAAAAATCCATAAAAAGTTCAAAATCTTGAAAATTGCATCACAAAAATATTTTCTGCATTGAATAGCATGGCATTCGCATTTTTCGGATTGAGTTTGATAGTTGAACAAGTCTAAGTAAAATCCGGAGATTGGAGCTTGATTGGACCTGAAAATCTACCTAATAACAGGAACCTTATGGGAATTGGGTTTGAGGTACTTCAGGTCTAGGTGACTTAATTCTTTGAGGATCACGGGACTTGGTTCAATGGATTCTTGACTGCCTAAGTAGAGTATTTCGGAGCACACGCACGACTCTTGTTGATAATGACCTAACTTGGACACCTGCACCTTTCACATGGCTCAACTTAGTTGGGGTGGTGAGGGGATTGGATTTGCCGGTATGAGACGCACACAAGTGGAAACATTTGTCCTCCTCTAGGGAGGGAAGTGCACCCCAACCCGTCCAGTGATTAGGAAGTCTAAAGACAGGAGGTTGTGGGTTGCGATAAAGCTTCAAAAGAGGGATTGTCTACTAGCTCAAGAGGAAAAACTCCTTATGTAAATGCTGCTGTGAATAGTATTTCAAAAAAAAAAAGTTCAGGCATGTACAAAAATAAAAAGCCTGCAAAGTATGTACATATGTTGTAAAGTCAATAAGCAAGCTTGTGTTCCAAAGTCATATCATGTGAGCATGCAGCTGGATGACTTGACTACACTGGTCTTGCATCCAAGGATAGGTATCTACACTGGCTACCGTCCATTCTTCTCTTCACCCCCTCCTCTTGAGCTGGTTGCCACTTGAACTTAGAAGGGAATACCCCGCTCCTCGAGGATGGAGTTGCTGGATTGGGGAATCATTGGGTTGTCGTACTGGAGAAGTCAGTTTCTTTGTCATTCTAGTTGGGGAGAGCCACCATCACTTACACTGTACGAGTCAGACTCATAGTCGTAAGAGTTTGCGTATGAGTTGAAGTATTTCTGACCTGGCTATTGAGGAGACTTGGACAGAGTTTCGGGATTCTCAAGGACTGTTGGATTTCAAACTCGGTTCTCAATAAGGTTCCGCCCGCACTAAAATTCCAAACGTCCGACTTAAGCTCCAAACTTTGATTTTGTGAAGATGAGTTTGACAACTAAATTTAGTCCATCTTTCTTCTTTTTCTTTTCTTTAATTTTCTTTTTCTGCACTTATTGCATAAGTGTTTGCTAGGGACTAGCAAAGGCAAGTATAGGGGGATGATGAATCCACGTTTCATCATCTTTATTCTATCATTTTGGCCTTAAAAACCCTAGTAAATGCGTGTAAATAGGCATAATTCATGCATTTTAGCATTCATGTATATGTATGTAAATATTGTATAAATTGCGGTTTTTAAAGCCAAAATTATAGAATAAAGAAAAGAAAAGAAAAAGAATAAAATATTGTAAATATTTTATGACCCGAAACCCCGAGACCTAGGCATCTTGATGAATAGGTCGACAAGGAATAAAGTAGGGGAAGATAAGGGCAGAAATACAGATAAAATACCTATACATTCTATTCATTCTTTATTCATTTTGGGATCTATTTTTGGTTCCACTTTTTATACATCAAATAAAGAAACTTTTTACATGAAAGTTGTAGATAATTAAATAAAGAAAAATACAAAATTGATTTCACTGAAAAATAATGTACAGATAAAAAGTTATGGTCTGAATAAAAATCCAGAATCCCAACTTCCCGGACCCGTATCTCACAACTGAAAACTCCAAATGCAGCATACTCACCTTTAATTGTATATAGAATAAAATAATCTATTTAATGGTGGTGGTTTCGCATTTGGCAGAGCTACGGTTTGAAAGTTGAGTTTTGGACCCTCATTGTATAGCTGTACTGATTAAAATATTCAATTTATTATTTATTTATTATTTTTATAATTTTATATTTTTATAATGTTGTAAATAATACTTATAATAATAATGTACATTAAAATAAGAATAAAAACCTAAATAAAAAAACAAAAATAAAATACTTAAAAATAAAATACATAGATACATAACCTGTACATATACCTATACAAAACATATTTGTATTTTATTAAATATACAAAACATATCAGAAAAATAAAATAAAAATATATTTATGTATATAAAAGTATTTTATAATTTTATAAAATAAGAAATAAAAATAATAAAATTAAAATCACAAAATAAAAATAAAGGAATAAAATATGTAGATAATATACCTATATAGGGGTATAATAGCAACTTGTAAAAATACATCTCATAAAAATAAATAAAAATCACCATAAAGTAATTCATAAAATAATAAACATTTTTCATTTTATAATTAAAAATCAATAAAATCGTTTGCTATTTTAATTTGATTTTAGAAATCTTTTTTCTCCAGGTTTTTCCTGGTTGGTCCACGTGGACCAACCAGGGGGCTAGGAGAGTTGACCTCGGTCAACTCTCTGCCCAACACCTGGGCTGTTGTCAGACTGCATTTTTCTTGGATTTCGCGGATTTATGGAGACCACGCCTTGCATTATTTTGAGTCGCTTCCTTCACGACTTTTGATCCCAGTCCTTAGATCTTACATGCCTATATCTTTTCTTGGGCATCGGATCATCATGCAACCCGTGACGCCTCCTCGAAGACCGCCCCTCGGCCATGTTTCAAAGGAGACCCAAAACCTCCATTTTCATTTGAACCCTTTTTGCCCTAGTCCAGCGTCTCCTTCTTGCAGGTCCAGGATCGAGGAGGTGACAGGTCCTCTCCGGCCTCTTCGCGGAGGCGTCTGGTGGGGTGAACGGCGGTCTCCATCTATCTCCGCCGGTCGCCGGTGTGGAGGTTCTATCTCTTGGTTTCCTAACCAATCGAGGTGGTTTTCGTGTGTTTTTCTTTGTGTTTTTCTCGTAGTTAACTAGCTGTTGTGTAGTGATTCATTTCGTCTACTTAAATCACTGTTTAAGCCATTTTTAGTGTAGATCTTCACATCGAACACCTTGCCGGAGCTCAAGAGCTCCGGCAGCCATTTTCGACTCCACGCACTACCTCCATTTCCTCGCCAATAAAGGCCAAGTCTTCCGCCAGTTGTGCTGTCGTTCTTTATCCTTCTTTGCAGGACTTGAAGGAGGCGTCTGAAGCCTCGATTTCCGCCAAGAAGAGCACCCAGGCCCGCCGGCGTTCTCGTGAACTCCGGGGATCATACACGGATCTGTGGAGCCTCTCGTGGGTACCTTGGGATTTGCCATCGCTGCTGGAGCATAACGAAGGCGTCGGAGGGGATCCAGGTGCACGGGAGCTCGAACTCCGGCGAATCCAAACTCGCCAAATTCGAGTTCCTCGTGTGCTCTTCCAGGTCCATCATTTGCCGTCGGATCCTCTTCTGATCTCCTTGTGGAGCAGCATCCGTTGGATTCAGATATGCCCCCTGCCGTTTGATCGCCGACGAAGCTCTAATCGTGACCGTTGATTCGAAGGGGTATCGTGAGACGAGGTGCCGACACGTGTATAAGTAAAGCCAATCTGACCGCTCGTCCGCGCCAAGGTCTGGGATTTTTGCATGTTATGCCCGACCGTTTTTGCAATTTGTATTTAGTTCTCAATCTTTCAACTGCTGTAGAATATTTGTGTAATATTTAGACATAAGCCCCCAGTACTTCTGCTTCTTGCATATAGGCCCTCCCCAAGTCACGTGCTGTGAGCACGTGACTCGGTGATTTTTGCAGGTGAAACCCCAGGGTCTTATGTATTTAGTTTTAATGCTAACACTTTCGTAGGAAGTTAAAATAGTTCTGGCAATTTTGCGCATAGGCCCTCCTATTTCTGGCTATTTGCTTATACACCCTTCCCAGGCGCGCATGCCTCTGCACGTGGAGCTGGAAATTTTGCGGGGATAGCCTTGTGGTTTGTGCTTTGAATATTTAGTCCAGCAAGTTTTTAATTCATACATACATTCTCTGGAAATTTTCATTTGAGCCCCTGGACTTCTTGATAATTCCAAAAACACCCCTGGTCGTATGTACTTTCTTTTTGTTGCTTGTAATTTTTACATGCATCTATAAATTCGAAAAAATCCCCAAAAAATAGAGTTAAGATCCTGTTGCATAGTAGTTTATCCCCATATTTTTATTTTTCATAATTGTTGCATTTTTATATTTATTAAAAATCAAAAACATCTATTTTCAGCACTGTTTGCATTATAAAATCCATAAAAAATATAAAAACTCTCCAGAAAAATCCCCCAAAAATATATTTTGTTCCTTTTAGTGTGTTTTAATTTAAGACCAAAAATCATTAAAAATTATAAAACCAAACTCCTAAAAATCACAAAACTCTAAAAACCTTCATAAAAATTTATAAAATTCATAAAAAAATCCAAAAATCATGTTTTATTTTCCTGAATTTTCTTTGTTTTATTATCTTTAAGTGAAAATTAATTTGGAGAATTTTTGTTACTGTTTGCTATTTTATTTCTCCATTTTAAGTTTCAGCCTTGCATTTTTGTCATTGTTTGCTTTATTTTGCTTATTAAAAATACCAAAAACATCCTTAAAAATTCTCAAAAATCACAAAAACAGTAAAAAAGTATAAAAAGACCAAAAAGACTTTATTCCCTAATTTTTGAATATTTTTTATCTATTTTTATAAATACCTCTTTTTCCCTTTTATTACATTGTCCTTATTTTCCAATATTGAAAAAGAATATAAAAAAATATAAAATATAAAAAGAAAATAAAAATCAGTAAATTAAAAATCAAAATACAAAAATACAAAATCAAAATTAAAAAAATATATAAAATTAAAAACCCACAAAAAAATACCATAGTAGACACTTGACCACATTCACACACAATTACACTTTTGTGCAATTTTGCCCCGATCTAGCCTTTCTGCTCCCTGTGTTCGACCTCTACAATACTTGCACCTATACACATCTTGTTGTAGAGTTATAATAAATTTTAACTCCGCACATTTACTTTCATTGCTTGATATAATTGTCGTGGGTTAATTGTTGATTAATTCGGGTTTCGTGAGCGGTCGCTCAGCGACACTGTAGTCCCGCCTTGTGTGGACTATTTTGACCCTCGCAAAAACCGAGTTTTCAGCGAGCAGGGGCCATTTTGTAATTACAAAAAGTCTGAAGGGCCTCCCTGTAAATAACCCCAGGTGCGCACGGGAGGCACGCGTATGGAGGACCAAACTACAATTTTCATTTCTTCAAGGGTCATCTCTGCAATTTACCTAGCCCCCACGTGCCTCGCACGTGGGGCGCCTAGGCTCGGGCGCCACCTCAGGTTCGGGACCACGTGGTAGCTGGTGGAGGTTCGGCTCTAGATTCGGTCCACCCTAGCCTATAGATTCGGATTGGAGGCTCGGGTGGAGTCTTGAGTCGCCACGTGGCATCATCTAGGTCGTCCGATCGAATCGATCAGACGGTATCGGCTTCGTCTTCCTCCGCCGTGGCCTACCGGAGGAGGCGGGGATCCGGTGGGCTGCAGATAGCTCCGCCTCGCCTCGCAAGGTGCTCTGAAGGTCGGGGAAGACTGTTGGAGGCCAAGCGGAGATGTTGGAGCCATTGCGGAGCTCTGTGGAGGTCTGGAACAGCTCGGCAAGTCTTGGCTATCGGAGTGGGGACTCGAGACCGGTGAGGGGTGGCCGAGTCCGATCATTGAAGTTCCTGCAAGTTAGATAGTCGAAGCGTGTGTTGGTGAAGTGCGTGGGAGTGAACGGTGAGTGGGCTGGGGGCCTTGGGGCGACTGGAATGGAGGCCCAGAGGTCTCTTCTCCGGCGAGCTTCAGAGAAGGTGGGGCGGATGTGAACGAGGTTACGGAGAACGAGGAGGGTGAGCGGAGTAGCGGGCGGAGATGCGGGTGGTGTGGCGAAGGTTGTGAGATGGTCAGGTGACAGTGGAGTGGAGCTGCGAAGTCGTGAAAATTAAGGGAAAATTAAAGGAAACTTACCTCGCCGGAGCGAGGTGTTGGCGGAAGGGAATGACCTGGGGATGAGCTCATCGGAGCTCAGGGTCGTCGCCCAGCCTGCACGGCCTTGGCAGGGAGCTCGGAGGTGGTCGGAGCCACCGCTACTCGGCGGCGGAGCGCCGAGGGTCGACACCAGCAAATACCCGTTGTCGCTTCAACGTTCCGCCCCTCTGCTGTCACCGGAGGGGCGGAGGAGGCTAGGATAAGAGCCAAGAATGGTGGACCAGTGGCTCCGGTGGCGGGGGAGGGGGTTTTATAGGTGGAGGTGGTCGGAGGTTACGGTGATGGAGGAACGTTTTCGAGGGGGGTTTTATGGCAATGGGAATAATGGCGAGGCTTGATGGAGGTCGCGCGAAGAAGGCGGGGGACAGGGCAACGTGGGGGCGTCGTTACGAGAAGGAGGGATGGCCGGATACGGTAGCTAGAAATGGAAGGGGGCGGCAAGGCGGAGAGGCGTAACGTCTGGGAAGGGGGGGTTACGTGAGGTAGACGAAGGTGGAGGACCGTTGGATCTGACGATCCAACGGTTGGGATGGGGTTGTGAGCGGAAGGCCACGATCAGATCCTTAGGATCTGATCGTGTGGCTAGGAGTTAGGCGAAGGCGATCGGTTGGGATTGAAGGATGAGGGGCGATCTAACGGTGAGGGGTGATTGGGTGACGTGGCTGAACAGGAAGCGTAGGATGAGTGCTAGATCAGAGGGTTGAGAAAGAGGGGCGACGTGGAGGGCTGAGGGGTGTTGGATGGCCGCGTGATCGAACAGCTGAGGTTTGGGCGGGAATGTGTGGATGAGATCAGATCTCAGGAGAGATCTGACGGTTGGAGATGAGGCGAGGATGAACGGCGGAAATGGAGGCGATGCGGAGTTGATCCAACGGCCCAGGAAGTGCGCCAGATGGCGTGAGATGAAGCGGGCCATGTGGCGGCTTCAGAGAGCGCCACGTGGCCCAATGAGAAAATTCAGAGAGAAAAATATAAAGAAAATTAGGAAAGAAATAGTTAGAGGCCGAATTTGAAAAAAGTCAAAACATGAAAGTTGCTCGTCTCGACGAGATCTACAACTTTCATGTTGGGCAAAAAGCCAAAAGAGGTCATTTATACAAAAATTATTTTTGGGGGTATTTTTAAAGTGATAAAAACACCAAGTTTGTGGCTTTGAGATTTTTTTGTATTTTTTTATCTTTTTAAGGGTCAGTGAATTATAGACAACTTATCTACCTAATTTTTAAGAGTTTTTGAGTGATAAAATAATTACAGAAAAATAAGGGCAATTAAATACAAATAACTAAGGCTAATTATACACAATATGGTACATGATAAAAATAGAGTTTTAAGGCGGTTTTATTGGTTTATTTAGGACAGGGTTTTTAATATGTGACTTTTAGCATGATGAATACGAGATTCATCATACCCCTATACTTAAATTATGCTCGTCCTCGAGCATCTAAAGAATGAAGGAGTCGGATTAATTCCTGACAGTGCATGTGAAAAATTCAAGGCTTGATCTTTCGAAGACCCTTGACCTAAGTGATCCTAAAATTCTGGGTTTATCCAAGCCTTAGTGATACCCAGCCTAAGTGATCGGGGTAAAAGGTCTAAAAATGGTCGTTGCGACCTCGATCGAGTAGACTAAGTGTATCAAGAAAAATCGAACCGCGAAACTAATCAAAAGTCAAACAAGGCAAAACAAGCGGTCCTAGCTATAGGATTAACCTGGTATAGCTCCCAGGGTCGAACACAAGGAGCACGGATTGGCAGAAGCCTACGAAGTAGTGAAAATGAAATAAAATAAAATAAAATGATTTTTAGTGGTTTTTGTTAATTTTTATATTTTTTTTTGGATTTTCAAAAGAGTGAGAAAATAAAAGACAAGAAACTCAAGCCAACTTCAACAATTTATTAAACACACCAAAAATAATGCAAAAATTAAGGAAAAATTGTTTTTGTGTTTTTTAAGTTTTTAAGTGTTTTTGGTGAATTTTTGATAATTTTCTAACGGGTAAATTATTTTCTAAAAATCAAACAGTGCTGAAAATAAGAGGTACTGTCCAGCAAGGCTGGAAACTCAAAAATAAAATATCTAAGAGTCTCTCTAAGCCCTGGAGGTAATTTTCCTGTAATCTAGAAAGAATAAGGAAAATTTAGGCACCTTAATTATTGTTTTTGGATTTTTAAATTAATTATTAGAATTTTTATGGGTTTTTAGGGGTTTTTCAATTTTTAAGGTTTTTAAGTGATGAAAAATAGCCAAACTCGGCTGGAAAATCAAACAGCAAGCAAACAACAATATCTAAATTTTTTAGAATTTTTGGTGGGGTTTTTATATTTTTTTTGGTATTTTTAAACCTAGACAGTAGCTAAAAAGTAGGTTTTTGAATTTTTAAAAATGCTAAATGAAAATAAAAATGTCCTCAAAAATCACAGAAATTCCTACACCATGGAAGGAGCCATGTGTCAAAATCTCATTGGATTTGGAGGTCGTTTGATATTTTATTCAAAAATGCAAAGAGGGCACAGTGCACAGGGATGATTGTGCAAATACCAGAGAATCTGGGGGCCCAGGTGCAAAATACCCAGCAAGTCACGCGCGTGGCGCGTGGCTGGGGCACACAGGGACCAAATGGTAATAAAAACCAAGTCTTAGGGCCTTTTGATAACTCGTATCAAAAGCCCAGGGACTCGGTTGCAAAAAGCCCAATAAAATTCGCACATGCGTAATAAAAACACTCACAGGGGCATAACTGCAATTACTCAAAAATATTCATTCATTTCATAACGACCCAGTTCTACAGGACAAAAGATGTAAAATGCCCAACACAACACGTGACGAAGCACGTGGTCACATACACACAGGGGCATACATGCAATTAAAGCTAAGCACAAGGTCCATACTGCAAATAACCCTACGTAAATAAAGTTCTAAAAATATTTACAGGACTGGAAATGAAATGACAAACTAAGAGGGGGCCCTAAGATATTTACCCCTTTATTGGTCGACGGCCAGATGCGCGCCACGTGGTGGATGGACGGTCAGGATGGGCGGCGCTCTCCTTCTCTTCTTCTCTTGGGCTCGATCGACGGTACGAGGGAGGCCACGTGGATGATCTGAGGGCTGGCAGTGCAGGGGCCTCTCTCCTCGCACGAACGGTCCGGATGGCTCCTCGAATGATCGGATGGACGTTGCTCCTCAACGAACGGACGGTCACGATCAGAACTGGAGCAGAGGCCTCATCGGACGGCTCTGGAGGATGGTGAAAGAATTCGACGCCGGCGAACTTCGCCAGCCTCCTGCGTGAGCTACACTCCTCCTCAGCTGCTTCTGGATATCGGAACAGGTTCCTGGTGAAGGCCCGCAGCTGATGGTAATGGCCGATAGCCCAGCCGAGCCCTGGAGGGGCTCCGGCGAGGCTGGCGGCGCGAAGCTTCCGGCTAGAATGTAAGGGGGGCTCAGCTGCCTCCCTTTGAACCTGCAAAGCACACAGAAAGCTTCGCGGGTCGAGGGCAAAATGCCTCGACCCAAAGAAGCGGGGTGAAGGTGATCTGTGCGGTGGGGCGAAGGAGCTCCGGCGAGGCGGAAGACGGTGGAGCTCGACTCCCGGCTCCGGGGCGAGCTGGGTTGAGTGGCTAGGCGAAGAACGTGCGTGAGGAATAGGCGAAGGCGATGGGGTGCTCCGATGATCGAAATATGAAGCGAGATAGCCGGAATCACAGGAACACGGCGAACGGTCGATTTGGGCGAAATCCAAAATTACACTAAATGGGTCGGAACTAAGGTCACCTGGGTGATGCTGTAGACTGGGCTGGAGCTCAGCTAGCTCCTGGTCCTCGCCTCAAGGGTCGTCAACTCCCGAGGCTCGAGCTCCGGGTGGTCGTCGGAGCACGGCTGCAAGAAGCGGCCGGATCGATGGTCGGACACCTCCTCCTCGCTGCGACACCGGCGGGGGCAAGCTGTCACCTTGCTGGTTACGATGGAGCTCACTGGAGAGAGAATGGGGAACCAAAGATGGCGTGAGAGTGCGGCGGAGCTCCAACTTTATAGTGCTAGGGGTCCGGGAAGAATGGAGTCGGGCACGACGATCGGCGCGCGGATCCCCATGCAAACCTCCGGGCGAGGATCTCGGGTATGTGCAGATGGATTAGGGCCCGGGGTTTGCGGATTTGGTATTCGGATAAGGTGGGGAAAAGATTGAGAAATCGGGTCGAAACCCAGATCCGCGCCTCTGGTGGTCCTGGGGGAGGTGTTGACCGGGGGTCAACAATCCCCCGTGGACCAATCAGAGGCCGCCAAGGCTGAGATTTTTATTTTATTTTTTTGGGCCTTTAAATGGCCGAATTTCCAAAAACTCAAAACATGAAAAATGTTTGTTTTAATTTTTTCTATTTTTTTGTGATTTTTAATTAATTATTGGAAATTAAAATAAGGTATTTACATATTAGCTATACATAGGTATATATACACTATATTGATTTTTGATTTTTGATTTTTAATTAATTATTTTTATACATTTTTATTCCCATTTTATATTTTATTTATTTATAGAATAAAATGAGGAATAAAAGGCTATTTTTACTTTATTTTTATTATTTATATACATATGGGAAATAATTATTTATTTACACTTATATACATGGTATATATACAAGATATTTTTATATTTTTAATTTTGTAATTTTTATTTGATTTTTGTTTTGATTCTTTTTATTTATTTTATTTACAAAACATAAAAAGGAATATTTACAAAAAGATTTGAAAATAAATTAGGTTATTTACAAGGTGAAATAAAGTAAGGATGATGGACTATGTACATGGTGAAGGGTTCTTTTTGGTATTTTTGATTTTTAGATTTTTATCTTGTTTTTAATAGTTCCTAAATATATACAAAATATATACAAGTATATTTTTGGTTGAGGAAAATATTATTTTATTTATTTACATAAATATTTACACATGAGCCCCTATCTCCCTCTACTTGTGGCTTTTATGCGGTCAGGCCCGTGCTGAGCCCTCCCTTGGGTTAGGTTGCTCAATATTTATTCTAAATATTTCCCTCTTTTTCTTTTTCTTCTTTATTCTTCTATTTTTGCACAAAAACATGCTAATTATTTATTTTTACAAACATGCATGCTTTTGCTAAAGAATCCTATTTACACATATCTACATGCATTTGCATAGGTTTTTGTAGCTAAAATATAAGAATAAAGAGTGATGAATGGGTATTCATCACCCCCCTATACTATACTTTGCTAGTCCCTTAGCAAACACTTATTTGAAAAAGAAGTGCAAAAGAAAAAAGGAAAAAGAAAAAGAAAATGTACATGGATCAAGGTTGATTATTAAACTTGCCTTCATTAAATTGAGGTATGGAGCTTAATCAGATCTTTGGATTATTGATGTGTCGGAACCTTATTTAGACTTAAGCTTAAAACCTAACAGCCTCCAAGTTCCACTACTCTATAACCAAGACTCCTCAATGCTCCAGATCAGAACAAGTCATCAACTACAAACCCTGAAGATCATGAATCTTTTCTTGTCCTGTGAAAGTGAGGTCTAAGCTCTCCACCTCAGAAATGGCAACTTGACAACCCTCCCCAACAAGGTAACTCTATGACCTCAATCTGGCCACTCTTTCCTCGAGGAGCGGGGTATTCCCTTCTAAGTTCAAGTACAACCGGCTCAAGAAGAGGGGGAAGTAGAGAATGGGT
Organism: Ottelia alismoides; assembly: GCA_037367405.1. NCBI lineage: Eukaryota > Viridiplantae > Streptophyta > Magnoliopsida > Alismatales > Hydrocharitaceae > Ottelia > Ottelia alismoides. Next base: position 937,987 of record JAZKJV010000465.1, read on the forward strand.
CAAGGCCAGTGTAGCCAAGTACCCTTGGGAGCTTGACCAGTGTAGCCAAGTCTCCCTGCTGCAAGCTACAACAGGTGGATCATGAAACCAAGCTTTGCTTATTGCACTTATATACATACTCCGGTGGGATTATCATTTTCTCTCAGACCCACCATTTTTTTGGAGTTATTTTCTTTTTGCATTTTTTTTTCGAGTGCATCTATACAACATGTACATGTGCAGCATATATACAAGGAGTTTTTCCTCTTGAGCCAGTAGACTATCCCTCTTTTGAAGCTTTATTGCAACCCACAACTCCCGTCGTTAGACTTCATGGCAACCAGACCAAGTTGAGACGCACTTCCTTCACTAAATGAAGAAGAGAGGTTCCGCCTAGAAGTACTACCCTCATATGCTACCCCAAGTCAAGGAAGACTGCCTCCTCACCATCTCATCAGTAGAGAGCTCGGTGCATAGTGCGGTTGTCCAAGTAAAGCCATAATCTATATGAGTCATGTGTTGTTGTTAAGTGCTCTACTTAGGCTCATTGAGATGACATGTGATCATAGCCTAGTGGACTCAAAGAATTAAGTCACCATGGACCTGAAAAGCCTTAAACCTAAGCCCTATAAGGTTCCTCTTAGAAATTAGGTGGATTAAGATCTTAATCAAGCTCCATTTCTCAATTTGATTCCAGGCTAGTTTAAATGTCAACTATCATCCAAAGAAAACTATATACATATGTACAAAAAGATGCATATTTACACAACATTTTACAATCATGCAAAATTTTTGAAAAATGTTTTGAAATCATGAATGATGATGCATGAAGTGCAAGTTTTGCAAAAAGGGTATTTACACACATTTACACAAGATTTTTGCAAACTTTTGATTTTTCAAAACATTTTGGAAAAATTTTGTACTATATACATAATTTTGATACAGAAAATATTTACACAAGCTTTACACACAAAAGATTTTTGAAATCATTTTTACAAAAATAATTTGTACACTAGCTATGTATGTGCAAATAAAAGAAGATATGTACATGAAAAATTTTTAATTTTTGTGGTTTTTAGCCATTTTTATTTATTAACACACTCACACAAAGTATGAGTTATGGCTAAAAGTATATATGAAATATATACACACCCCCCTATACTTAGCTCGAACGATGTCCTCAGAGTCAAGAGCGATGAAGAAGACATAACTCGTGCTCTGTATAGGGAAGTGAAAAGGAAGGCTATACAAAAGGAAGAAGAAAAGTCAAGAGGGACTCAGGTCTTCCCCCTATACTTAGGATCAAGTAATCCTAAGTATAGCAGGCTGTACACGAAGGGAAAACCGAGTGGAGAATGTACAGGGTCTACCCCCCCTATACTTAGGGTGAAATACCCCTAAGTATAGGCAGCAAAAACAGGGGTAGACAAAAACAAAAGAATACTCGAAAGGTCTCACATCCCCCCTATACTTAGGGTAAAGTGCACCCTAAGTATAGCATAATCACAAGATGAAGAAAGGGATGTGGGACTAAAGAATGTGCTGATATGGACATCTGGATCTATGTACAGCGGAGGATCAGTAAAGCTTAGGCGTGAGATGTATTAGATGTGAGTCAAAGACCACATCTCACGCAAAATGAATAGGGGCAAGATCAACGACCCGCGGCTCATGATCTAGAAATGGCTTGAGCCGCTGGCCGTTCACTCGGAAGGTACTCTCAGAAGACAACTCGGATATATCGATGCTACCGTTGTCGTGTACCTTCCGAACCAGATAAGGTCCCTTCCATTTGCTCTGTAGCTTCCCTGGAAATAATCTAAGCCTCGCATCAAACAGCCATACTCTCTGTCCAATCTCAAAATGTTTGTGGCTGATATGAGAATCATGCCACTCCTTGACTTTCTCCTTATAATGTAGGCTGCTCGTGAAAGCTGCATCTCTAAGCTCTTCCAGGGCAGCTAGCTCTGCCCTCCTCTGGTCTCCTATACCATCTGGATCCATGAGAATGTCTGTAACTGCCCAGAGTGACTTGTGCCTCAGCTCAACTGGTAGGTGACAGGGCTTGCCATACACGAGGCGAAAGGGAGATGTGCCCAAAGGTGTCTTGAAAGACGTCCTATATGCCCACAAGACCGAGTCCAATAGCTGTGACCAATCCTTTCGGTCAGGGCGGACGACTTTCTGCAGAATAGTCTTGATCTCCCTATTCGACACTTCGGCTAGACCATTCGTCTGTGGATGGTATGGTGTAGCAACACGATGGTCTATGCCGAACTCGGTAGCAAGTGCCTTCACCTGGTCGTTGATGAAGTGAGATCCCCCATCAGAAATAAGAACTCGTGGAACCCCGAACCGCGTGATGATATGCTTCCTCAAAAATCTGCAAACTGTCCTCGCATCAGCGGTTCGGGTGGGGATAGCCTCCACCCAACGACTCACATAATCGACGGCCAACAGAATGTACTCTAATCCCTGACTCTTAGGGAATGGACCCATGAAATCGATGCCCCATGCGTCAAAAACCTCACAGAAGTGAATGGGCTGCATCGGCATCATATCACGCTGCCCACAAGTGCCCATCCTCTGACAGTCAGTACACCTCTTCACGAACTCATCTGAGTCCTTGAAGAGGGTAGGCCACCACAAGCCGGATTGGAGCACTTTCTGTGCCGTTCTCCTCCCAGAATGATGTCCTCCTGCCTCAAGCTTGTGGCAGTAAGTGAGGACGCTATGGTGTTCCTCCTGAGGAATACACCGACGCCAGACGCTATCCCCTCCTTCGTGGTAAAGGATGGGATCCTCCCAATGGTAAGACTTGGCCTTCGCAAGGAAGGTCTCAAGCCTCTGCCTGGGCCAATCTTGTGGGACTTTCCCAGCAACGAGAAAGTTCACAATATCGGCGTACCATGGGAGTGAGGCGATAGCAAGGATCGCCTCATCTGGGAAGGTATCTCTGATCGGATCAATCTGCTCTGACTCCTCAGGCTGCTCTAACCGGGATAAATGGTCCGCCACCACATTCTTGACTCCAGGCTTATCCTTAATCTCAATGTCGAACTCCTGAAGTTGAAGGATCCATCTAGTCAGTCTAGCCTTGGCATCCTTCTTTGCCATGAGGTACCTGATGGCGGTGTGATCTGTGTACAAGGTCACTCGGGATCCAATGATATACGATCTGAACTTATCCAGGGCAAACACTACTGCTAGCATCTCCTTCTCTGTGACCGTGTAATTCCGCTGGGCGGAATCCAATGTGCGGCTAGCATAGTGTATAGCAAATGGTACTCCATCCCTCCTCTGTCCCAGCACTGCCCCTACGGCAAAATCGGAGGCGTCCGTCATGATCTCGAATGGGAGAGACCAATCGGGTGGCTGGAGGACAGGAGCCTCAATAACACATCTCTGGAGAGTAGCAAATGACGAAAGACACTTGTCATCGACAAGGAACTCGGTGTCTTTCGTCAAGAGGTCAGTCAACGGTCGGGCAATCCTGCTAAAATCCTGAATAAATCTCCTGTAGAATCCAACGTGCCCCAGAAATGACCGCAACTGCCTCAGATTGGACGGTGGTGTGAGTTTTCTAATGACATCGACCTTGGCCGGATCCACCTCCATGCCCCTGTTGGAGATGATGTGGCCAAGCACCGTCCCTTGAGTCACCATGAAGTGACTCTTCTCCCAAGATAACACCAAGTTGTACTCAATACATCGCTGGAGTACCCGGTCTAGGCAGTCAAGGCAGGAGTCGAATCCGTCGCCGTAGACCGAGAAATCGTCCATGAAGACCTCAAGGCACTCCCCTACCATGTCCGAAAAGATCGACAGCATGCACCTCTGAAAAGTCGCAGGGGCGTTGCATAGCCCAAATGGCATGCGTCGAAAAGCATATGTGCCGAAGGGACAGGTAAAGGTGGTCTTCTCCTGATCCTCAGGAGCGATGGCCACCTGGTTGTAGCCCGAGTACCCATCCAGGAAGCAATAGTGGCTCTTCCCTGCCAGTCTCTCAATGATCTGGTCAATAAAAGGCAGGGGGAAATGGTCCTTCTTGGTGGCTTGGTTGAGTTTCCTGTAGTCAACACAAACCCTCCAAGAGGTGGGTACCCGTGTAGCAATCTCCTCTCCCGACTCACTGATCACAGTCGTGATGCCCGTCTTCTTGGGCACCACATGCAAGGGGCTGACCCACTTGGAGTCGGAAATGGGATAAATAAAACCTGCACCCCACAACTTCGATATTTCCTTCATGACAACCTCTCTCAGGTTGGGGTTCAGACGCCGCTGGAACTCACGCGACGGCTTCGCCCCATCCTCGAGATAGATGTGGTGGGAGCAAACTGATGGATCAATCCCATGGAGATCTGCTACGCTCCATCCGATCGCCTTGCGGTTCTTTTCAAGAACCCCCATCAGACGGGATTCCTGCTCTCCAGTCAACTCAGCGGAGATGATGACTGGGTACATCTCAGGATCGCCCGCAAGGAATCGATACTTCAGCGAAGTAGGGAGCGGCTTCAGCTCTGGAATGCTGGGTGCTGGCAAATCTGGCTGTGGAAGAAACTGAGTGAATGCTGCAAGGTCTGCCAACTCTGCCTGGGAAAGTGAAAGTGTACTCTCGCAAACTGGGTCGGGAGAAGGTGGCTCAACTGCACTGTCTCTGCTCTGCTCTGCCTCTACCTCCTCCTCTGTAGGCTCAGGTGAACTCAGGTCTGGCATCTGATCATAACAATCGGCCCAATCAGACTCTGAATCCGAGGGATCTGCATCAGAATCGGTGGCATCAGTACCACCGGAAAACAAGGTGGCCTCAGCACCACCATCACAAAACACTGTGCTGCGATCGAGGACCGGCTCTGCTGCCGCAATGGTATCCTGAACCAGGTCTGTGCTCTCCAGACTCTCCTCTGCTATCATCTCTGCATCAGCTGTGTCTGAAAGTGAGAGGGTAGTCTGTGACTCAAGGTCTGCCCAAGCTGCCTCATCATCTGTGATCACAAAATCACAGTCCTGGTGGATGTCTGCCTCTGCGTCTGTCAGCTGCTCTAAGTCGGTACTGGCAACTGAGCGGGATCTGGATCTGGCTCTGTAGTCCTCGACCGTCTCTATTTGTATACTCTCGCCCTGGACGCGAAAGTACACCTTCCCGCTATCATGATCAGTCACCGCCTTGGCTGTGGCCAAGAACGGACGACCAAGTATGATGGGGGTATCGGCCACTGATTCAGGGATCTCCATGTCCAACACTACGAAGTCCACGGGGAATTGCAGACCCTGAATAGTGACGATAACGTCTCGTAACAACCCCTTCGGCCTCTTGACAGATCGATCAGCGAACTGAAGGACTGTCCTGCTCTGTCGAAGAGTGCCCAACTCGAAGTGGTCGAGAAGGGCTGCCGGAAGTAGGTTGATCGAAGATCCGCTATCTAAAAGAGTACGGTCGAACCACTGCTCTCTGATCTGGCATCTGACATACGGGGCCCCTGCATCTGGCCTCTTGGCTGGCAGTCGGTTCTGAATCGCAAAGCACGTGGCTTTGGTCAGCACGTGAATCTCTGAAGTGTGGTTCCTCCTCCTCCTCCTAACTGTAGTCCTCTCTCTCAAAGATCTCTGGAGGAGGGGGATGTGCTGCAAAGCCTCCTGGAGGGTCAGCTGGATATGGAAGCGATCAATCATGCTCTGGCTGAACTCCTCAAACTCTCTCTTTTTTGGATCAATTTTCTTCCCCTTCCCCATCTGAAGGGCTCTAGGGAAGGGGATCACTGGGTCCTTCTCAGATGAAGGACTAGGAAAAGATCTACGCGGTTCGAGGACCGGATCCACACATACATCATGCACCACAGTGGGACCAAAAGAATGTAAACCTTTTCCTTTATTCATCACAGAATCCTGAGATACATGACCATGAGGAAAAACAAAATCAGATCTCTCTCTACAAACACCGGTGGCCTCAGTACCACCACGGATGGGCTGCTCTGCTGCTGCTGGCGAAGGTAGACGTCGAGCGGCATCAGTACCGCTCACTGGCTCGGCTGCTGCTGGGGTGGCATCAGTACCACCTCCTCGATCTGGTGAAGTGGCGGCCTCAGTACCGCCGGTGGGATCAGCATCCTCGGTGGCCTCAGTACCACCGTCATCGACTGGAGCGGCCTCAGTACCGCTCTCCTCCTCCTCCTGGGGCGCCTCTGGATGGTGCTCAGCTGAGGCGCCGCCGCCGGCTGGGGTCCTACCGCTCCTAAGCGTGGCAAAATCAACATCAAACAGATCTGAAGAAGTATCATCAAATGGATCGCTAGGAGTGGCGAACTCAGTATGTACTACCTGCTCAGACTTCCGCTTCAGGTTGTTCGGATTGGGCTCTATCTGTGCAGGTATGGCGGCCTTCCCTCTCACCAAGTCCCGCATCTCATGGCGGAACTCATCCATCTCCCGTCTGAAGGTCGCCTGCTGGTCCGTGAGGAGGCGGGCGATGTTATCCAAGGCAGGGCTCTCGTGGGAGCCCGACGGGTAGCCTCTCTGTGGGTGAGGCTGCTGGTACTGCTGTGGGTGAGAGGGGTAGGACGGAGGGTGCTGCTGGTGCTGGTATCCCGGGTGAGCCTGCTGCTCACGCCTCCCATACTGTCCCTGCTGCTGATAGGGACGAGGACCATAGGAAGACTGCTGCTGGTAGACTGGGGGCTGCTGCTGCGGCTGGTGATGGTCTCTCGGCTGGGAGTACTGCCCTCCCTGTGCTGACGGCTGCTGCTGGGGCTGGGCACCACCACTCCCCCCACCTGAATCCGGGATGATCTCATCGGATCCCAGGCTGGGGACGGTCGTACCAGATCCCGTTGACATCCATCAACGGCTCTGCATCCAAGGGGGCTGGGGGTAGCACTGCCAACGGCTGGTCCGGCTGGTAGACCACCATCTGCATCTCTGGGGATGGTGGGGACTGGTAGGTGTGCTGCGGCTGCTGGTACGGCTCCGCCTGTACAAGGTGAACCTGTCTAGGCTGCGCTGGAACGCTGGAGCGCTGGGACGAGCTGCTGCTGCTGCCGGAGTCGCCTCGCGACTGAAGACGGGGCTGAGAAGCCGTCTGTGCCTCCTGGAGACACATGATCTGTGTCTTCAAGTCGCTCAAGACCTGTGCCATCTGATCCATCTGTGCTATGCTCTGGCACTGCTTCTTCTCGATCAACTCCATGCGGTCTAGCTTCTCGCTGATGATGCCCATGTCCGCAGCTGACGACTCTGCCTGTGCTGCTGCTGCTGCAGACGAACTGGCTGGACCTGCATCTACCCGTGCGATCCTCTGGTACTGCACGGGTCCTGGCTGAAGTGGCTGGGTCTTCTGCGTGTAGAGGCGGGTCTGGGACATAACCATGTAGTTCTCCGCCATCTCCTCAAAAATAGCCCAGACCTGGTCATGGTCCTTGGCGAAGTAGGACCCGCCACAAGAAGCGTTCACCAGGCCCTGTAGCTCTGGTGACAACCCACTGAAAAAGCTCTGAACTAGGTTCGGCTTCGTGATATCGTGGTGTGGGCATCTGTCCAAGAGCTCCCTGAACCTCTCCCAAGCCTCGTGGAACTGCTCGTTGGGGAACATGGAGAAGTTGCTGATCAGGGCCCTCGCTGCGTTCGTCCGCCCGAGTGGATAGTACTTATTCAAGTACTCGGTGCGGAGCTGCTCCCAGGTGTACACGAATCTCCCCAAATGCTTCAGCCATGTGGCTGCTCTGTCTGCTAAGGAGAAGGGGAAAGAAATCATCCGTATGGTATCCTGGTCCACGTTCCTGTCGTGGACAGTACTGCAAATCATCAAGAACTCCTGTAGGTGGAGGTGGGGCTCCTCTGTAGCCAGTCCATGGAACCTCGGAAGCATCTGCAAGGTGTTCGGGGGGAACTTGAAGTCCCCCACGATAGCCGGAACCACCACCCAGTGGTGCATCAGTTTAGAGCCGGGATTGTGTAAATCCCGCATCGGTCTCGGTGGTCCTGCTCCTCCTGCGGCTGCTGCCGCTGCGGCGGCGGCCGCGGCTGCTGCTGCTGCTGCTGCGGCCTGTGCCTGTGCCTCATCGGGCTCCTCGGGCTCGCTCTGTGCATCTCTCTCTGCTCTGAGCCTCTCCATCTCACGCCTCATCTCTATCATAAACGCTCCCTGATCGCGGAGCTGCTGCTGGACTGTCTCTAACTGTGCGATCAGGGTGGAGTTGATCGCTCCCTAGTCCAATACAAAGTGCTCGGGTCTGCGGGAGTGATCGTCAGAACTGCCGGCCATCGCGACGTCTGCAAAATCGAAGGAGCCCAACTCAGGTGCTGTCAAATGAATAAGTCTCTCCTCGGGCTCATGTCTCTCAGGTAGATCAGAAAGGGGGTCGAGGGGGAACAGGGTGGAATCATACTCGGGCTCGGAGAGCGGGTCCGAGCTCTCGCGAGCCAACCTAGATGATGTGGTAGACGCGCCCGAAAGCGGTGCAACCAAAGGCTGCCTAAGAGACCGTCTACCCATCATCTTGATCTAGCGAGTAGGGCGGATGAGATCTGGAAAAATTACGATCAGAAAACAAACCCCCGGTTCACCAACACAACACGAGCTGAAGACCGTGAAAGTTCGGTCAAATTATCTTGTCTATTTTATTTGGTGAACAATCAAGATAGCAGAGCGATTACGTGACCTGTTGGGATATCCGCTGCTAACCCAACCGACTGGCCCGCACGGATGAGTCGGTAATCAGTCGGGTTTCGCAACGGGGGGCTCTACCTAGTGTTCGGGGTCACTCTCTCGCACAAGCAAACCAAACAATGAAGGGGGTTGCTCTCCCCAAGACAAAATTTTTAGGGTGAGCGAGTTTTAAGGTCGATAATTTTAAACAGTCCCAATTTTATGGTTTTTCTTTTTAGGTATTTTTTTCAAGCAAACAAAATCGCCTAACGAATTTTTCGGTTTCTCCTGGTTATTAAGTCCAAAAACGGGGGAGAAGTCGAAAAAGCCGATGCACGAGAAAATCAATGATGCATGCAAAGTCAGAAATGCGTACCTGCCGCCAGCACTCTACATGCAAAATGATCCGCGCATAAAATAAAAGGCAGAAAAGTAAACTAAGCTATATGATGCACGGTAAAAAGCCGAGTCCTAAACAGGCAATTTCTATTGATCGTGAAGAACAATAGTTAGTCAACCGAATCGAGTCCGGAGTCCGATCTTGGGAGTCACTCGGTGCCCGCCACAACGGGTCCTGCCAGTGTTGTATGTGACTCCTAACGGCACGTGGTCTCAAATCCAATCAAACTAACTTTTTCAGTGAATTTTAATAAGGTCCAATTACGTTCTATAGGAACAGATATTCTATTAAGTGTTGGGCCTTAGAGATCCTACGTCACAATCAACAAAAATCCTATGTCTAGGGGCTCGAGCAAAAACCGCGAAAAATCCGGAAAATGACAGTAAGAAATGAAAAGAAAACCGCGTAAAAAGCCGCGAAAAAAAACCGAGGGTCCTAATGGGTCCCCCGAGCACGCCGGTGCTCGGCGAAACAGACCCGCTACGGTCTAAGTCTAAAAGTCCAAGTCCACAGAGTCTTGTATTATTACAAATAATGAATAATAAATGAACTAGAAACTATCCTATCCTCTCCCACTCAACTCTCTCCTCTCGCTCTCTCCTGCGGCTTCGTCGAGAGAAAAGCCGCCTCCAAGTGCCGCGGCTGCACCGGCTCCTCGAAAGTCGCCTCCACGGTCCTCGGGCCCTCGCAAGAAACAGAGAAAAGGGTGGTCAGACCAATAAAATAATCAAATAAGAGATGAAAATAAAAATGAGGATATATGTGCAAAAATGGAAATAAAATAACCACACAAAAATAAAACAAAAATAAAAAGAAAAGAAAATCAAAATAAAACAAAATAAAACAAAAATAGGATAAATACAAAAGCCGCGAAAAGCCGCGAGCTCCGAAGAGCCGCGAAAAACCGCGAAAACAAAACGAAAATAAAAATAAAAAACAACTACTAAGCCGTGCTCCCCGGCAACGGCGCCATTCTGATACCCAGCCTAAGTGATCGGGGTAAAAGGTCTAAAAATGGTCGTTGCGACCTCGATCGAGTAGACTAAGTGTATCAAGAAAAATCGAACCGCGAAACTAATCAAAAGTCAAACAAGGCAAAACAAGCGGTCCTAGCTATAGGATTAACCTGGTATAGCTCCCAGGGTCGAACACAAGGAGCACGGATTGGCAGAAGCCTACGAAGTAGTGAAAATGAAATAAAATAAAATAAAATGATTTTTAGTGGTTTTTGTTAATTTTTATATTTTTTTTTGGATTTTCAAAAGAGTGAGAAAATAAAAGACAAGAAACTCAAGCCAACTTCAACAATTTATTAAACATACCAAAAATAATGCAAAAATTAAGGAAAAATTGTTTTTGTGTTTTTTAAGTTTTTAAGTGTTTTTGGTGAATTTTTGATAATTTTCTAACAGGTAAATTATTTTCTAAAAATCAAACAGTGCTGAAAATAAGAGGTACTGTCCAGCAAGGCTGGAAACTCAAAAATAAAATATCTAAGAGTCTCTCTAAGCCCTGGAGGTAATTTTCCTGTAATCTAGAAAGAATAAGGAAAATTTAGGCACCTTAATTATTGTTTTTGGATTTTTAAATTAATTATTAGAATTTTTATGGGTTTTTAGGGGTTTTTCAATTTTTAAGGTTTTTAAGTGATGAAAAATAGCCAAACTCGGCTGGAAAATCAAACAGCAAGCAAACAACAATATCTAAATTTTTTAGAATTTTTGGTGGGGTTTTTATATTTTTTTTGGTATTTTTAAACCTAGACAGTAGCTAAAAAGTAGGTTTTTGAATTTTTAAAAATGCTAAATGAAAATAAAAATGTCCTCAAAAATCACAGAAATTCCTACACCATGGCAGGAGCCATGTGTCAAAATCTCATTGGATTTGGAGGTCGTTTGATATTTTATTCAAAAATGCAAAGAGGGCACAGTGCACAGGGACGATTGTGCAAATACCAGAGAATCTGGGGGCCCAGGTGCAAAATACCCAGCAAGTCACGCGCGTGGCGCGTGGCTGGGGCACACAGGGACCAAATGGTAATAAAAACCAAGTCTTAGGGCCTTTTGATAACTCGTATCAAAAGCCCAGGGACTCGGTTGCAAAAAGCCCAATAAAATTCGCACATGCGTAATAAAAACACTCACAGGGGCATAACTGCAATTACTCAAAAATATTCATTCATTTCATAACGACCCAGTTCTACAGGACAAAAGATGTAAAATGCCCAACACAACACGTGACGAAGCACGTGGTCACATACACACAGGGGCATACATGCAATTAAAGCTAAGCACAAGGTCCATACTGCAAATAACCCTACGTAAATAAAGTTCTAAAAATATTTACAGGACTGGAAATGAAATGACAAACTAAGAGGGGGCCCTAAGATATTTACCCCTTTATTGGTCGACGGCCAGATGCGCGCCACGTGGTGGATGGACGGTCAGGATGGGCGGCGCTCTCCTTCTCTTCTTCTCTTGGGCTCGATCGACGGTACGAGGGAGGCCACGTGGATGATCTGAGGGCTGGCAGTGCAGGGGCCTCTCTCCTCGCACGAACGGTCCGGATGGCTCCTCGAATGATCGGATGGACGTTGCTCCTCAACGAACGGACGGTCACGATCAGAACTGGAGCAGAGGCCTCATCGGACGGCTCTGGAGGATGGTGAAAGAATTCGACGCCGGCGAACTTCGCCGGCCTCCTGCGTGAGCTACACTCCTCCTCAGCTGCTTCTGGATATCGGAACAGGTTCCTGGTGAAGGCCCGCAGCTGATGGTAATGGCCGATAGCCCAGCCGAGCCCTGGAGGGGCTCCGGCGAGGCTGGCGGCGCGAAGCTTCCGGCTAGAATGTAAGGGGGGCTCAGCTGCCTCCCTTTGAACCTGCAAAGCACACAGAAAGCTTCGCGGGTCGAGGGCAAAATGCCTCGACCCAAAGAAGCGGGGTGAAGGTGATCTGTGCGGTGGGGCGAAGGAGCTCCGGCGAGGCGGAAGACGGTGGAGCTCGACTCCCAGCTCCGGGGCGAGCTGGGTTGAGTGGCTAGGCGAAGAACGTGCGTGAGGAATAGGCGAAGGCGATGGGGTGCTCCGATGATCGAAATATGAAGCGAGATAGCCGGAATCACAGGAACACGGCGAACGGTCGATTTGGGCGAAATCCAAAATTACACTAAATGGGTCGGAACTAAGGTCACCTGGGTGATGCTGTAGACTGGGCTGGAGCTCAACTAGCTCCTGGTCCTCGCCTCAAGGGTCGTCAACTCCCGAGGCTCGAGCTCCGGGTGGTCGTCGGAGCACGGCTGCAAGAAGCGGCCGGATCGATGGTCGGACACCTCCTCCTCGCTGCGACACCGGCGGGGGCAAGCTGTCACCTTGCTGGTTACGATGGAGCTCACTGGAGAGAGAATGGGGAACCAAAGATGGCGTGAGAGTGCGGCGGAGCTCCAACTTTATAGTGCTAGGGGTCCGGGAAGAATGGAGTCGGGCACGACGATCGGCGCGCGGATCCCCATGCAAACCTCCGGGCGAGGATCTCGGGTATGTACAGATGGATTAGGGCCCGGGGTTTGCGGATTTGGTATTCGGATAAGGTGGGGAAAAGATTGAGAAATCGGGTCGAAACCCAGATCCGCGCCTCTGGTGGTCCTGGGGGAGGTGTTGACCGGGGGTCAACAATCCCCCGTGGACCAATCAGAGGCCGCCAAGGCTGAGATTTTTATTTTATTTTTTTGGGCCTTTAAATGGCCGAATTTCCAAAAACTCAAAACATGAAAAATGTTTGTTTAATTTTTTCTATTTTTTTGTGATTTTTAATTAATTATTGGAAATTAAAATAAGGTATTTACATATTAGCTATACATAGGTATATATACACTATATTGATTTTTGATTTTTGATTTTTAATTAATTATTTTTATACATTTTTATTCCCATTTTATATTTTATTTATTTATAGAATAAAATGAGGAATAAAAGGCTATTTTTACTTTATTTTTATTATTTATATACATATGGGAAATAATTATTTATTTACACTTATATACATGGTATATATACAAGATATTTTTATATTTTTAATTTTGTAATTTTTATTTGATTTTTGTTTTGATTCTTTTTATTTATTTTATTTACAAAACATAAAAAGGAATATTTACAAAAAGATTTGAAAATAAATTAGGTTATTTACAAGGTGAAATAAAGTAAGGATGATGGACTATGTACATGGTGAAGGGTTCTTTTTGGTATTTTTGATTTTTAGATTTTTATCTTGTTTTTAATAGTTCCTAAATATATACAAAATATATACAAGTATATTTTTGGTTGAGGAAAATATTATTTTATTTATTTACATAAATATTTACACATGAGCCCCTATCTCCCTCTACTTGTGGCTTTTATGCGGTCAGGCCCGTGCTGAGCCCTCCCTTGGGTTAGGTTGCTCAATATTTATTCTAAATATTTCCCTCTTTTTCTTTTTCTTCTTTATTCTTCTATTTTTGCACAAAAACATGCTAATTATTTATTTTTACAAACATGCATGCTTTTGCTAAAGAATCCTATTTACACATATCTACATGCATTTGCATAGGTTTTTGTAGCTAAAATATAAGAATAAAGAGTGATGAATGGGTATTCATCACTTAGTCAGAAGGAATCCAACTTCTCTGATTATCAGACTCTCTTTTTGTACATATAATATAAGGATATGACATTTAGTGTACTGCATTTCATGAGAGCCGAGTCGATGCATCACCCAAAGTTCTAGTCCCAAAAATCTTCCCCTAGACCTAATCCTCAATACTAGGGAATAAGTATGTTCTTGCTTCAGTCCACCGTCTCATTAGTTTCTCAGACTTTGAAATGTTGATGGACGGCCAGATGATGGAGGTATTGGGATTGTGTCTATTTTTCTCACCCTCACATTGGAACAAGGGACCTCTCGAGTGCCTTTTACTCAACACATGTAAATTATTAATTTGTTGATCAATGTGTCCGTCAAGAGAGTTGGAGTCGTCTGCACTTCTTTTTCTGGGAATACACCGGGGTGTGTCTTTTCTGAGTATCTAAGATACCTTCGACACCCAGACTTGTATCGCTTACAATGCAGGGCCCTTTTTGTGGTGTCAGCCCGACTCCTTGGTCCTAATTAGCGCTTGGTCCAAGTGGACACTTGAAAATGTTTGGGAGCGCTTGCCATTGGTGGAAGCTCATTTGGATTTTGACTTTGGATTTAGAGCTTTTCTTTGACATTTCATTTCTTTTGTTGGCTAGCTCCACTGCTTTTACCAAGAGATTGGCGCACACTGATCAACAAGTTCCTTTAAATTTCATCACACCCTGGCACTTTTAGGTAATTATCCAAGAGATAGCATATGAATCTTGTTCACATACTGGATAGGGTTTTTGCTGACACTCAGGTTTTCTGAAGCCTTTATTAACTTTATCCCATCCTCGAATATCATAAGATCGGGTCTAAACTTAAATCTCTGATCCTAGTTCCTCAAGCGATATCTTAACTCAGCTCATCGATCATGCAGTTGTGGAAGTGACTGTGCTGATCATATTTTCTTGAAAGTAGAGATGAAGAGTGCAATATAGCACTCAAATCTTTCAAACCAGAGGAGTGTGGATATTTAAGTCAAGAAAACCCTAATGACTAAGGCATGTTAACTCAGACTCTCAAGATCCCAGAGATCCAGTGTCCTCAAAATCCTCAAGCCTTGCGTGAGTGTGAATGTGTCAGGAATACACCAACTCCATGGGTTAGTGAATTTTTGTGTGATTTTCATCTTTTGCAAATTTTTATGGTTTTAATTTTATACTATATTTTTTTAATTCCTTGGAGAGACAATGACTGGCCCAGGCTCAAATAAAAGTATACACTTTCAGCCAGTATGGGTGTAAGTACGGGACAAGGCCCGTGTTACTTGAGGACGGGGCCGTATGCGATGTCCTCTAAACCACCCACTCTGCTAAGGGAGACCGAGGTTCCCTCACTGAAAATGCCTACTAAACCTAGTAGTCAGAGTCAACCTCACAAGAAAGATTTTCAGAATTTTTTTATATAAGAATATTTACAAAAATTAATCCCTCAAATTTTAATTTTTACAGGTTTTTACTCAGTTCACTAGTTTACCAAAACCCAGCCCGAAAAATAAAATTTTAAAAAGTTTTAAAACGCGAGCTAAGGCTAAAGTAAAATACAACAATATACGGTATACCCCCCTATACTTAAAATTTGCTATGTCCTCATAGCACAAGTGCCATAAAGCCAAGGCTCGTTTCAAGTACAGGGTGATATAGCGGATCTGAGGAGGAGGGCCCCCCTATACTTAGGCCGAAATTGGCCTAAGTACAAGAAGACGGGACGAGGGAAGGAAGAGCAGGCAGGTCCCCCCTATACTTAGGCTACAAATAGCCTAAGTAAGGTATGCGTTAGGGGGGAGGGGGTTCTATGATACAAGGATGAGGGGGAGGGGGTTCGTGAAGAATAGATATACACAGAGGGAGAGAGATAGAGAGAGAGAGAGAGAGAGTGAAATATACAGGGGGAGGGTGGGGGTGAATACGTGCAGTGTAGGTATGTGTGTGTAGGGGTTTTTTTTAGTACAATATGCAAGACTAAAAATAAATATGCAAATGCAGTGTTTTTTTTACAACATGCAATGCAAGTTGACTGATAAAAATCCTAGCATTTCTTCACAGCTTCTTTTGCGGCCTCTTCAGCGGAAGCTCCCGACTTCGCGCCTCCATGACGATCAGGCGTCCCCGATTTTCATGGGCCCTGCCACAAAAGAAAAAAAGTTAGAAACTCAAAGAAATTAAATCAGCAAGAAATGATGCATGAAATGAGGACCTAAAAATTATTGAATTAATTAAAAAAATCAAAATTCAGAAATTAAGCAAAGCCGTATCCCCGGCAACGGCGCCATTTGATGAACGTAAAATTCGCCTCAATAATAATAATGAATAATGCTGTAGTACAGGATGCGAATTTTGTTCATCAAAAACCACAGACCTTGAATGCTGTGGAATATTTATGCTTGGTAAGTGTTCCAAGGTCGAACACAGGGATACGTCAGCCTAATCTGAGTATTGAATTTTGATTCATGAAGCACATAGTGATTTAATCTCAATTTCAGATCCATATGCAAATTATGAAGCACTATGCTATTTACAAGGCGATGCCATGATGCATGCAATTTTTTTATCTTGTTTTTATGCAAGTTAAAGTGATGCATGGGCAAATAATGCAAAGGAACATGCATGATGAATAAAATGCCAGAATTATACTCTAAAATGTGAGCAAAACAATATAGAATGAAGTTAGAGTCATTTTGAACACATCATTAAAAATCGGTCATCAAATCAAGCAAGACAAGTAGAGCATGATCCCATTTTTCACATAAAAAATCACTTAAATTAAAGCAGTGTCAAATGGAACAAATAAGTATGCTAGAATGTAGAGGATAAAATAAGGATCAAAACGACACTAAAATCATGCAATTTGGACCTACGATGCTCAAGTTATGCTAAAAACAGTGCAAGGGCATAATTGTAATAAAAATACAATAAAATAAAGGGATAAATATTGCATTTAGGTCCCTGGAGGGACCTAAATGCAAATATGAAAAACCGCCTAGGCCACTTTGTAAATTCTCCATTTGCGCGCAGGGGCCATTTTGTAATTACTAAAAGTCTGAAGGGCCTCCCTGTAAATAACCCCAGGTGCGCACGTCAGGCACGCGCCTGGAGGACCAAACTGTAATTTTCATTTCTTCAAGGGTCATCTCTGCAATTTACCCAGGCCCCCACGTGCCTCGCACGTGGGGCGCCTAGGCTCGGGCGCCACCTCAGGTTCGGGACCACGTGGTAGCTGGTGGAGGTTCAGCTCTAGGTTCGGTCCACCCTAGCCTATAGATTCGGATTGGAGGCTCGGGTGGAGTCTTGAGTTGCCACGTGGCATCATCTAGGCCGTCCGATCGAATCGATCGGACGGTATCTGCTTCGTCTTCCTCCGCCGTGGTCTACCGGAGGAGGCGGGGATCCGGTGGGCTGCTGATAGCTCCACCTCGCCTCGCAAGGTGCTCTGAAGGTCGGGGAAGACTGTTGGAGGCCAAGCGGAGATGTTGGAGCCATTGCGGAGCTCTGTGGAGGTCTGGAACAGCTCGGCGAGGCTTGGCTATCGGAGTGGGGACTCGAGACCAGCGAGGGGTGGCCGAGTCCGATCATTGAAGTTCCTGCAAGTTAGATAGCCGAAGCGTGTGTTGGTGAAGTGCGTGGGGGTGAACGGTGAGTGGGTTGGGGGCCTTGGGGCGACTGGAATGGAGGCCCAGAGGTCTCTTCTCCGGCGAGCTTCAGAGAAGGTAGGGCGGATGTGAACGAGGTTACGGAGAACGAGGAGGGTGGGCGGAGTAGCGGGCGGAGATGCGGGTGGTGTGGCGAAGGTTGTGAGATGGTCAGGTGACAGTGGAGTGGAGCTGCGAAGTCGTGAAAATTAAGGGAAAATTAAAGGAAACTTACCTCGCCGGAGCAAGGTGTTGGCGGAAGGGAATGACCTGGGGATGAGCTCATCGGAGCTTAGGGTCGTCGCCCAGCCTGCACGGCCTTGACAGGGAGCTCGGAGGTGGCCGGAGCCACCGCTACTCGACGGCGGAGCGCCGAGGGTCGACACCAGCAAATACCCGTTGTCGCTTCAACGTTCCGCCCCTCCGCTGTCACCGGAGGGGCGGAGGAGGCTAGGATAAGAGCCAAGAATGGTGGACCAGTGGCTCCGGTGGCGGGGGAGGGGGTTTTATAGGTGGAGGAGGTCGGAGGTTACGGTGATGGAGGAACATTTTCGAGGGGGGGTTTATGGCGATGGGAATAATGGCGAGGCTTGATGGAGGTCGCGCGAGGAAGGCGGGGGACAGGGCAACGTGGGGGCGTCGTTACGAGAAGGAGGGATGGCCGGAGACGGTAGCTAGAAATGGAAAGGGGCGGCAAGGCGGAGAGGCGTAACGTCTGGGAAGGGGGGGTTACGTGAGGTAGACGAAGGTGGAGGACCGTTGGATCTGATGATCCAACGGTTGGGATGGGGTTGTGAGCGGAAGGCCACGATCAGATCCTTAGGATCTGATCGTGTGGCTAGGAGTTAGGCGAAGGCGATCGGTTGGGATTGAAGGATGAGGGGCGATCTAACGGTGAGGGGTGATTGGGTGACGTGGCTGAACAGGAAGTGTAGGATGAGTGCTAGATCAGAGGGTTGAGAAAGAGGGGCGACGTGGAGGGCTGAGGGGTGTTGGATGGCCGCGTGATCGAACGGCTGAGGTTTGGGCAGGAATGTGTGGATGAGATCAGATCTCAGGAGAGATCTGATGGTTGGAGATGAGGCGAGGATGAACGGCGGAGATGGAGGTGATGTGGAGCTGATCCAACGGCCCAGGAAGCGCGCCAGATGGCGTGAGATGAAGCGGGCCACGTGGCAGCTTCAGAGAGCGCCACGTGGCCCAATGAGAAAATTCAGAGAGAAAAATATAAAGAAAATTAGGAAAGAAATAGTTAGAGGCCGAATTTGGAAAAAGTCAAAACATGAAAGTTGCTCGTCTCGACGAGATCTACAACTTTCATGTTGGGTAAAAAGCCAAAAGAGGTCATTTATACAAAAACTATTTTTGGGGGTATTTTTAAAGTGATAAAAACACCAAGTTTGTGGCTTTGAGATTTTTTTTTGTATTTTTTTATCTTTTTAAGGGTCAGTGAATTATAGACAACTTATCTACCTAATTTTTAGGGGTTTTTAAGTGATAAAATAATTACAGAAAAATAAGGGCAATTAAATACAAATAATTAAAGGCTAATTATACACAATATGGTACATGATAAAAATAGAGTTTTAAAGGTGATTTTATTGGTTTATTTAGGACAGGGGTTTTAATATGTGACTTTTAGCATGATGAATACGAGATTCATCACTGGCTCAACATCCCGACACTCGCATCTCCTAACCGGTGCATCAGCTGACCTTCTTTGCAAATGACCAAACCATCTTAAGCGGTTTTCTCACACCTTAACCTCGATTAGAGCTACACCAACTTTTTTCTGATTGCATCACATTCCGAATCCGGTCTTTACATGTGTGTCCACACATCCACCTTAGCATTTTCATTTCTGCTACAGCTATTCTCTGCACATGTTTATGGTTCACATGCCAACATTCAGATCCATAGAGCATAGCAAGTCTCACGGCTACTTTGTAAAACTTTCATTTAATTTTTAAAGGAATTTTCTTATCACAGAGAACAATAGAGTCTCCTCTCCACTTTAGCCCGTTATTCTATTAGTAACATCTCCATCAATTTCCCCATCATTTTGCAAAATAGATCTCATATATCTAAAAGAGTCTCTCTTCTGAATGTTATTGTCACCCGTCTTTACCATGATTCCTTCACCATTGCTTCCATCAAAGGTGCACTCTATATATTCCATCTTAGCTCTACTTTTAAGAAATCCTTTAGTCTCCAATGGAATCATAAATATTTGAATAAATAAAAAATCACACTAAAAATACCTCTAATAAAAGTATTTGTTGCAAAAAGAAAAATATTCTCTTGAGATCAAATAAATTCAATTTGACAGAACTAAAAAATCAAAACAAGGAAAAAAAGTAATTCATTCGTGCACAACATTATTAGTTAAACCACTGAAATGTCAATTGGATGGAGCCATGATTAAATGTCTAAAATAAAATGAGTTTTCGATTAAAAAACACGATGACTAAAATAAAATGCTCAATAGTATGGATAGAAGTGAAAATAAATTATTGACATGCATGATCAATCAAATGACATGGAAACATCGGATCTTCATCAGATGTCTAGTATTAGGTACTTAAAAAAGTTCAAAATCAAAATGAGTGATCTTCTCACTAAAAAATAATCTCAGTGTGTGTTTGCACATGCACAGATGGAAACGGATACGGATCGATCCGTCACCATATCTGTTTTATACAGATTTTAACATCTGTATCCATTTTAAATGGATACGTATATGGATATCATTTGATATCCGCAAACATCCATATCCGTATCCGTATGTTCGTTTCCACATATAAATATAGTCATAGATTTATTTTTAACCATATATAACATAATTTTATACATTATTTTATCATATTTGTATAATTTTATGATACAAACACATTTAATAAATTTATATCATGTATTTTCCATTCAAATCGTATATACTTAAGTCGATTCCATAGAGTATTTCTAACATTACTCGTATGCGATCATTATCCGTTTTACATCCATATCCGTTTTTAATGATATGGTAAGATAGTTTCAATATCAGTATCCGCATCTGTATTCGTATTCAAAAATGTATAAGGATATTGTAATACCTGTATTCGTATTTGTATCCGTCCGTTTGCATCGCTAGCACACATGCTTTGTGCTTGTGGTGTACATGCGTAGGTTTGAATATGTGTATAAGACAATAAATTAAAATTCAAAATAAAACTAACATAAAGTTATCATGGGCTCATGGGGTGAAAGGGGAATAATGACGGGTCATTGGGTCGAGAATGCATGGATGAACTAGTGTCACCAAGGTTGAAGTAATTCGACCAATTTCTTTTGGAATATTTACACCCATAACCTTGAGTAATTCCGTAATTATCTCAGGAACCCTCGATAGTCACGAATTACATCCAGAATCCTGAATAATGCTTAACCATTACATGGTATAACCCTGTGTGAAGTTTCGTCCTAATTCTCCATTAAGTATAACGAAAAAAGTTATATGTTGACCATTTTGCCCATCAAAATACATCCTATTTATAATATGATGTCATTTGTAGATAAAAAAATTGATGTCCCCCCCCACCCCGCAAGCCTAAGGCTTCCGCCCCGAATGTCCCCGTCAAGCATCTCCCTTCGGCTCGCGCGTCCGACTCTGGCATCGAGCTCGAACCCTCCCCCTCACCGTGCCTCCGCCCCCCTGCGTGCGAGCTCCGGGCTCTCCCGCCCCTGGCTGCCCCTCGAGCTCCAGGCCCCCTCCCCCGGCTCCTCCTGGATCTCCCCTGGTGATGAATCTCCATTTCATCACCTTTATTCTATCATTTTGGCCTTAAAAACCCTAGCAAATGCATGTAAATAGCATTAAGTTGTATATAATAGCATTCATTGTTCCTTGTATTTATGGTACATTAAATGAGGTTTTTAATGCCAAAATGATAGAATAAAGAGAAGAAAAGAAAAAGGAATAAAATATTGCAAATATTTTATGACCCTAACCCCGAGACCAAGGCCAGCATGGAATTGGTCGACAAGGAATAAAGTAGGGGGAGATAAGGGCCAATATACAATAAATACCTCATTTATTAACTCATCCATTTATGCATTTTTGACACCTATTTTGTACATAATTATTCATTCATCAAATAAAGAAACTTTGTACATGAAAATTGTAGATAATAATGTGAATAAAAATACAAAATTGAGTTTTTGTAAAAATAATACCCACTGTACATTTTATACACTGAATAAGAAGCCAAAATCTCAATTTCACAGACCCATATCTTGCAAATAAAAACTCCAAAACACCCAAACTCACCTTTAATTGTATATAGCATTCCATAAACTATTTTATAAAATTGGTTTCATAATTTTTGGAGCTCATATGCAGAAGTTAGGTTTTTGGCCCCTCCTGTATAAAAGACTGAGTAAAATATTCATTTTATTCAGTATTTATTATTTGTACAAAATCATATTTTTAGAATTTTGTAAATAATGTATATAATGCAAGTACACATTAAAAATAAAAGGAAACCAAAACTAATTTGTAAAATAAAATAAGTCTATAAATTCATAGACAAAATACCTATGACATGTACCCATCTATGAATAAAAAGGGGTTTTAATCCTTGATTCTTTTGCTCTTCTATATTTTTATAATAATATATACATTATACCTAACTCATTAAAAACACAAACCCAAAATAAAAATCAATAAAATACAATAACTAAATTAAGTGTACAAAATACATAGATAAAACACCTATAAGTATACCTACATACACCTATACCTATTTATTCAAAAATATAAATAAACTCATAAAAATCAAATGAAAATACCTTTATACTCATAAAAATAAATTCTAAATTTATAAAATAAGCCAATAAAATAATAAAAGAAAATAAACAAATTAAAAATAAAATACATAAAAATACATGGAAATACATACATATACATAGTATTCAAATAAAACTATAATAAACACCTTGAAAAATTCAATAAAAATCACAAATAAATACTACATCAAATAATAAACATTTTTTATTTTATACTCAAAAAATAATAAAATCATCTACTATTTTAAAATAATCAATCTATATTAACCCATGCTGTTTTGTCTTCTAGCGGCCTGCGTGGACCAATCGCAGGCCGCCAAGGGTTGACCTCGGGTCAACTCTTCATACCCCACCTACCCCTCTGACAAGTCACGAGAGGCCCTGTTTCCCCGATTTTTCACGCGATTTTGGTAGCTCGAGGACGATAAGACCCTTCATGAAGATTGTTCCTTGTACATCCAAGAATCACGCCCAATCCCATGCTCCCTTGTACATAGCCCAGATTCGTCATGATTCGCCGGCCAATAAGGGCGCATACTTTGTCTATAAATAATACCTTCGACTTACTTCCGCCCTTTGGTCTCCCTTCGGTTGTTTTCCACCATCTTTTCCAGTCCTTTGAGGATCCTTGTGACAGGAGGGTTCTCCTGGAAGCTTCAGACGGTCGGAAGAGTCGAGAGGAGTGCCCACGGCCGCCGCTCGCCGGAGGTCCTGCTCCCTGGTCGCCAACCAGGTATAAGAGCTGATTTCTTCTCGTTTTTAGCTTAGTTTTAATTTTTACTTCGTAGTTTAGCTTTTAGAGTAATCAGTAGAGCCTCAGGTGCTCGATTAGCCCAAGATCGAAGTTCGCCGGAGTTTAGCTCCGGCGAACCTCTCTACCCTGATCAGCACGCTATCCGACCCTTCGCTCCATCTCATTTCCCTCCCCTACGCATTCTACACTCAGCCCACGCTTCAGATCACCCAGAGCTCGCCCAGCTCTGTGATTCGAGGTCCCTCTCCTCCACTTCGCCGGACCTCGCCGCCCGCCACCCTCCCCTACTCTTTTACCCTAAACCCCTGGTCGAGGAAAACCCCCTCGAGCCCCTAAATTTTTTGGTGCAGGTCTCAAGCTAAACGGAGCCCTCTGGGGCTCGATCATCGTCCCTGCGAGGTTCCAGGACCCCTCTCTCTTCTCCGAGCTCGTTCAACCGATCTAGGGGGTCCTGGACCTTCTGGAGTTGCTCGAACGGTGCGCACCGCCTTGTCGGACGCCTGGAGACCACCAGCAGCAACGTGGAGCGCCTGGGGGCGGAGATATCTCCGATCGAAGTCAGGGAAGTCAGCCGTTCTTCCCTGTTCTTCGTGAGCAGCAGCAGCCGTTGGATGAAGGGGACGGCCCCAGTTCTAATCGGGGCCGTCCATCTAGCGCAAGCCTGGGCCGTGCGATCAGACCTCAGATGCAATCTCGGCCGCAGATCGTCGAAGGGGTATCGAGCGCCGAGGGCTCGACACGTGGACAAGTGGCGCGCTCGATGCCGTTGGATCACGCGCGTGTTTGGGGGTAAATTCCATATTTGACCCCTCAGCTTTTTGTATTTATAGTTTAACCCCAAAATTAAAAAGTTACTTTGTAAATAAATTGTGTAATTTGCAGAATTCCCCCTGTAGTTTTTATATTTGCGTTTTAGTCCTTAAGCGCCGCACGTGGAGCACCCACGTGAGGCGCGGAAAATTTGCAGTCAGACCCCGCCGGGTCCTTGTATTTATTAAATGGTCCTGGAAATAAAAAGTCACGTGTATTTTTATTGTAATTTTTGCATGAATGCCCTTGCGAAATGTTTTATTTGCAAAAATACCCCTGCCAGGCCTTTTAATTTTTGATTGCTTTGTCTATTTATTTTGTGCGCCATATTAATTCGAAAAATATTGCAAAAATAGACTTAAGCTACTGTTGGGTTGAACTTGCATGCCATATTTTTAAGTTTTCATTTTGTCTCATTTTTGCATTTATTAAAAATCAAAAACATGTCCTTTATTCACTGTCTAACTGAGAAAATCCCAAAAAAATATCAAAATGCATTGAAAAATTCCAAAAAAATCCCTAAGGTGTATTTTGAACTGTGTTAGTGTCAGTCTAAAAATCCCTAAAAATCTCAAAAGGAAAACCTTAAAAATCCAGAAATACCCAAAAACTCCAAAAAATTATAAAAACTCACAGAAAAATCAGAAAAATATAAACTCAGGCCTTATTTATGCTACATTTTATTATCTTTATTAGAAAAATAGGGTGGAAAATTTTTGAGGCTTGTAATTATTTTTAATGTTCATTTTTATTACAGCCAGACCTTGTTCCCCTGTTTGCTATTATTTAGCTTTTTAAAAAAAATACTAACAATGTTTTCAAAAATACCCAAAAATCATAAAAACAGTAAAAAACCATGAAAATCCCAAAAAGACCATTTTTCCTGAATTTTTGACTATTGTTGAGCATTTTTTTGTGAATATTATAATGCCCCCTTTATGTATATATATATTTATATTTCCTAAAAAAAGAAAGAAAAAAAATATGTTATATATATACGTAATTAATCATATGTATTCTCATTAATTTTAATTTTAAAAAAAAATTATATATCTATATTTATTTTATTATCTATATATACACATATATATACATATTATATGTATTATAAGCTATATACTTACCCTCTATGGGTATATATATAATTAATATATTTGTATTATATACATTTATATATCTATAATACTTAATTATTATATTTTAATAATATTAATAAAAAAACAAAAAAATATATATCAAAAACCCACACAAGGATGACTGTGATTTACTTGTAGGCTGTTGCATTTTGTATTGCTCTCTGTGGTTCGACCTCTACATATTTGTCACTATACATTTTTATGGTAGAGTAAATAAAAATTAATTCACATTTCTTTTTGAACTTCATTGATGTATTCTCTTGTTGTGGGTTAATGGCTGATCAACCCCCATAGTCTGCGAGCGGTCGCCTCAGCGACACCTTTGTATTATTTATTCATGGTGACCCTCGTGGTCTGTGGGCGGTTATTAGATGGCGCCGTTGCCGGGGAGCAATGAGCATAGCCTAATTATTTTTTGTCATTCTTGTATAAAAGCTTTGACTAATCATTTATTTTTGTGAGCAGCTATTGTTTTTATTGCTATGAATCACCATGCTTCATTTATTTATTTATTGTGATGACTGCTCTATTTGATTGACTGGGTTATTCTAATGCAATCTTTTTGTGACTTTGATGCGAGGGACCGCCACGCGAGGATGGCTTCCTAGGAGGCCAAGGCAGCCGAGCTTGGAGGAGGATGGTCTTCTCTTCTCATGACCATCTGGAGAGAGCACCAAGGAAGCAAGGAGATGGGCATTAGACAGGATAGACACTTAGAATTATTTTTGTAATTTATGGTAAGAGAGAGACTATTTTGGCATGTAATTAAACAGGACTCTACTCTTCACAATGAGGTCCAGTGCCCGGGTGATTGTTCACCTGGGGGCCTCATCGCGGCTTTTCGAGTTTTCATCGCCTTATTTTATTTTGTTTCCCGAAGTTTTGTTCTTTCCGCCCTTATTTTACTTTGTTTTGTGTGCTTGGAGCCCCTAGATATAGGTTGCTTGACTCGGTAGCTAGGTCCAAACATTAATAAGAATGCATGTTCCTATAGTCTACTTCGCTTGGATCTAGTCAAACTTAAACAAGTCGTTAATTTGTCTCTTAACCCTCTGTGCCGTAGCGAACCCTGTAAAGCGCTTTCTCCTACCCTCAATTTGTTGAGCAGAGGAGGGGTGAGCCAAGACCGGACCTTCTTGGGCTAGAGATGAACGAGCGACTTATGGTTCTTCACGCTAATAGCAGCTAATGTTTAGGGCGATTTTGTGCCTTGCATACCGACATGTAGATAGGTTTAAAAATTCTGTTTTGCATACCACATGGAGAGAGCTGGGATGCACTGTAAGTCTTCTAACTCAGCATGCATCATTCGGTTCAATGGTGAGATTTCCATCATGGAACCACTTGCACGGCTTTTCCGCTATCTCCCTATGATTTTGAGCACCAAGGACTTAAATGAAAAACTACAAAAACGTTAGGCGCTGGTATGAAACAGATCCAAAAAAAGTGAAAACCCAAAAATTAAAACAAGGGGACTGCTAAATAAACTTTGACCTTAATTAAAATATGTAATGGACTATCATTGTACCGGGTTCATAAAGCCCTCATTGTTTTCAGGTACCTTGGAGGGGGACCAAAACCCTACTCCCTTGAGCGAGTGCGACCCCTAAGGATTAAATCCAAAAACCCAGTCTACAACTGCCTTGTGTATCGCCTGGATTTCCGAAGTAATGGCGCTTCTATCGTACGTAGGCGAGTAGGACTTGGTCACCAATGGTGACTCTCTGTTGTGAGAGCATCGACCCTGTCCGAAGTATCGAGCATAGGCCACGCCTTCACGGGGGTGTCTGTCTCATCGTCCTGCGTCCGAGTAGGTTCTTGCATGCTCACGGGTGATTCCGTTGCGAGCGAGGACCGAAGTATTGGTTTCGCCTATCGGCTTCCTCTCTCTTTTCTTTGGCTGAGTAGGGATCCAGGAAGGGTTACAAGGACTCCAAAAAGTACAGACTACATGTTACACAGGAGGAGGACAAGTACGGGATACTCTTCCGGCAGTACTCTCTCTCCTATAGGGTAGCGTACTAAGGACTTGTTATAAGATATGCCTGAAAATCACAACTCTAAAAAAAATGAAAAGATAATAAATAGCCGAGCTTTCACGGCTTCACATGGCGTGAGTTGGTGAACCCAATTTTGTATTGTGTTTGTATGGATCTAGATTAAGGTTCAAAGATCAAGTCCCGCGCATTTGCGCACGTTTTGTTGTTTCTCCCTTTGACCACCCCGCTCAACCGAGCCTTTCTACTGTTTTACACTCCTTTTATTCCTCGTTGACCATCGTATCATTCTTCCAACAATCCGGCATTCTCTTGTGCTTCGCGAAGTTGATCCATGGATGGTTTCGTCGGGACCATGCCGACACCTACATCGATTCTATAGACTCAACTCCGCCAATAAATTCGAGGCGATTCCCGAGAACCCGATCCGGACTTTGCGGAGCGGTCTCCAGACTCCTCGTTTTCTACCTTTCTCTTGGCCACCCAATAAACTGGGATCACTTTTGTCCCACTTCCGCCGTCGTGAATGGGGGTCGATTATAGTTTACATCCCTTTTCCATTCACAACATGCTGGGGTAGACTTGAATTCCAGCCTAATCACGGCAGCTGAAAGCTCTTTGCAAGAGATCTGATTCGGAACTATCTCATTCTGCAGATAGAAGCCAGCGCGAGCCCTGGAGACTACTCCGGAGTTCATCTCGTCCGACTCAGACCCTGACATGGCTCCAGGAGGAAAGGGCAAGGGTCAGCAACCACCCATACCAGAGGGACAGGTGCCAGATCAGAACCAAGTCAATGCACAGTTGCTGGCATCTATCCAAGCCATACAGCAGCAGCTGACCGAGCAGGCCCTTACACAGACTGCTTTCCAGGATATGTTGAATGATGTGATAAACCGCAACGACGGAGGAGGAGACCGAGGCAGAGGAGGCAGGGGAGGAGGAGGTGGAGGTGGAGAAGGTGGTGATGACCCCAATGATGATCCCGACTTCCAACCACCGCCAAAGCCAACACTTAAAGAAACATACAATCCGGGAGACAGCCAGATGACCGAGTGGATTCTCATTCCACCGATACCGCCACCCGAACCACCATCCCGTCTCAGGTCGAAGCAAACCCCAATAATTTCAAGAAAAAAGAGCAGGTAGAATGTAATGTCCTGTCCGTATCTGGTAATGATACTACTGTTTATTCTAATGCTGTTACTCTCAGGAGCGGTAGGGCCTTGCCTCCGCCTGCTACTACAAGTGGGGTTAATAAAGAAACAGGTGGATCGTCATCTTCCGCATCAGCCGTGCCAGCCACAGGGGCGAGTGAGGAGGAAGAGGAAGGAGAAGCCAGTACAGCCGTCGTGCCATACCAGCATCAACCTCAGCCAAAAATACAAAAAAATCAGCAAAAACAAAATCAACAAAAAGAAGCTAGTAGCAGAAGCGAAGACGTGCCAGCAATGGAGGAGCCGCTAGCAGCCGCCGATCCCTCGCCAGCCGATGGAGCAGACGCTACCCTTTTTGATCGCCCAGCAGCATCAGCAAGCCAAGATCCACATTGTATTCCTTTTTGTAGTTCTGGTGTACGACATCCTGTGGGCGAAGATTTTGATGTAAATAAGAACTTTGAGTTTCCTGATCGTGATGTACATATTCCTTTTCCTCATGCAATTCAAAAATCCAAAAAAATTGCAAAACGAAAAAATGCATTGTCTGATCCAGGTGTTGTGGATATTCTGGATAAATTGACTGTTGAGATTCCCTTATTGAAAGCCGTGGAGTACATGCCAGCTGTGAAGAAAGGACTGAAGGAGGTATGTACCACCAAGCGTCGCCCGTCAAGAAAGAACAGACGACAGCAAGTTGAGAAACATGTCCTCACCTTGGCCACGGTAGCAGCTATCAGTAATCTCCCACAGAAAAAGCAAGACACAGGAGCACCTCTTATCAGTTGCGAGATTTTTGATCAGGTCTTCGAGCGCACTCTCTTGGACAGTGGTTCTTCCATCAACCTTCTGACCTCGTCCATCATGCAGGAATTTGGGCTGGGACCGCTCAAGCAGACACGCATGATCCTTCAGTTTGCTGACCGATCCGTCAAGCGGCCCCGAGGTCTCTTGGAAGACGTGATAGTTAAAGTGCAGGAAATGAAATTCCCAGCTGACTTTGTAGTCCTTGATATGGACTCGCCTGCACCCTTGCTACAGACACCTATCATCCTTGGCAGACCATTCCTTCGTACTTCAGGTGCCGTGGTTGATTACGGGTCTGGGAAGATCACTTTCAGCTCGAACACCCAGCGAATCACGATAAACATGAACAAAGAACCGAATACCGCAACTGATGAGAGCCAGGCCACATCAGAAGCAGACTGCGACTTCATTGCAGAGATCAGAGACCCCGCCTTATCTTTGGATGATTCATGGACCCGAGAAATCCTCACTCTTGAGGAGGACTTGGAAAGCGCACTCAGCATATGCTCCGATGATTCTTGGGAGACAGATTCTCAGATGCAGGCGCATCTTCTTGAGCATTCACTCCAGACCGAACATGATCAGCTCAGCGCAGAACCGTTCGGTGCATCACCGGGATCTCAACAAGAAGCTGAGGATGGTAAGTATCGCGAGGAAGTACAGTCCACCACCAGCATGGTATCAGAAGTAACCGATAAAGTGGACAGATCAAAACCGGAACTCAAGCCACTTCCTGCAGGCCTGAAGTATGCTTTCCTTGCGGGTGAAGAACAAATGTATCCGGTCATCATCAGCAGCAGGCTGACACCGGATCAGGAATCTCACCTTCTCGAGGTTCTAGAAAAGAACCGCAAGGCACTTGGTTGGAACGTATCAGATCTCCGAGGGATAAATCCAGCTCTGTGCTCACACCACATCTATCTAGAAGAGGATGCTAAGCCGTCTCGCGAATTCCAACGAAGGCTAAACCCTAACCTTCGGGACGTCGTCATGAAAGAAATCACGAAGTGGTGTGATGCAGGCTTCATCTATCCTATCTCCGATTCAAAATGGGTAAGCCCGCTGCATGTTGTTCCCAAGAAATCGGGGCTTACCGTGGTTACAAATGATAAAGGAGAGGAAATTTCTACTCGGGTACCAACCTCCTGGCGGGTGTGTGTTGACTACCGCCGTCTTAATGCAGCAACCAAGAAGGACCACTTCCCCTTGCCATTCATTGATCAAGTTTTGGAGAGACTAGCAGGCAAGGAGTTCTTCTGCTTTCTGGATGGGTACTCCGGGTACAACCAAGTGGCGATCGCCCCTGAGGATCAAGAGGAGACTACCTTCACTTGCCCGTTCGGCACCTATGCCTTCAAGAGAATGCCCTTTGGATTGTGCAATGCACCTGCAACCTTCCAAAGATGCATGTTAGCGGTCTTCGCCGAGATGGTAGGCAGTTTTCTCGAGGTGTTCATGGATGATTTCTCTGTCTATGGTGATGGTTTCGATTCTTGCCTTGAACACCTAGACCGAGTGCTTCAGAAATGCCGAGAAGTCAACTTAGTGCTCTCATGGGAAAAGAGCCACTTTATGGTCACTGAGGGTATTGTGCTGGGCCATGTCGTTTCCAAACGTGGCATGGAGGTCGACCCGGCAAAGGTGGATGTCATTTCAAATCTTCAGCCACCTCAGTCAGTTAAGAATGTGAGGTCATTTCTGGGGCATGTGGGATTCTACAGACGATTTATCAAAGATTTCAGCCGCATTGCCCGACTCTGACAGAACTTTTGTGCAAGGAAACCGAGTTCATCGTTGATCAGCCAGTTCTCCTTGCTTTCAATCAGTTGAAGGAGCTTATCACGCAGGCTCCAATCTTGCAGCCTCCCGACTGGACTCTTCCATTTGAGATAATGACCGATGCGTCAGACTTCGCAGTCGGAGCTGTCCTAGGGCAGAGGAAAGACAAAGCGCCCTACACCATTCACTATGCCAGTAGAACATTAGATGAAGCTCAAAGAAATTATACAGTGACAGAGAAAGAACTGCTGGCTGTGGTTTTCACCTTAGAGAAGTTCAGATCCTATTTGTTGGGATCAAAAGTCAATTTTCACGGACCACTCTGCTATCCGATACCTACAGCAGAAGAAGGATGCCAAGCCAAGACTGATTCGCTGGATCCTTCTCCTCCAGGAATTCGATCTGGAAATTAAGGACAAACCTGGAGTTCAGAATGTGGTAGCAGATCACCTCTCCAGAATTGAGCAGCATGAGTCTCCTACGAGCAATGCACCTATCACAGAAACCTTCCCTGACGAAGCTATCTTAGCAGTGGATTCTCTCCCTTGGTATGCTGACATCGTCAATTACCTCGCCTCGGGGGTAATACCTTCGGATTGGACGAAGAATCAGAAGAACAAATTCATGTCGACCATCCGATTCTACCAGTGGGAAGATCCTCTTCTATTCAGAGAAGGGGCAGATTGTATTTGGCGCAGGTGCATCCCTCAGACGGAGCAATCTATTGTCCTCGAGCATTGTCATTCGCTCGAATCTAGTGGACACCATTCTGGAGATCGTATAGCAGCTAAAGTATTGCAGTGTGGCTTCTGGTGGCCCACATTATTCAAGGATGCAGCAGACTTTGTTAAAAGATGTATTGACTGTCAGCGACTGAAAGGTACACTCACTGCCAAAGATTCAATGCTTCTGAAAATTATTCAGATAGCCGAGGTCTTCGATGCATGGGGCATTGACTTCATGGGACCTTTCCCTAACAGTCAAGGTTATGAGCACATCCTTCTTGCCGTCGATTACGTGAGCCGTTGGGTTGAAGCTATTCCCGCCCGAGCCGCCGACAGCAAAACAGTTTGCCAGTTTCTGAAGAAGAACATCATTTCGCGGTTTGGGATACCAAAGATTCTCATCTCAGACGGGGGTAGCCACTTCATCAACAGAGAGGCCAAAAAGTTAACGAAGGAGTACGACATCGATCACCGTGTCGCGTCTCCTTATCATCCGCAGACCAATGGCATGGCGGAGTTATCCAATAGAGAAATCAAGACCATATTGCAGAAACTTGTTAGGCCAAACAGAAAGGACTGGTCTCAACTCTTGGACTCAGCTCTTTGGGCTTACCGTACGGCCTACTAGTCTCCCTTGGGCATGTCGCCCTACCGTCTTGTATATGGAAAACTGTGCCATCTGCCCGTGGAATTAATTCACAAATCTTTATGGGCAATCAACAGCTGTAATTTGGACTCACGTAAAAGTGGTCAGAAGAGAAAATATGATCTGAACAGGCTCTTGGAATTTCGAGACTGTGCATACGATAACACCTTGATGTACAAGGAGAAGGTAAAACGCTGGCACGACCGGCACATCAGACGAAAGACCTTTGACGTTGGACAGAAAGTGTGGTTATTTGATGCAAAGTTGCGGATATTCCCGGGCAAATTAAAGAGTAAGTGGACAGGGCCATTTAGAGTTTGTGAAGTGCGTGACAATGGAAGCATTGCTATATCAGAATTGTCCTCTGACGCACAGCCATTCGTCGTCAACGGCCAACTACTGAAGCCTTACCTCGAACCAGACACATTCCTGGCCGTTGTTGACTCCGTTCAGCTCATGCACCATGATGACATCTCTACAGTACCTGCGGCATCGAAAGATTCAGATTATGCAATTCAACAACTGTTCATCTGATTTTCTTATTTTCTTCTTTTCTTCTTTTCCTTTTCTATTTTCTTTTCCTATCTAAAAAGTGCCGCCTTTGTAGACAGTTTTCTATACTTAGGACGTACTTTGTCCTAAGTATAGGGGGATGTGCACCTAGAGTTTTTGATTTCGGTTTGATCTTCTCCATTGTCTCCTCTTCTTGTCTATACTTAGGAGTATTTCACCGTAAGTATAGGGGGAGACAATCTGAGCACGATCAGTATATTCCCACCCTTGACCCTCCCTGCTTTTTGTACAGTCTGCTATACTTCGGATTATTTGATCCTAAGTATAGGGGGGACGGTCAACTTCCCATTCATTCATTTCATTCATATTTATTCTTTAGATCTGTCTATACTCAGTACGAGTTATGTCTTTGCTTTTTCCTTTCGATTTATGAGGACATAGCTCAAGCTAAGTATAGGGGGGTCGTATATACCATGTATATACTAAAAGCCATAACTCATACTGAAAAATAAAATATCACTACAACACAAAATAAAATGTAAAAAGTAGCTTTATAATAATGGAAGATGATTGTGAGTTCCTCAGACTCATTGTAATTGTACTGACTATTGAGTCAGAAAAGTGTTTTGTACGAAATATTTTCCTTTGAAAAATCTCGTGAAATTTGTTTGAAAATAGCGTGAACAAGTATTCAACGTTTGAAAAATTAGTTTGTGTGTAAAACCTATTTTCTTTGAGTGAAAGCAAAAATTTTGTGAAAATTAATGTGCAAATGATTGTGAAAACTTGATTGTCAAAAATTGTTTTGAAAAATCTACCTATGTTGTGTGAAACATGTGTAAAAGGATTTTCAAATGCGTGAACATGTTTGCAAAATTATTTTGGACTAGAGTTTTCGAAAACCCTTGTGAAAATGATTCTCGAGTAAGTCTCAGGAATCCGCACAAAAGTCTCTCATTTGTAAATAAGGAATAAGCCAAATAAAATATATAAGAACTGAAACCATATTGTACATCAAAAACAATTTTTCTTCTTTTGTATCTACTGATTAATAAATCAGATACCTATACAAGTATGATTTGAAAAATAGTGTGACCAGTCTTGAAAATTTTGATGTGAAATGATTTCAAATGTGCGAAACTGTGTTGATTGCAAAACTTTTCTTTGTGTGAAAGAAAGGATTTCAAAAACCTATGTGCAAATGTTTTGAAAAATGCTTGTCAAAATTATTGTGGAAATTGTATATATACATATAGTGTGAAAAATCTTTGCAAAAATAGTTTTCAAATGTGTGTAAATGATTGCAAAAATTATCGTGTACTATAGTTTGCAAAATTATTTTCAAAAAGCTAATAAGAACACCATTGTAGATACTAGTAAATCAGAAATAAGACACATACAATTCTTTCTGTACATACCCAAATAAACTATTTCATTCACACCTAAAGTTGCTAAAAATTCCTAAATTTTGAAAATAAAGCAGCACGCCCGTGTAAATAAGTGTGTATACTTTTGGAATATTTTCAGTTTGTATTTCCTGTGCAGAAATTCTTTTTGTAAAAACATTCTTTGATCCTTTCAAATTTTTGTGAAAAATTGCATCATTCATTGTGCATAGCATAAGCATACCATTCATATTCTTTTTGAGTGAGCTTGATGATGGAATCAATCCAATGAAGTCTCAAATTGGAGCTTGGTTGAACCTTACCGCACATAACTGCACTGGAACCTTATGGGAACTAGGTTTAAGGTACTTCAGGTCTATACAGACTTAATTCTTTGAGAAATCAGGGCTGGGTTCAAGTCACCTCAGTGGACTAACTGGAACTTTTCGAGACACACGTACGACTCTTGTCGACCGTGATCTAACTTGGACACCTGCACCTTTCACTTGGCTCAACTCAGTTGGAGTGGTGAGGGGGTTGGATTTGCCAGTATGAGACGCACACGGGTGGAAACATTCGTCCTCGTCCAGGGAGGGAAGTGCACCCCAACCGGATCCAATAGCACTGAGGTCTAAAGACAGGAGATTGTGGGTTGCGATAAAGCTTCAAAAGAGGGATAGTCTACTGGCTCAAGAGGAAAAACTCCTTATGTAAATGCTGCTGTGAATAGTATGTTGAAAAAAAAATATGGTCAGGCCTGTATAAAAATAAAATGCCTGCAAAGTATGTAGAAAGTCAATAAGCAAGCTTGAGCTCCAAAGTCAGATATGTAAGCCTGCAGCTGGATGACTTGACTACACTGGTCTTGCATCCCGGGATAGGTAGCTACACTGGCTACCATCCATTCTTCTCTTCACCCCCTCCTCTTGAGCTGGTTGCCACTTGAACTTAGAAGGGAATACCCTGCTCCTCGAGGAAAGAGCTGCTGGATTGGGGAATCATTGGGTTGTCATTCTGGAGAAGTCAGTTCCTTTATCATTTCAGTTGGGGAGAGCCACTATCACTTATACTGTACAAGTCAGCTTCATAGTTATAAGAGTTTGCGTATGATGTAGACTGGTTCTGACCTGGCTGTTGAGGTAGGTTGAACCGAGTCCTGTGACTATCGAAGGCTGTTGTATTTTAAGAGCTGGTTCCCGACTAGGTTCCCCACACAGTCACACCCAAGGTCTGACAGGAGCTCCAAATTCAGACTTTGTAGGGACATGCATTGCACTGAAAGCATCCTTATTCACTCTATATTTCTTTCACTTTCCTTTTTCTTTTCTGTATTCTTTTTGTACTTATTGCATAAGTGTTTGCTAGGGACTAGCAAAGGCAAGTATAGGGGGGTGATGAATCTCCATTTCATCACCTTTATTCTATCATTTTGGCCTTAAAAACCCTAACAAATGCATGTAAATAGCATTAAGTTGTATATAATAGCATTCATTGTTCCCTGTATTTATGGTACATTAAATGAGGTTTTTAATGCCAAAATGATAGAATAAAGAGAAGAAAAGAAAAAGGAATAAAATATTGCAAATATTTTATGACCCTAACCCCGAGACCAAGGCCAGCATGGAATTGGTCGACAAGGAATAAAGTAGGGGGAGATAAGGGCCAATATACAATAAATACCTCATTTATTAACTCATCCATTTATGCATTTTTGACACCTATTTTGTACATAATTATTCATTCATCAAATAAAGAAACTTTGTACATGAAAATTTTAGATAATAATGTGAATAAAAATACAAAATTGAGTTTTTGTAAAAATAATACCCACTGTACATTTTATACACTGAATAAGAAGCCAAAATCTCAACTTCACAGACCCATATCTTGCAAATAAAAACTCCAAAACACCCAAACTCACCTTTAATTGTATATAGCATTCCATAAACTATTTTATAAAATTGGTTTCATAATTTTTGGAGCTCATATGCAGAAGTTAGGTTTTTGGCCCCTCCTGTATAAAAGACTGAGTAAAATATTCATTTTATTCAGTATTTATTATTTGTACAAAATCATATTTTTAGAATTTTGTAAATAATGTATATAATGCAGGTACACATTAAAAATAAAAGGAAACCAAAACTAATTTGTAAAATAAAATAAGTCTATAAATTCATAGACAAAATACCTATGACATGTACCCATCTATGAATAAAAAGGGGTTTTAATCCTTGATTCTTTTGCTCTTCTATATTTTTATAATAATATATACATTATACCTAACTCATTAAAAACACAAACCCAAAATAAAAATCAATAAAATACAATAACTAAATTAAGTGTACAAAATACATAGATAAAACACCTATAAGTATGCCTACATACACCTATACCTATTTATTCAAAAATATAAATAAACTCATAAAAATCAAATGAAAATACCTTTATACTCATAAAAATAAATTCTAAATTTATAAAATAAGCCAACAAAATAATAAAAGAAAATAAACAAATTAAAAATAAAATACATAAAAATACATGGAAATACATACATATACATAGTATTCAAATAAAACTATAATAAACACCTTGAAAAATTCAATAAAAATCAGAAATAAATACTACATCAAATAATAAACATTTTTTTATACTCAAAAAATAATAAAATCATCTACTATTTTAAAATAATCAATCTATATTAACCCATGCTGTTTTGTCTTCTAGCGGCCTGCGTGGACCAATCGCAGGCCGCCAAGGGTTGACCTCGGGTCAACTCTTCATACCCCACCTACCCCTCTGACAAGTCACGAGAGGCCCTGTTTCCCCGATTTTTCACGCGATTTTGGTAGCTCGAGGACAATAAGGCCCTTCATGAAGATTGTTCCTTGTACATCCAAGAATCACGCCCAATCCCATGCTCCCTTGTACATAGCCCAGATTCGTCATGATTCGCCGGCCAATAAGGGCGCATACTTTGTCTATAAATAAGACCTTCGACTTCCTTCCGCCCTTTGGTCTCCCTTCGGTTGTTTTCCACCATCTTTTCCAGTCCTTTGAGGATCCTTGTGACAGGAGGGTTCTCCTGGAAGCTTCAGACGGTCGGAAGAGTCGAGAGGAGTGCCCACGGCCGCCGCTCGCCGGAGGTCCTGCTCCCTAGTCGCCAACCAGGTATAAGAGCTGATTTCTTCTCGTTTTTAGCTTAGTTTTAATTTTTGCTTCGTAGTTTAGCTTTTAGAGTAATCAGTAGAGCCTCAGGTGCTCGATTAGCCCAAGATCGAAGTTCGCCGGAGTTTAGCTCCGGCGAACCTCTCTACCCTGATCAGCACGCTATCCGACCCTTCGCTCCATCTCATTTCCCTCCCCTACGCATTCTACACTCAGCCCACGCTTCAGATCACCCAGAGCTCGCCCAGCTCTGTGATTCGAGGTCCCTCTCCTCCACTTCGCCGGACCTCGCCGCCCGCCACCCTCCCCTACTCTTTTACCCTAAATCCCTGGTCGAGGAAAACCCCCTCGAGCCCCTAAATTTTTTGGTGCAGGTCTCAAGCTAAACGGAGCCCTCTGGGGCTCGATCATCGTCCCTGCGAGGTTCCAGGACCCCTCTCTCTTCTCCGAGCTCGTTCAACCGATCTAGGGGGTCCTAGACCTTCTGGAGTTGCTCGAACGGTGCGCACCGCCTTGCCGGACGCCTGGAGACCACCAGCAGCAACGTGGAGCGCCTGGGGGCGGAGATATCTCCGATCGAAGTCAGGGAAGTCAGCCGTTCTTCCCTGTTCTTCGTGAGCAGCAGCAGCCGTTGGATGAAGGGGACGGCCCCAGTTCTAATCGGGGCCGTCCATCTAGCGCAAGCCTGGGCCGTGCGATCAGACCTCAGATGCAATCTCGGCCGCAGATCGTCGAAGGGGTATCGAGCGCCGAGGGCTCGACACGTGGACAAGTGGCGCGCTCGATGCCGTTGGATCACGCGCGTGTTTGGGGGTAAATTCCATATTCGACCCCTCAGCTTTTTGTATTTATAGTTTAACCCCAAAATTAAAAAGTTACTTTGTAAATAAATTGTGTAATTTGCAGAAGTCCCCCTGTAGTTTTTATATTTGCGTTTTAGTCCTTAAGCGTCGCACGTGGAGCACCCACGTGAGGCGCGGAAAATTTGCAGTCAGACCCCGCCGGGTCCTTGTATTTATTAATGGTCCTGGAAATAAAAAGTCACGTGTATTTTTATTGTAATTTTTGCATGAATGCCCTTGCGAAATGTTTTATTTGCAAAAATACCCCTGCCAGGCCTTTTAATTTTTGAATGCTTTGTCTATTTATTTTGTGCGCCATATTAATTCGAAAAATATTGCAAAAATAGACTTAAGCTACTGTTGGGTTGAACTTGCATGCCATATTTTTAAGTTTTCATTTTGTCTCATTTTTGCATTTATTAAAAATCAAAAACATGTCCTTTATTCACTGTCTAACTGAGAAAATCCCAAAAAATATCAAAATGCATTGAAAAATTCCAAAAAAATTCCCTAAGGTGTATTTTGAACTATGTTAGTGTCAGTCCAAAAATCCCTAAAAATCTCAAAAGGAAAACCTTAAAAATCCAGAAATACCCAAAAACTCCAAAAAATTATAAAAACTCATAGAAAAATCAGAAAAATATAAACTCAGGCCTTATTTATGCTACATTTTATTATCTTTATTAGAAAAATAGGGTGGAAAATTTTTGAGGCTTGTAACTATTTTTAATGTTCATTTTTATTACAGCCAGACCTTGTTCCCCTGTTTGCTATTATTTAGCTTTTTAAAAAATACTAACAATGTTTTCAAAAATACCCAAAAATCATAAAAACAGTAAAAAACCATGAAAATCCCAAAAAGACCATTTTTCCTGAATTTTTGACTATTGTTGAGCATTTTTTTGTGAATATTATAATGCCCCCTTTATGTATATATATATATATTTATATTTCCTAAAAAAAAGAAAGAAAAAATATGTTATATATATATACGTAATTAATCATATGTATTCTCATTAATTTTAATTTAAAAAATTATATATCTATATTTATTTTATTATCTATATATACACATATATATACATATTATATGTATTATAAGCTATATACTTACCCTCTATGGGTATATATATAATTAATATATTTGTATTATATACATTTATATATCTATAATACTTAATTATTATATTTTAATAATATTAATAAAAAAACAAAAAAAAAATATATCAAAAACCCACACAAGGATGACTGTGATTTACTTGTAGGCTGTTGCATTTTGTATTGCTCTCTGTGGTTCGACCTCTACATATTTGTCACTATACATTTTTATGGTAGAGTAAATAAAAATTAATTCACATTTCTTTTTGAACTTCATTGATGTATTCTCTTGTTGTGGGTTAATTGCTGATCAACCCCCATAGTCTGCGAGCGGTCGCCTCAGCGACACCTTTGTATTATTTATTCATGGTGACCCTCGTGGTCTGTGGGCGGTTATCACCTGGCCGAGAAGCCACCCCCCACCCCCGCCACCCTCCCTCCCCATGGAAACCCCCACCCCCCGCCCACCCCTGCTTGAAGCCCCAGGCCGCGCCGAGCTCGAAGCTCCCCGACGCCCTGCAGCTTGCACCCACGAGGCCGCCTGCGACGCCCTCCCTCTCCCGCTGCCTGGACCCACCGAGCCCTGCAAAGCCGTCCACCTGCCTTCACGCACGAGCCCGCAGCCCTGCAGAGCCCTCCCCTCCGCCGGCTGCGAGCCTTCTCTCCACCCAGGCCTCCCTCTTCCCAGGTCGCAAACCCTGGTCCCCTCCCAACCCCGGCCCCCTCTCTCCATTCGCAACCCCCCCCCCCCCACGAAGCCTCCCCACACGACCGACCGCGCCGAGCTCGAAGCCCCCCGACGTCCTGCATCCTACACCCACGAGGCCGCCTGCAACGCCCTCCCTCCCCGCTGCCTGGACTCACCGAGCCCTGCAAAGCCGTCCACCCGCCTGCACGTACGAGCCCGCAGACCTCCTTTTCTTTTTTTATATTAATCTCAACTGTTATATCTACAATTCGTTAGATTAACTCATCTATCTGGTTGAGTTAATGGACTAAACTAACAGAAGGTTATGAGTGTAGAACGGAGTGGTTATTCTGGATCCTAGATGTAATTCGTGATTATCGAGGGTTCCTGAGGTAATTACGGAATTACTCAGGGTTATAGATGTAAATATCCCATTTCTTTTAGAGCAAAGAACATTTCATTTGCTTGAGAGACGAAAGAGCTCAAATTGCTTTAAAATCTTCCATTATATTCTATCTTCTTCAGTATGCTGATAGATATTTTTGTTGGCAATGAAGAATGCACGACATCCCATATAGTAGAGATCATGGTTTTGATGTCGGTGGAAGGCCGGTTCCAATACCATGGAGCATGTTGATAGTTGCCTTACTTCTATAATCTACGCTCTTCCTTAAAGTCCGAAAGAGTAGTGCAAAATTGATTAGTGTTGAGAACATTAGCAACAACAACACAATCAAAATCAAATAAAAAATATAATTGGTTATAGTAATCAAAACATCGTCGTCGTGTTATAACATTTTGCATCAGTGTAGTCATCAAAATAACCACTCAAGAAATTGGTGATTCCTTGTACTGAAACAAGTCGCATAACTTAAAGGAAATCGTCATCGCGATCGTCTTGAAATTCTTGTATTAATTTCAACGTTTCCGTGCCACTTCCAAATACAATTGACAAGGGGAGCATGTGAAGTAGAGGAGAAAGAACCACGAAAAAAATATGATTCAACAATCAAAATAGACTAAGCCTACCTATGCAAAAAAAATGCACTGGTTTATCATTACAAGATCAAGTGCATTGATGAATGTGAAAATTACATCCAAAAATTGGTTGGAATGGAGGTTTCTTTGATTGGATTTGTGGAAGGCAGTTTAAGGATATTGTAAGGCTGAGTTTGTGAGTTCAGCCCAACCCGAGGCCGTTTAACATGGAGGACTTGCGGGCCGGGCCTAGGCCCAAACAAATATGGAAAAACCAGCCCAAGCTTGAGCCCAACCCGATGATACTTGGGTCGGGCCTGGGTCAGGCCGGCCCGATTAATAACTAATAAGTACTTGTGATCTTCAGGTCCTTGAAATATAGAGAGGTCCAAGGAAAAAAAAATCTTCTTCTTCCATGCTTATATTATCTCTAAACTTTATCTTGCAACTAAAGAAGAGGAGGAAGAACAAGGAA
Organism: Ottelia alismoides; assembly: GCA_037367405.1. Lineage (NCBI taxonomy): Eukaryota > Viridiplantae > Streptophyta > Magnoliopsida > Alismatales > Hydrocharitaceae > Ottelia > Ottelia alismoides. The sequence continues at coordinate 979,071 of JAZKJV010000465.1, forward strand.
CGCCAAGGAAGCTATTCCTATTCCAAGAATCCAATATCCAACACACATAACAAATATACACCAAATATATTTATCGGGTCAGGCCTTTGACGAGCCTATATTTGGACCGGCCCACGGGCTTCGGGCTCGAGCCCATCGTTGCCCGAGGCCAGGCCGATAATAGAATTGAGCCGAAAATTAAGCCCAAGCTTGCCCGACTATTGCTCGAGCTCGGGCGTGGGTCGGGTTTTATCGGACCATGCATCGGACTGGTCGGGCCGGTCCTACCCAATGCTCGTCCCTAATTGAGAGATTATCATTAACAAGTACTTATTATTAGTCCAATCAAATTGGCAACTACGCTTTCATAGACATTCTTAAAAGGGGTTTACATGTGCGGACGGAGGCGGGAGTGATCCTCCCATCACGAGCACGCAAACAATGTCGGACGAGGAGGCGGCGGAGGAGGCGGCAGAGGAGGAGGAGGCGGAGGAGGAGGAGCTCAGCGACGAGCAGAAGAAGGAACTCATCAGATGGTTCCTCTCCAACGCCCCCGCCGGCGAGATCCAATACGTCGCAAAGGTCTCTCACCCATTTCCTCTATATGCTATAAATGTACTCGACCTCTCATCGATTTATCTCCTGATCTTCCCACTCGCAGACCTCCGATCCATGCTGATGAACGACGCGCTCTACGGTGCGGCGGCGGCCGAGGCCTTCCCAGCCTACAACAAGGCGCACCTGGTGGCCTTCCGGCTGCCCGATCGCAGCGGCGATGTGAGCTCCTTCGTCTCGATTCTTGCCTCCCGTTGACTCTGGGTTTGGGCTATTTTTTAGCTGTTTCCGGAGCGTGGGTTTTTTTTGATTGGTTTGATGAATTGTGAGCGGATTCAAGTGTGTTCGTGGGATCTTACTCGGCTTAAAAACTCGTCGGATAGGAAAAAGATCCAAACTTTCGGCATTGCTACATCTTGGAAACTTATTTGTATAGGTCAAAGTAAAGGTGATTCGTAAAACTAGATTGTTGTGCTTTTTTGGAAAAAAAGATCCCAACTTTCAGCTTTTCACGATTATCGTGTCTTCAGGCTTCATTTGCTTTAAAAAAGATCGGAACTTTCGGCATTAGTACTATTGATAATGCATGATGGAACTAATATGCCATGGAACAGAACCAAGTTATATTTTGGAAAATTACTGATTGTTTTCTTAAATTATTCGTGTGGATGCTGGTAAAGTTCACAGTTAATAGTAGGCTTTGCTGACTTAAAGGGGGTCCATCTGAAAGGAACAAGTTCCAAACTTTCAGGACTTGCTATTGACAATGCCCGGCATAACTAAGTTATTTTTTGAAACTTACTGGTTATCTCACGATTTGGTTGTGTGGGTCTTTGTGATCAGTATAGTCACAATAAAGTTGTTCTAAAAATTAAGATGGTAGTTTGTTTTTGCGAAATGTATTTACTTTTATGCGTTTATCCATTTCCGTACATTTCCATCATCAGCTATGTTATACCATCCCAATTGTAGCCAGCGGATACAGTAGATAATTGAGGGACGAATGCCTTGATGGGACCTATATGTTTAAAGAGATATACCAACCAAGTAGCTTAAAAAAGAACATACCAAGGTAATGGAATCGAAGAACTACAAGCACCATCTTTGAGCACCGTGCTGAAATTTGAATATATAAAGTTATTTTCAAAAATGAAAACATCATTGATATCAAAAGAATATTTATTTTGTACAATAGAAGCATAATGCGTATCTTGTTATTTTTTGGTTGGTGTGTTCATGCTTTGTTTTTTTATTAAAGATTGGTAGGTTTTTTTTCCTTTTCTGAACATGTAAAATATGAGTTTCTATTCACAAATATGTTTCATTTTTGGCCCCTCCTGCAGTTTTCTGTTTCCAGTACTCTCTAGGCAGGCACTTGCTGCAACATTTGTTAAAAGTGACATTTGCTGGTTGCATTTTTTAGATACTTGTTACATCATTTGGTGAGATTGACAATGACAGATATCTTGACCCAAGGACGGCGCAGGTTGCCACAGTTGATCATGTCAAACAAGTAATGTTTTAGATTTGAGTTTACAGTATGATATTGGGTTTCCTTGGGTGATGAAGTATATTCCCCTGGATTATGTTGTTACTTATTTTCTTTCAAAAAAGTTACTTATTTCACCAAAAAAATCATATCAGCTACATTAGTTGAATACTGTTGTGTCTGTCGCCATTCAATGACTTAGTAACATATTAGAATCAAATTCTTGCTGTGCATGTTTGAAAAATTCAAACAAAAAATACGATTTAATGCATCATCCTTGACACATGCGGCATGCCAGATTCCATAGTTTGGGCAGTTTAAGCCGTCTATATAATATAGTCCATATTATTAAAAAAAGTCCACTCCTTGCTGTCCTTAGCATTTTGTTTCAATGGTTACTGTATAGTCCCATCAAGATCTCTAGATCAGGAAAGAGATAAATATTTTGCAGTCTATGTTAATAGTCGATCAATAAGGATATTATTAGGATCTATTTTAACTTAATTTTCTCATATGATTTCAATTTCTTATTATTAAGGTCTGCCTCTGATTAGGAACATGCTATGCCATAAAACTATAAGTTTGATTCCTGTCTTTCTTCTTTTTCGAAATATCCCCATCTTATCATTGTGTTTTTCTTCACTTGTGAAGCTCACACCACACCAATCTCTCCGCTTTCCTTATCCCACCATCTGTCTAAATTTCCTGTCCCAATTTCCTGAGTGCATCCAACTTCTACGGCCCTTATAATAGCTTGTTATTTGGTAAATTTTCTTCACAATGTGATAGTTGATATTGCATGAGCCTGAACAAGGGTGAGTATGCAGTAAATTTTGACAATGAAAAAATAACATAGTTTGATAAATATTCGGAAGAATCGGGGCTTGATTAAATAGTAACAGTTCATTTTAAATAACAAAAATCAAAATGAGCATAATTCATAAAAGTCATTCAGTAACTCATAAATTGCTGCTAGGAATCATTTGTTTTTTGACCTATGTGTTGTTATTTCAGTGTAAATCTAGATTACATTATTTTTTTATTCACAAAATTCATGATCTTTTCCCGATTTAGAGATTTGTTTTGTTGTATGCATAATATGGTATAAGTAATTTAAAATCAATTTATCCAAAATGCTTAAACTGAAGTCATCTAATGGAAACTTGCAACGGTTATATAGTGGTTGTGTTTCAACGATTATATAGTAGCTATATAGCAAAACAAATACATACCTTTGGTATGCTTTCCTCTACATTTTCACTAGGAAAGGAGGAAATCTTGCTCCAATCCTCTTAAAGTTCAAACTACGAACGAGTCTATGAACAAAAAAAATACAACGTAGTAACATTTACGCATATGACTAGCTAGAAGCTACCTTCCTATTGTCTATCTACCATTGACAACAACATCCACAGCGACATCAGTATCTATAAAACACTGCAATAGGAGCCCTGAGATGATCTAGGGCACATCTTCGAGTGCGATCGGGCATGCGAATATTAACAACAACTCACGAGATTCCTCGTGTTTACCTTCCTACGCAACACAAGAAGGAAACCATGCTACACCTCCATCTCGATGCCTTTGGATGCACTTCCTCCACAAAAGCTGCCCCACCGCGAAGAAGCCCCTCTAAAAGATCTTCCAGTGCAAAGACGATCCACTAGTGCATAGGCACTTGAAGAAGAAGCCCCACTCACCGCCACACCACGAATTACGCACCCAATCCTGGGCGACGCTTCCTCTGCGAAACCCTCTTCCCCTCCGCGTAAAACTCCATGTTGGAACCCATCTACAAGCGGAGCAACATTGATTGAACCCACAAGTATCGTTGAATCGAGATGAGTTTCCAAATGAACTCTAGTCGTGTAGGAGTAGAGAGGTAAGGGGGAGCTCATACCCCTTCAGTTCTTTATAAAAATGAGAAAAATGCGGGGGGGGGGGGGGGGCATGTGTTGTGGCTGCAACCGCAACAATTTGGGAAAAAAGTGAGTGAGTGCTATTGGGCTTAAATTGGACGCTATTGCCGTGTTATTAAAAATAAAAGAGAGAGAATGGGGAGAAGTCTATGCCCAATTGGGCCGTGAGTTCAGAAAAAAAGAGAAAAAAGGGAGAGAGCCCAAAAGGAAAAAATGAAGGTCCGAGTAAAAAATGGTTGTTTAAAAAAAGAGAGAAAAATGGGGAAGTTGATTTGAATAAAAGGGAGAAGAGTTTTTTTGGGGGGAAGGCCATCGTACAAAAAGGCCGTACGAAAAAAGGGAAAATAAAAGTCGAAAAAGGAGATGGCGCATTTATTTATATCTCCCACATGGATGTGGGAGACATGGGGAGTGTTCATGACTCCCTCCTTGTTTTTTGTCGTGCACATATGTGATCATTTATTTGAGAGGTCTCCACACTAATGATTTGGGCGCAGAATTTTCACGTGAACCACATATGACAGGGACCCATGGTAGAGGCTCGATACAGAGAGATCCATAGGGACATCAGAGTAGATATCCCATTCTCTAAAGCCAGCGTGTGAGAAGCCCAGTTCGAGGCTCTTGTTATGATAAACCATTTCAATGACTTCATGATTGAAGTCTTTTTTAGATTATCACATGGTGGCAACGCTAACAATTCAGTCTTCCATATCTAGATCATTCAAAAGCCCAACAACAAAAGGTGCAGATTTCCTAGATCGCAAGCGTGAGAAGATGAACATATACTTGTACTCAGCTTGTCTTTGTTGTATTGTCCAAGTTGAGCATTTCATGCTCCATGTTGAGGGGGAGTATTGAGATAGTTGTGTTTTTAGGCCTCTATGAGAGAGTTGTTTAGTGACTTTAGTCCCACATGGATGAGTGGTGGGACTTGGTCATATTGGTGGGGCTATATAAGGAGCCCGACACCTCTTGTAACCTTTGAGAAATTTTAATAAAATATCTTGCCCTTTGAGGCATTCTCTCATGGTTTCACCCCGCTTCTTCGGGAGCAGTGTTCCATGTAAAAAACCATGCGCTTCTATTCTATTGTTCTTGCTTTTATTAGCTTCCATTTTTCATATTTCTACAATAATTTTTTTTCGATGTATCAGTATAGAGGGGTTTATTCACGCGTAGTACCTCTATGGTCAAGTGCAGAGTAGAAATAGAAAGACCAACATTAGTATGCAACAATTTAATTAGAATGCTTGCAGTAATGAATCCCAAAGATTGTCTTCTCATACATGAGTAGTTGCCATACAAGTTGGCGTTGCCATCTTCTTGAGAATACTTAGAGAGGTTTTGTGAAAAAAGTTAAGATGTTAAATTTGGTGTATGCTACGTGAAGCCAATGAGGTTCTGGTGCATCAACATTCTCAAACCTTTATCTCGTTCTATTCAAAAAGTAATGTTATCAGCTTAAACTGCTGTATTACACATACATTAACGTTTAAAAAAAACTCATGAACCTCTTCCGTCCTTTGAAATGTTATGGAAGCACACCTAGCCAAATAGATATCAAAACAAACAAGGGGATAGTTGTCATCCAGTCAAACACCACCTATGGCTGCAACCACTATCTTACATGTACCGATAATAATGACACTTTTCCTCATGCGAGAAATTTCAAGATCTGTAAAGTACGTCATGAAAGAGAGACTATGGAGACGGTTTTGATTAGGATGAATGTTTTTTAACGGCTTTCACAATATGCAATTAACTCACATTCAACATGACCCAAAAAACCTTCTAGGTATCTTCTTTAAATATAGGGAATTGTGAGTTTTCCATATATTAGCTTATCTGTTCTTGATTCTGACTTTCTAGTTGGGGGAATCAAGATTGTGAAGCTACAAAGAACGTACATTAGAATAGTAAGGGTAGCGGGATGCACATATTTGTTGCGCACCATGTACCTCCAAAAAATCCTTAACTCTTATAAGTTCATTGCTAAGCAAGGTTGGTATGAAGTCCCTTGCCTGGAATAACAATTGGTAGGAAAGAGACGGAGTTGGCAATTTTGTCTCGGGTTATTCACAGTTCTTTATTTGGTTTGGTGGTAGAGCAGTGTGCATGCCATATGAAAGGCCAGGGTTCAATTTCCTCCTTGAGGAGGGTCGCGTTAGTAGCTGTCAGCCCACATAAAAAACAGTGGGATCTTTTAATGTGGATTTGATAAGAATCTATGTAGTTGACCCTACTTAAAGTGAGAGAAGGCTTCTCCATTTCATTCTTTCTTTACTCCATGTTTCTTTATTATTTCCTTGGTTTTGTGAAAAAATGTTTGAAAAAGGAATCCAGAATGATCTGATTCTGACTGCAAATTCTGTCTTTCAATTTCGTGTTTTGATAGAGTTAATATCACCCCTTATATGAATGTTGCCATACAAAGTGCTATTTTTGACATCAATTCCATTTAATTCTGGGCGTGTGGCCCCTTTTCACTCTAAAAATTTCATTTTCAAGTACGTTTTGATAGTATCAAAATCCCTTTATTGCAATATCACTCATGAAATCCTAACAGTCTCTTGGAATCACAAAGAAAGCAGAGGATATAAAAATGAAATGACATTAGCCCTGTGGGGTTGACAAAAGGGAAAGAAGTATATGCTTAAGAAGAGATGGGGTAGTTTCTAAGTAAATCAACTATGGGCTGGCTGCTCCATTTCTGTTATTCAGGCAGACATGTTCTAATATTATATAAGCTAGATTGGCTGACATGGGTAGTCATCAAACACGGGAATTTCTCTACTTAAATGTTGAAGTGACCCTGTCGTACTGGGATGTTTTTTCTAGGAGGTAAAAATATTACTTGTGCGAGTGGTCGTTCACATTCATCAACAAATATGACCATCCCTGGAACTCGAAAGGAAATGATATTGACTTTGTGGGAGGATTGTTGTAGTCATCCGGCAAATATAATTTGTTATGGGTCTAAGAGATGCCGAACAATGCATACACGTTATATAGCATGGATACTATAATAATGATAACAACAACAACAAATCTTTTCCCACATTAAGTAAGGTTGGCTACATGGATTGTTTGCCTCCATTCAGATCTGATTTTGGGTCAATCTTGGACTTAGATCCAAAAAACTAAGATCCCTTCGTGTAGTCTCATTCCAACACCTCTTGGGCCTTCCTCGCCTTCTCTTAGCTAGCTTAAACATCCCAAAACTCACATCTCCTAACTGGTGCATTCAACCAATCTCCTTTGCAAATGGCCAACCACTTTAAGCGTTTTCTCGTATCTTATGCTCGATTGGAGCTACATTAACTTTTCTTCTGATTGCATCATTCCAAATCCGATCTTTACGTGTGTGTCCACACATCCACCTTAGCATTTTCATTTCTGCTTCATTTTCTGCACATGTCTATGGTTCACATGGCAACATTCAGATCCAAAAGCATAACAAGTCTCACGGCTACTTTGTAAATCTTCCTCTGATTTTCAAAGGAATTTTCTTATCACAGAGAACAGTAGAGGTTCTTCTCCGCTTTAGCCAACCTGCATTATTCTATCAGTAACATCTCATCAATTTCCCCATCATATTGCAAAATAGATACCAAATATCTAAAAGAATATCTCTTCTGAATGTTATCGCCACCAATTTTCACATCGATTCCTTCACCATGCTTCCGTTAAAATACACTCCATATAATCAGTCTTAGCCCTACTTATATGAAATCATTTAGTCTCCAATGCATGTCTCCAGACCTCAAGCTTCTCATTTACTCAATCTCTAGTCTCATCAATCAACACAATATCCTTAGCGAATAACATACCCCAAGGTACTCATCCCGGATGTGAATTGTCAACTCGTCCAAATCAAAGTAAAAAGGAATGGACTCAAAGCTGAACCATGATGCAGACCAATGTTGATGTCAAAATAGTCAGTCTTCCCAGACTGGATCCTTACACAAGATGAAGCCCTATCATACATTAGTGATTCAAGTAGTATAATATTCTGAGATTCCGAGAAATATATACAAGTAGTATTAGAGTACTGGTTCATTAATAATATCATGAAGAAGCTATATAATAATGATAATCATGAGAATACCATAGAGAAACATCATGAAGAGCATGGTACTACAATAATGATAATTCCAAGAAATATCATGAAGAAACTATATACAAGTAGACTTAGAGTATTGGTTCATCAATAATATGCAAGCATGCCATTTAGAATATTTAGATGAATGAATAAAAGAAGCCATTCGACTGAGTCACTAAGTACTACTGAGTCACCTAAGTATGCATACAAATCAGAACATGGGAGAGAAGACTACAATAAACATGTGGACCGAAATATCTCTTGATATAAAATTTGCATGCCTTTTCTTTCCATAAGCATAACCCCCCTAAGGCCTTTAGATTTGACCCAAACCTTTATAGATTTTTGAGATTCTTATTGGTACAAGGAGATAAAATGATGTGATGATAGTGGCATTATTTCCTTTCAATTTGGTGACTAAAATGGCTCAACCTTTTATTTTCCTTTCTATATTGTCTCCACGTTTTAAATCATGATATGCGAATCCAAGTACATTTGCTTGATTTCTCTTGCTTGCTTTTTCTAAACCGATTAATTATTTGTTTATTTAATTTAATATCATTATTATTTAGTTTCATTCATCTCAATGCCTCAATGTGGTTCAGGTGTCATTTGATGTTATCGTGGCAATTATGTTTCAGGTTTGTACTGGGCTAAGGCCTGCTACTGATGAAGAGCTTCCTTCTCCTTATGTTGAGGAATTCCCGGTGGGTCCTCCAGTATTTGGCAGTCATTCTATTGTTATTTTGAGCCGCGAACTGCCTATGTCCCTCAGAAGGGAAGGTTGCGGCATAGAGTTACAAGGCCATAAAACTGCCTTTTTAGTTATTTTAAAACTGCAAATGAATGTTGTTTATTATAATCGAATGTGTGCATCAAATTCACGTGCATAACATATGCATACATGGAGCTTGCATAAACTTCGCAGAGTTTATTTCATTTAAGGTGTTACATAGCTGTTCATGTAGTTGGCGGAGAAAGCTTCATTTTGTAGCATTTTTTTGGCTATGTACTATTGCATCTGTACTGATTGTGCCTGCACCTTCACGTGGAGTGTTGTTTTTATAAAGATGGTAAGATGCCAATTTCATGCACGAGGGTCACCTTAAATAACGTGTAAATGGTACTCCATCTTGGTATTGCTAAAATATTCTCTTTTTGTTCATCTTCCTTTTAAGATCACACCATTAAAGTTTTTAAAGATCACATTACAAAAAAATCGCGACCGCTTAGAATAAGAATACCACCCTACATGTGTCAAGCATGTACTTTGGCATGTTTAATTCCAAGTCAATGAAAAAAACATGACAAAAATAATAATGGGCTTGTTTAATGTATTCTGCCACGTCCTGGATCATGCAGTGGAAACAACAGCAACCACCATCAAGCCTTTTCGCACTTTAAGTGGGGTTGGCTAAATGGATTCTTTTCCTTGAAACATATTAGATATGTGCCATACTCATCCTTGAATCCAACAAAATCATATCTTTCTTTATAACTTCCTCCCGATACCTCTTTCGTCTAACCTCACCCCTTCCGACCTGTCTTACTAGTCTCTTCTAAGTTCGAACACTTTCGAACTGGAGTACTAGATGACCTTTTTGAGTTTTAACTTTGTCCCTTCTTTAAATTCCTTATCATTAATCTTACATTTTATGATTTTTTTATTGTTTAATTCTATATTATCAGAGACCCTCAAGCTCTAGAGTTTCCCTCCAAAGATCAAACTTCTTATTGACTCCTCTTGTCACATACACGAAAACATTGCTATCTGCAAACACCATACACCAAGGCACCTCCTTCTATAAGTTCGTTATTAGTTCATCTATAATTAGTGCAAAACGGTAAGGACTCAAGCTTGATCTTTCATGTACATTGAATTAAAAAGAGTATGTGCCCAATTAAGTACACTCGAAAAATATATTATTAGTTAGATGAAGATTATAAAGATCAAGACTCAAAGAGAGCCTTTGCATGCTAGATTACATTTTCCATGTAATATAGTTCTTCTGGGAAATTTTACCATTTCTCCTCAGCAAAATCATAAGAGTGCAAGGTGTTTCTCCTGCCCACATTTGGATCTTGTTTTCACGGTCCCTATAGAGGTCCAAAAGCCCGCTAAACAAGAGTAACTTAACTAGTCAACCCTAGGAAAAACACACCAAGCCTTTGTAGAACCATAATATGTGAAGAAAAGATGATATACATCCTTTGTCAAATCTGAGCATCTAGTACAACCATTCTCGTTCAACAACAAAGCCTTTTTCTACATTAAGTAGGGTCAACTGCATGGATTCTTTACCTCCATTGAGACATATCTCGGGTCATTCTCAGGCTTAGATCCAAAAAACTAAGATCCCTTCGTATAGTCTCATTCCAACACTTCTTGGGCCTTCCTTACCTCTTTTAGCCAGCTCAACATCCCAAAACTAGCATCTCCTAACCGGTGCACCAAATGACCTCCTTTGCAAATGGCCACACCACCTTAAGCGGTTTTTTCGCATCTTATCCTCGATTAGAGCTACACCAACTTTCATTCTGATTGCGTCATTCCAAATCCGATCTTTATGTGTGTGTCCACACATCCACCTTAGCATTTTCATTTCTGCTACTGCCATTCTCTACACATGTCTATGGTTCACATGCCAACATTCAGATCCATAGAACATAGCAGGTCTCACGACTGCTTTGTAGAGCTTTCCTTTCATTTTCAAAGAAAATTTCTTATCACAGAACATCAGAGGCTCCTCGTCACTTTAGCCAGCCTACATTTATTCTATTAGTAATATCTCCATCAATTTCGCCATCATGTTGCAAAATAGATCCCAGGTATCTAAAAGAATCCCTCTTCTGAATTTTATCATCATCAATATTTATCTCGATTCCTTCATAATTGCTTCCATCAAAAGTGCACTCCATATATTCAGTCTTAGCCCTACTTATACGAAATCCTTTAGTCTCCAATACATGTCTCCAGACCTCAAGCTTCTCATTTACTCCATTTCTAGTCTTATTAATCAACACAATATCATCAACAAATAACATACATCAATGTATCTAATGTGACTTGTCAACTCGTCCATAATCAAAGTAAAAAGAAACGGACTCAAAGTTGAACCTTGATGTAAACCAATGTTGAAAAATAGTCAGTCTTCCCAGACTGGATCCTTAAACAAAATAAAGCATTTCATACATATCCTTTATGAGGTTAATGTATAGGACATGTACTTGTCTCCAAGGTTTTAAAAAACGTGAGGCGGATCGAGGTGGTTTTCCGTTATTGAGGCGAGGCGTAAGCCTCGATTTATAGAGAAAATACATGTCAAAATTATTATTAAGCATAATTATATTATCATAAAATCGTAAACTTCAAATATTGACAAAATATATAATCATAAATCCTAAATTTGAATATTTTAAATTTAATAGATGTACAAAGAATACCATATTAACCATATATGCTAGTTTTCATTTGTGATTAAGTAATATTAATATTGTAAATAGAGGTTGGGGAGCTTGCACCAAGGTGCATGTAACCTTACATGCACCGGTGTCATAAACGCTCATATTTTTTTTATTTTTTTGAAATGAAATCATGTGAGATTTAGATCACCATATATCACCATGTTGTCATTAAAAATTCAACTTAATTCGAGACTCCTAAGTCATCCATCAAGACTATGAAATTTTAACGGTCTCAAAATTGCTGAAATCTAACCGTCTAGATGAACATGTTAGGAACGTCTATTTTCCACGAAATTTGAAACACATATTCCACTAATAGTTCTAAGTAGATCCTCCAAGGTTTCATTTAAAAAAATGAGCGTTTATGGCACCGGTGCATGTAAGATTACATGCACCTTGGTGCAAGCTCCCCAACCCCTTGTAAATATGTGAATTTCTAATATTCTTACGAAAATATACAGTTTCTTAAACATATATTATACTCATTGTAGCGATATAAGCAATCGAATATCAATTGTTGACATAAAATTTGTTCATACTAATTAGAAACAATCATTGTTCACTTGCATGATTTCTTTGATGCAATAGTGATTGTAATATAAATGTATAATTGTATATTTATGAAATGTTATGTTTTGGGAATAACATATGATGATACTATAACACAATATTGGCATTGTGACTTATATGTTTGTAACTAAAATATGCTTTATAACTTTAATATTATTATAAAAGTACAACTTTATATAGTTTTTTTAATTTATTTACCTAAAAAAATGCACAACAGACCGAGGCGGCGCCTCGGGACCGCCTCACCGCCTCGACCGCCTCGATATCGCCTCGGGTCTCTGAGGCTTACGCCTCAGATATCCAGACTGAGGCTATAGCCTCGAGGCGGTTTTCTTGGAAAACCGCCTCGAGGCTTACGCCTCGGCGCCTCGAGGTGCGTTTTTTAAAACCATGCTTGTCTCTTATCCAAAACTCTCCACAATATCTCACATTGGACGGAATCATAAGTCTTCATCAAATCATCCACTTCTCTCTGAAACAATCAATCGAGTCGCATCAATCATCGCTCAGTCTTTCTGCCACCAAAGGAGCTTCGCTTGCATGTAAGACGGCTGGGTAGATCCCTCGCGCGCGGGCGAAGGCCCTTCTCGGGGGGTACTGGACAAGCGTCGGGGGGAATAATCTCTTTCTTCTTTCTTCCTTTCTTTCCCATGATGACTAGGAGCGGGCAAATCAAAAGTTTCACTTTGAATTCCGGACCTCAACATCCTGCTGCTCATGGTGTTTCACGATCAGTATTGGAAATGAACGGAGAAGTGGTGGAACGTGCGGAACCACATATCGGATCACTCCAGTGCGGCACGAAGCTGCTGATGCCGAGGGAGATACCCCGCCTAAATCAAAATCATATGGAGGTTTTCCTTTTAGTTCTATAAATCTCCATTGTTCTCCTTTGCAAATGAATGGCTTCAATGGTTAAGCGACCTGGCATGATTCGAATTGGTTTTCTTTTACTTTGGAAACTTGCCTCAACCTTCTTTCGATCACACACTCTCAAATTTTCATAGCGTGACTCATCAACTTGATACCTCTGTAATTTGAACAATTTTGGATGTCCCCTTTATTCTTATAAAGAGGCACCACGATACTTCTCCTCCAATCTTAATGCATTTTCTTGCTTGACAAAATAACATTGACTACATTTGTAAGCCAAGTCAAACCACACTCACCTAAAACTCTCCATACTTTTATAGGAATGTCATCTGGTCTTACACCTTTCCCATTCTCATAACCTTCAAAGCCTCTGCTTCCTTTCTTTGGATTCGTCTATAACTTACACGATTCAAGTAACTTTCACTACTAGCTAGATCACCCATTGTGATCTCTCTATTTCCTTCCCCAATGAAAAGCTTATGGAAATAGTACTTCCATCTAGTCTCTATATTCTTTTGAATAACAAGCACGCGACCTTCCTCATCCTTAATACATCTCTACAACCGTTCTCGTTGCCATGGAAATTTTCCTTTTTGAAATTTTGTCATCAACCACTCTTTATAGTAGACAACATAAGATATTCACATATAGGGGAATCTTTAGTCTCTAAATCATAGAACAATCCCTTGCCAAATCCTCATGTTTTAAGATTGGGGGGGGGGGGGGTAGAAAGAGCTCCCCAATTCAACAATCACTATCAAAAGGGGGGGGGGCAAGTCCCCTTCGAACATGCGACTGCAATTGAAGCTCGGGGGGCAAGTCCCCTTCGAACATGCGACTGTAATTGAAGCCCCTCTTTTTCGCAGCCAAAGCTAAAAGCCTAGAAAAAAGATTAGCTAGTGCATCCTCCACTGACCAGTCACCGGACATAAATGAAACTAACCTCCATTGTCCATCACAGACCTCAATGAAGATGCCAACTTCGACAAAATCGAGCACACTCTTATCCAAAATGTAGAGAGAGAACAAGTATCCCCAATCGAGTAGTCATGCTCCTTTTGACACCATAACCACTCCTTGCTAAGTGAAAAAGCATGTCATCGTATTTTACCAAATATGCATGATTCACGTTTCTGGAAGGGCATTATTTATTTTCAAGTTTCAAAACCCCCCAAATCATCGTATTCTAAGGGCTGATTATTTATCCACTAATTCACGAAAGGAATACCACAGATATATCATTGAAAGCTAGACTAGGAAAAGGACCTCACCAATGACTTTGGGCTAGTTGGGATCCTTATCTGAAGCAAATGAGCTAAGAAGAAGAAAATCAAAATGATAACTAGAACAGATTTTAGTAGCACCATGTACCCTCACCTCGACAAACAAGAGATTAAACAAACCAACATCTTCTCAAGCTTTTCCATTGGCAACAACCAATCATAGCCTCTTACTAAAACGACAAAAACCGGCTTATGTTTGTTCATCTTAAGTCCCAAGATGGCTACAAAGATTTCAGAACTATTGCAATCCTAGTCAAGGTTGGATAAATCGATAGTCAGTAATCGGTCGGTCGGGTCACTGAATAAGGATTAATCAACATTTGAGAGATTGGTCGGATTAGTCAGCCTTTAGTCGGTTTCGAGTTTTTTTTAAATATTTTAAATATATAAACCATTTTCATACAAATATTCTTATATATTTACATAGATTTGTACATTTTCTATATCATCATAATGAAATAAAATAAATAATTAAATTCAAATATAATAGTAAGCATATTAAAACAAGTTTACTTTTTAAAAAAGCAAAAAAATAAAAATAAAAATATAGTTTCTCCATGCAAAAGTCGATCGATTAGTCGGCCTAATCAATCGACTAGCAGGCCGAGTAGTCAGCTGATCGACTAATCAATAGTCAGTCGACCATCCTACTGACTAGACTAGTCGGATCGATTATTCGTGCTAGTCGACTGACTTTACAACATCGCTCCTAATCTTATGCACACTCCCTACGCAGTTGTGGGTCGACTGGATGAAGAGGTGTGTCACCACTTCCTCGTTCTCGGTTCTGGTGAATGGCAAACTGGGGGGGGGGGTTTCCAACCGCAGAGGGGGGTGAGACAATGGTGCCCTTTGACCCCTATGATGTTTGTTCTGATCTCGGACGCATTGGGCGTGTTATTCAGGGAGGCGGTGGGGGTGAGGTGGTGTGAGGGCTACCGTAGGGAGGATATCTCCATCCCTATACTTCAGTATGCAGATGACACCGCTATCTTTCTTGGGGGTACAGAAGAACAATCTGCAAATGCGGTACAACTGGCTGGCATTTTCCGTGGCATGGCGGGCCTGGAGATTAACAAGAGCAAGTTCGTTGTGATAACGTTTGAGATGACTGAGGTAGAGCGGAGCATAGTGGCTTTGTTTACGGAGTGCCCCTTGGGGAACCTTCCGATCCACTACTTGGGCCTACCGCTAGTAGCGAGAAAGCTGAAGACAATGGACTGGGATGACGTCATCAGACGGTTGGAGCGTAAATTGGTGGCTGGAAGGCGATTACCTTGTCCAGAGGGGGAAAGCTTGTCTTATTGAAGCATGTTCTTTCAACAATACCTGTATTTTTCTACTCCATCAGGTAGCTACCGACAGGGGTCAGAAGGAAAATTGAGTCCTTAATGAGGAGTTTCTTCTGGTCGGATGGGAGACAACAGAGACACGGAATGCATTTGGTTAGCTGGGAAGAGATGACAAGGAACCGCGAGGACGAATGGCTGGGAATCCGTGATGTGGAGAGTATGAATAAGGTACTCATCTCGAAGTGGATCATCAACATTTGAGGGCATTCGACCTCTCTTGCGGTTAGACCGATGAGGAAGATCTATGGGATCACGAACCAGTTCGTGGCAAATAGAGTTCGCTATGAATCCCCCCTTTAGGCTGGTATCCGTGTGGTTCTCCCGCAGCTAGCCACTAAGGTCCGTCCAAAGGTCGGGGATGGGAGCCTTTTCCGATTCTGGAGGGACGACTGGACGGGAGAGGGCAGGCTAGAGGACAGATTCTATCGACTGTTCGCAATGGCGGCTTCGAAAGAGACTGCTCTAGCGCAGACGACGGAAACGAGAAGTTGGACGCTGTTACTTTCGTCAGACCTTTCAGACCAGTGCTTGTAGGAATACTTGGCATTACAGGAGACGCTACCCCAGACGAGCATACTATCCAGGGGCAGAGACTATTTTCAACGGCAACATAGGAATTTCACGGTGAAGAGAGCCTACGAGGAATTCAACAGGAGAGAGCAGGAGCTGGAACAGGAGATGAGGGATGGCGTCAAAATTATATGGGCAGCAAAAATCCCAAGCAGAGTCAAGGTATTTTTGTGGTGTTTGAGAAGGGGTCGCTTGTTGGACAAAGTACGCAGAGGAAGACTGCTGGGCCATGCGGATACACGTTGTGAAAGATGCGAGGAGATGGAAGAAGATTCTAATCACCTCTTCTTGAGGTGCCCGGGCTCGGCCCAGGTGTGGAGGAGTATGGGTTTACCGTGGCTCGAAACGGTGAGTATGATCGAGTTCTGGGCATCTATTAGGCGGTTAGACAGAAACGCCACGGACGGTTAGTTGAAGCCATTCACAGTGCTGTGGGCAATCTGGATGGGGCGTAACGAAAAGATCTTCAACAATCAGAGGTTTTATGAAGAGAATGTACTTGCTCACTATAACGCGCTCTACAATTTATGGGCACCGCGATAATGTAAATCTTTTATAATATAATATAATACAGGTGGTGTCCCCCTCGATGGGGGTTCACCCGATTTCTTATCAAAAAAATCTTATGCACACTCCCTCAACAAAAGATAGCATGCCATCTGCATACTGAAGAACCAAGATGGAAAGAACCCCCGAAACCCGAGCAAAAACTGCAAAGAACCTACTTGGATATCATGTCCAACGTGCTTTCCATAATAATAAACAACATAGGTGCAAGAGGGCAACTTTGTCTGATACATCTCTGAGGCTGAAAGAAACCACCCTCTGGATGTCATCCACCCGAACCAAGTATGAGACCATCGTGGTGCATCTTTATATCCAAGCCACCTGTCTTGAGGAAACCTCTATTAAGGAGAGAGGTCCAAACCAATCTTCAGTCCACACAATCATAGGCCTCGTGAGAAATCAACCTTTTATAACATGCCATTGGCCTCCTTTCTCTTCCAGACTTCCAGTCCACCACTATTTTTATGGCAATCGCTAAATTATCCATCACGAGTGCCATCGAAACAAAGCGATCTCTTATGTAGAAATGATATCATCTAGGGACCAGGGTGCCTTTAAGATAATTTACCATGACCTTTGCCATGATCATATAAATAACATTTGAGAGCACAATAGGTATAAATCTTCAACTTGAATAACAAAATTCATCTTCAGAAGGTAAAAAATGAGAGCCCTATTTACGCCTTCATTCGAGAAGTACCCAAACTCCTTGATGATTACTAAGATATCAACCTTCTCCACCTCCCAAAGCTCCTTGAAGAACAACATATAATAGCCATCAAGGTCATGCAACAATGTTGCAATCAAAATAACATGCTCCTTGAAATTCTCGACAAGCCAATTCTCTTGCATGTGGAAGATCTTGTTCACTTTCGCTCCAACCACATCCACACTCCTTCATGAGATAATCGGCCATAACTCTGCCTACCTCCCTATCACATTGGTTTCGTTTACCATTCCTAGTAGCATGGATAGAATTTCTACGTTTATGCTCATAACCATGGCATAGAAGAACTTCATATTTGCAGCACCTTTTTTTAGCCAAGTTTGTCTTGACCTCTGTTTCCACCGAATTTTGATTTTCTTATCTTCCAAAACAATGTTATGATGTACCCTCTATTCTTTATGCGCTCCATTTAGGGATATTTATATATCATCCTCAATTCTATCCATCATGATATATTTCTCCTGTGCCGAACTCCTCCCTAGCTCCCAAGACGAGTTTCCCTTGTATAAGCAAGCATAGTCTTCTTTAAATCTTATAATTTCAATACTAATCGTTGAGTTGGTGAACCTTATTGATATTCTCCTTCCATAAGCTCACCACCAATGCCTAAAATCTGCCCTCCAACAATGGCCTCAAATTTCAGCGAAATTCGGTCGAATTTCTGTCGAATTTCGATATCCAGTCGAAATCGAAATTCGTCCGAAATGACCGAAATGATCGAAATATGGGGGTCCTAGTACAAAAAATGACCGAAATGATCGAAATTTCGATCGAAATTCGACCGAAATTCCATCGAAATTCTGTTTTGGTCGTCACCGAAATGGTGACTGAAACCGACATTTAAGGCCTTGCCAACAACTAAGCGTGTTTAAACCTAAAAAACGATGATGTTGAGCCTTTCCAGCATTTTAAAGCATATGTAGAGGTAATTCTATGTACTATGAGTAGTAGTTGCTTATTTTATTTTCATCATATCTATCTTATGTAATTTACCCATAGGTCTCTCCTCTATATAAGAGGGCATTGGGTTTTATGGAATAAACAAATCTTCTATTTTTCCCAACATGGTATCAGAGCCACGGTCCTAGACCAGTGCTCCGTAGTCCGTACCCTAACCCTAACCCTACCCCACCCGTCGGCCCCCTCTCTCTCTCCTTTCGCTACCGCCGGCGGCCCTTTCTCTCCTTCCACCGCCGCCGTCGGCTTCAGCCCCCCTCCCCTCCTCCATCGCAGTTTAGCCCAGCGGCCCCGCCGCTGCCGCCATAGCAGCCTAGCGGCCCCGCTGCTGCCGTCTTAGCAGCCCAGCAGCCCCACCGCTGTCGTAGGTGCAGCCTAGCGGCACCACAGCCGCCGCCGCAATGCTCCTGCTGGTTCGCTGGTTCCCTAGCGGCCCCGGCAGCGGTATCTCATCCTCGACCGTCGGCCTTTGTAGCCGCTGGCTACCCTCTTTTGTCGTATCGCAGGGGTTCGACAAGGAATAATGGATTTGGGTGCATAAGTCTACATATGCATTCAAATCCATACATATCTGTGTAGACACCTATTCATTGGTCTACGTAACCCTACTATTCTTCCACCGAGAATATATCAGAAAATGAAGTTGATGTGCCCACCACATGCGCCTTTCGAGGTCCAACGCCTATAGTCAAGATGGACGGGACGAACTATGAGCCGTGGGCTATGCAGTTCATGCGTCTCACGAAGTCGAATGGTAAGAAGCATATTCTTACTGAGGAGGAACCGATGGAGAAGACTGGGTCGAACGCCTCTTGGGCGGCAGATGATGTATATGTCAAACTCCGGCTTTCAGAGACATTGACGACAGAGATCGCCAATGATGTCTTACACCGCCCTACTGCTAAGGCTATGCGGGATAGCCTCGCAGCTACTTACTCTCAAGCGAGGAACGAAACCAAGATACTTCAGCTTCAACACGACATATTCATGATCAAGCAGAACGGTCGGCCTCTCCATTCGTTGTATACATACTTGCGTGGGATGTTTGGGAAGCTTCACAGCTTCATACCTCTTACGGCTACTCCGGAGCAACAGAAGACATACATGAATGTTACCATGGTTGGCGTCTTTCTGGCAGCTCTAGATCCTGAATATGATACTGCTCGCTCCCAGATTCTTGCGGACGCTACCATTCCTCCTATGGAAGAAGCTTTCCGCAAGCTCATTAGGATCACTGTTCCACCCTCTGCCCCTACTCAGAACTCTTCAGCGATGGCAACCTCCCGTGGCAGAGGAGGTGCTTCTTTCTTTTGTGGTCGTGGTCCTCGCGGTAGAGGAGGCCGCATCCGTCAGCCTTGCACGTTTTGCCATTGTACAGGTCATACTGAGGAGACATGCTACTCCAAGCATGGTTTCCCCGCATCAGCCCGTGTAGCAGAGCATGCCGAGTCTCCTGCTGCTTCTACTCCAGATCAAAGGATTGATGATCTCGTGGCCAGACTACGAGATATTATGCCTCCCTCTTCATCATCTCCTGGAGGCCATTCAGATGTTGCAGCTTCTGCCTCCGCCAGTACACTGCTACTGTTAGCACCTCAGGTAGTACTTATGCCTTTACATCATGTTATGGATCTAAGATTACAGAGTGGATTATGGACCCTGGGGCGACACACCATTTATGTGGAGACAAGGACCAACTTACAACCTACAGACAGGTTCCCCTAGGAAGAACTGTGGTGATAGCTGATGGGACTCATTCCCCGATCACAGGACAAGGGGAGATTACCTTGACGCCTTTAATGCGTCTACAGAACGTGTTACATGCTCTTGATTTTTCTATGAATCCGTCGTCCATTAGTCAGATTACAAAAGACTTGCACCGCAGAGCTATATTTGACCCATCGTCTCTTGTTTTTCAGGACATTCTTACGGGCAGGGTGATTGGCTGTGGCCGTGAGTAGGGTGGTCTCTATCGACTGGTCCAAACTCCCTATGCAGGCGCATCCTCTATTTCTGTAGGATCAGTCTCTCCTTTTACCTGGCATCTACGTTCCGATCATCTCTCTCTCCAGAAGATGCGTCATATTTTGCCACAGATCTCACCCGAATCCTCCTTCCAGCGCGTGGCTTGTCAGTTGGGGAAGCATCATCGATCGTCTTTCCCTAGTTGTCAGAATCGGAGCAGTAACTCCCCGTTTGAATTATTTCATGTTGACATTTGGGGTCCAAGTCGTGTTCCTGATCACCAGGGTCACATGTTTTATCTTGTTGCAGTTGACGATTTCTTTCGGTTGTCATGGGTTTCTTATTGAAAAATAAATCTGAAGCAGTGGATATGATCAAAATTTTTATCAATGAAGTTCATAACGTTTTCTCTTCCTCTGTGAAATTTGTGAGAACAGATAACGCTATGGAATTTTGTACGCGTTCTCTCTTCCATTTCTTCTCATCACGTGGCATTATTCATCAAACACGTCCTTACACTTCTCAGCAAAATGGCGTTGCGGAACGAAAACATCGCCATTTACTTGACATCACTCGGACACTTCTTATTCAGAGTCATGCCCCATATCGTTTTGGGTGGATGCTGTTCTTACGACATGTTATCTGTTGAATCACATGCCCTCTACTGTCTTGGGTGAGAAAACTCCTTTATCCGTTGTCTTTCTTGATAAGGAGTTGTTCTAACTTACCCCTCATGTCTTTGGTTTGGTTGCATTCGTACACCAGTTGGCTCCCGATCTTGACATGCTCTCTCCCAGGGTTGTCAAATATGTGCTTGTTGGGTACTCCAGGACCCAGAAGGGATATCAATGTTATGATCTTTTGCGCATGAAATATTATATCAGTGCCGATGTCACATTTTTTGAGTCTGTGATGTTCTTCTCTCCTACAGGAGATAGATTGGCTTCGTCAGAGTCTGATGATGAGGTTTACATGCCACCTCCTCCCACATCTCCGTCTTCTCCGCTACCTGTACATGTTGTCCTACCTCCGCTGCCACCACCACCACCGCCTCCTCCTCCACCATTACTGTCTTCTACCCAGTCTCATATTGTTCCTCTATTACCAAAATTCTATTCCCGTCGATCTATATCTGTTCATGGACATCGCTCGTCATCCAGCACGCCTTAGGTTTGTTTTGATAACATGATTTCTAATGATGGGTCTGAAGATATGTCTGTGTAGGAATCTTTACAGGAAACTAGCCCAGAAGTGAATGATGCTAGCCATGACCTGGATTACCCATTGTATTACGGAGCAAAAGCATACCTGTGCCTCTTATCCGTCTTAGGTATCCTTCCATCGTCTAACAAGGGACTTTCAGAGATTTGCAGTTGCTCTATCTGCCGTGGATATTCCACGAAGCTACCAGGAGGTTCTGAAGGATAGTCGTTGACGCTTAGCTATGGAAGAAGAGATGGCTGCCCTGCAATCATGTGGTACCTGGAGTTTGGTGTCTGCTCCTCCTGGAGCCTCAATTGTCAGTTGCAAATGGGTGTTTACTGTTAAACACCGTGCGGACAGGAGCCTTGATCATTACAAGGCCATATTCGTAGCTCGCGGATTTACTTAGACCTATGGCGTGGATTATATGGACACCTTCTCTCCCGTTGAACGCCACTCCACTCTACGGATCCTTCTTCCAGTTACAGTGGTACGTGATTAGCCTTTCTTTCAGCTTGATGTTAAAAATATCTTTTTGTATGGCGAACTACAGGAGGAGGATTATATGCTGGAACCTCCGGGGTTTGCTGCTGAGGGGGAGTGTCAGCATGTGTGTAGACTCCATAAGGCAATATATGGCCTTAAAAAAATTCCAAGGGCTTGGTTTCAAAAGGTATCAGATTTGGTGGAAAGATAGGGGTTCAAGAGATCAAATGCAGATCACTCACTGTTTGTGCAGAGGACACCTAGAGGCACTTGTTGGGAAAATAAGAGAACTTATTTATTCCATCAGCCCTAGGCTCTCTTATATAGGAGAGTAGCCTATGGGTAAATTACATAAAGAGTACGACAGGAACGGAAAATAACAAAAGAGTACATAAGTGAATAATATATGTTTACACTCCCCCTCAAGGTGGAGCGTAGATATCAATCATGCTCAGCTTGGACGCACACTTCTGAAATGGGCCTCTCAGTAATGCCTTGGTAAAAATATCTGCCGTTTGATTCTCTGATCTAACATGGGATGTAGCAATGAATCCCTTCTGAATCTTGTCACGTATAAAGTGACAGTCAACTTCAATGTGCTTGGTTCGTTCATGGAATGCTGGATTGTTTGCAATGAACAACGCCGCCTGATTGTCACATTCTAAAGCCATAGGAAGTGGGACTTCTATATGTAGATCTGTAAGCACAGCCTTTACCCACATCATTTCTGTACTAACCTGAGCCATAGCCCTATATTCAGATTCGGCACTAGACCTTGCTACCACAGTTTGTTTCTTGCTCCTCCATGAGACTAGGGAATCTCCAACATATACAGCAAACCCAGAGGTAGACTTCCTGTCCTTGGGACACCCTGCATAATCTGCATCTGCACAGACTGAGATAGTAATCATCTTGCCTTTCTTGAACAGCAGGCCCGCACCTGGAGATGACTTGAGGTGCATGAGTATCATATGTATGGCATCCATGTGAACCTGACGTGGTTGCTCCATGAACTGGCTCACTCGACTCACAGCAAAGGATATATCGGGCCTAGTGATAGTGACATACAGAAGTTTTCCCACCAGTTCTCTGTATCTTCTCTTGTCCACCTCCCCTGTATCTTCATCATATAGCTTCATACTAGGGTCCATCGGTGTGGTAGCAGGTCGGCAACCAAGCATTCCTGTTTCACTCAACAGGTCAGTGACATATTTTCTCTGAGACATTACCAACTCATACGGATTTCTGGTGAACTCCAGTCCCAGAACTCCAAGGTCCTTGTTAACAAATTCACGATCCAGCATTTCTTTCGCCTCCTTTATTCCTTGTTCATCATCACCTGTAATTAAAATGTTGTCTACATAGACCATGATTGCAATAATACCTCTGGAAGTCTTTTGTACGAACAAGGAATGATCAGCATTAGAACGCTTGTATCCCTGTTTCTCAAAGAGGTCTGAGAGCTTCTGAAACCATGCTCTGGGGCTCTGCTTAAGGCCATAGATAGCCTTATGAAGTCTGCACACTTTAGGACACTCCCCCTCAACAGCAAAACCAGGTGGTTGTTGCATGTAGACTTCCTCCTGTAAGTCACCATATAAGAACGCATTCTTCACATCCAACTGATATAGCGACCACTCACGAGTCATCGCAACTGACAGCAAGATCCGTAGAGTGGAATGACGGGCCACTGGCGAGAATGTATCAAGATAGTCCACCCCGTATGTCTGTGTAAAGCCACGAGCAACAAGACGAGCCTTGTATCTGTTAATACTGCCATCTGCATTCTGCTTGACTGTAAATACCCACTTGCAGCTCACTGGGGACACATCAGCAGGTATAGGAACCAGACTTCAAGTTCCTCTAGACTGAAGTGCTGCCATTTCTTCCTCCATTGCTAGACGCTATCTACTATCCTTCATAGCGTCTTGGTAATTCCGTGGAATAGCTACTGCTGACAATGCAACGACAAAGTTCCTGAAATCTTTAGTTAGTCGTTCAAATGAAACAGAGGATGCTAAAGGATATGATGCGCAGCTCCGCTTCGACTTTCGTATAGCAATAGGAACATCTAAATCAGCTGTGTCCTCGTCTGGCCTCTGTGACACATCCTACTCAGAAAGATCATCAGATCCATCAATAGTAATATCTTCAGGACATACCTTAGGCGAGCTAGGTGATGAGCAATGACCATGAGCTGAAGCAGGCATGCGAGTATAATGAAATGGTAATGTTGAAACATGTATAGTAATAGGGGGTGTAGATGGTAACGGTTCTGGTGGTATTGGTGGTGGTGATGGTGGTGGTGGTGACATGTAAATGGCATCAGTATTAGCTGGAGGTATCAACTGATCACCCGAGGCTGAAAAATACATAACAGATTCAAAAAATGTAACATCTGCACTAACAAGGTACCGCCTGCGCAATGGATCATAGCAGTTGTACCCCTTCTAAGTTCTGGAGTACCCAACGAAAACACACTTGACAACCCTAGGAGAGAGCTTGTCAGTCCCAGGAGACAACTGGTGTACAAAGGCAACCGAACCAAACACACGAGGAGTAAGGGAAAATAGTCCTTTTCCCGGGAAGATAAGGGAGAAAGGGATCTTTTCACCTAGAACAGATGACGGCATATGATTGATCAGGTAACATGCTGTAAGAACAACGTCACCCCAGTAAGAATGAGGAGCATGACTCTGTATAAGGAGTGACCTGGTTACATCCAGTAAGTGGCGATGTTTCCTTTCAACGATCCCATTCTGTTGGGAGGTATAGGCACATGATGTCTGGTGGATAATCCCTTGGGATGAGAAAGAACAGGGTAGGACATGAGTACACAATTCCAGGGCATTATCACTTCTCACGATTTTAACAGATGCAGAAAAAACATTACGAATCTCATTAAGAAAATTGATGATAATATTCCCTGCTTCAGATCTATTCTTTAACAAAAACACCCATGACACACGAGAGAAGTCATCTACAATAACTATATAAAACCTGTGTCCCAGATGACCAGGAACACGACTCGGACCCCAGATATCAATGTGAAATAACTCAAACTTGGAGGTACTACTCCGACACTGACGACTGAGAAAGGTAGACCGATGATGCTTTCCCAACTGACACGCCTCACATTGGATAGATGCGTGAGGCAAAACCTGGGGTAACACACGACGCAGTTTCTGAAGCGGTAAATGTCCAAAGCGCAGATACCATAGTAAAGGGGAGACGGGTCCAACGGGTAGAGATGAGGTTCCATCAAAAGAAGTCTGACTGAGGCGATAGAGGACTCCTTGCTCATAGCCACGCCCAATCACGTTGCCCATAAGGATGTCCTGAAAAACAAGAGAAGGTGGATCAAAAATCGCCTGACATTGTAAATCCTTTGTAATTTGGCTGATAGACAATAAATTCATTGAAAAATCAGGTGCGTGTAACACATTCTTGAGCTGCATAGATGATGTCAGTCTAATCTCCCCCTGACCAATAATCGGGGAATGTGTACCATTGACAATGACCACTGTTCGACCTGGAGGGATCTGTCTGTACCCTGTAAGTAGATTTTGATCGCCACATAGAGGATGTGTGGCGCCAGAGTCCATAATCCATGCTAAAGTATCTGATCCACTACTAGTAAATGCATGTGTGTTACCTGATGTACTGGTAGATGCAGAGGCGGATGCAGCAACATCATACTGGTTCTCAGTAGTGGGTGCTGGGCCAGATGGAGGAATAATGCCTCTTAGACGGGCAACAAGATCATCAAAGCACTGATCCAAAGAGGCAACAAATGAAGGCTCTATCTGCTCAGCGACTCGTGCAGATGCAGGAAATCCATGCTTAGAGTAGCATGTCTTCAATATGTCCGGTGCGATGGCAGTAGGTACACGTTGGTCGAACTCGGCCTCCTCTGCCACGAGGGCCATGGCCATGGATATGATGGTGACCTCCACGGCCTCTGTTGGCAGCCATGGCTGAAGCATTCTGATTCGTAGCCGTAGAAGGAACAGTGATCCGGCTCAATCTGTGAAAGGCTTCCTCCATAGGAGGAATAGTAGAATCTGCCAAGACTGGGACCGTGCTGCCTCATACTCAGGATCAAGGGCAGCGAGGAAAACTCCTACCATAGTAGCATTCCAGTAGGTCTTCTGTTGCTCTGGTGTGGCTGTCAGGGGCATGAAGCTATACAACTTCTCGAACATTCCTCGTAGAGATGTGTATAGTGAATGTAGAGGACGTCCATTCTGCTTGATAGTGAACATGTCATGCTGGAGTTGCAGAACCTTTGTCTCATTCTTCGCTTGAGAATATGTGGCAGCCAGAATATCCCACATTGCTTTGGCTGTGGGCTGATGAAGAATATCATTGGCAATCTCAATTGCCGGAGTTCCAGATAGCCATATTTTGGCATATACATTATCTGCCTCCCACGAGGCATTAACTCCAGTCTTCTCAGCATGCTCTTCTTCAGTAAGAATGTGCTTCTTACCGGTTGACTTCATCATACTCATGAACTGCATAGCCCACAGTTCATAGTTCGAACCATCCATCTTCACAATCGGTGCTGGACCTCGGAAGGCGCCTACAGATGGTATATCTGCCTTGCTTTCTGACATACTAACAACCGAAGACTGGAGTAGTAGGCCGAGGATATGATCGTCTACACGGACATAAACGGGTTTAGTTGCATGTGTAGACTTCAAGCAACCAAACCCATTCATGTGGAGGTGTGCGCGCTTGGCTTAGGGTTCTATAGATCTCACAGCCCGATGCACGCAGGAGGCACGAGGGCGCTAGGGATACGTGCAGGGCTGGTTCACGATGCGCTGAAGGCGAGTGCGCGAGACAGGAGGCGCACGCCTAGCGCGTGTAATGCACGAGACAGGAGGCGCATGCAGAGCGCACGTAAGGGCGCACAGCGCACGCGAGGCAGGCGCGTGCGGAAGGCTCGCAGGAGGCGCGCGAGTGCGCGAGACAGAAGGTGTAGGGCGAGCGCGCAGGAGATGTGCAGGAGGCGCAGGTGCAACGTGTTGGAGGTGCACAGGAGGCCGAGGCGCACAACCGGCGATGCGCAGAGGGAGAGAGGGAGGCTCGACGGTGGGGCTAGGGTTAGGGTTTCTTTGGCTCAAGAACTCCGCTCTAGGACCGTCGCTCTGATATCATGTTGGGAAAATAAGAGAACTTGCTTATTCCATCAGCCTTAGGCTCTCTTATATAGGAGAGTAGCATATGGGTAAATTACATAAAGAGTACGACAGGAACAAAAAATAACAAAAGAGTAAATAAGTGAATAATATATGTTTACAGCACTGTTATGATCATGGTTTATGTTGATGATATACTTGTTACAGGTGATGATGAGCATGGAATAAAAATGACAAAAGAATTTCTAGGTCATCAGTTTGTTACGAAGGATCTGGGAACCCTAAGATATTTCTTAGGGCTAGAATTTGCTCGGAATGCGCATGGTCTTGTGATGACCCAAAGGAAGTATGTTACGGATATGCTTGTTGAGACATGCATGATTGGTTGTCGACCATCCACTACTCCTATGGACCCTAGCATGAAACTATACGAAGATGATACAGAAGAGGTTGACAAAAGAAGATATAGAGAGATGATGGGGAAGCTCCTATATGTTACTATTACTAGATCTGACATCTTGTTTGCAATGAATCGGGTAAGTCATTTCATGGAGCAACCCCGACAGGTTCATATGGATGCTATATATATGATATCGCGATATCTGAAATCTTCTCCAGGTGCAGGACTGTTATTCAAGAAAGGAACAACTCTTTCTGTTTCTGCATGTGCTGATGCAGACTATGCAGGGTGTCCTAAAGACAGGAAGTCTACGTCTGGCTTTGCTGTATACGTTGGCAGTTCTCTTGTTTCTTGGAAAAGTAAGAAACAAACAATGGTAGCTAGATCGAGTGCCGAATCTGAGTATAGGGCTATGGCACAAGCGAGCACAGAGATGATGTGGGTTCGAGCAGTGCTGACAGATTTGTATATAAATATACCTCTGCCCATGCAGTTACAATGTGATAATCAGGCTGCCTTGTTCATTGCAAATAATCCTGCATTCCATGAAAGAACGAAGCACATTGAGGTAGATTGTCACTACACTGAGACATGATTCAGAAAGGCCTAATTTCTACCTCACATGTCAGTACAGGAGAACAAACAACGAACATTTTCACCAAGGCACTACTTGGAGGACCATTTCGGAGGTGTTCTTCCAAGCTGAGCATGATTGACATCTATGTTCCATCTTGAGGGGGAGTGTGGAGATAATTCTATGTACTCTGAGTAGTAGTTGCTTATTTTATTTTCGTCATGTTTATCTTATGTAATTTACCCATAGGTCTCTCCTCTATATAAGAGAGCCTAGAGTTCTATGGAATAAACAAGTCTTCTATTTTTCCCAACATACATGTGTGATAAGAATGCGCTCAAGGCAAATATCTTAGGGAGGCGAAGCTGAAAAAATTGGAATGTTTCCACATATAGAATGTTGTGGTCAATTCGCGACTGTGTGGTAGACGTATGCTAGGTATATCTGCAATTTGTGGCATCTGACATCTAAGTTGCATTTCATTAATCAGCTCGACAAAATCCATTGACCCATGATCCCTCGACACTCGAGCTTATTCTCGGGCAAGATAATGATATTAAAGTCACCTCCAACAATCCACTCATTAGATGGGTGCACTAACCATGCATGATATAACTACTACCAAGGCTCTCTTGAAGAACAATTAGCAAGACCATATGCATTGGTTTTTGGCAATGAAAACATCGTCAACTTTACTCCTAAGCACCATTGTTAAAAAACCTCTGCCTAAAAAAATTCGATCTCAAGCTAGAGTACATTTCTGCTCAACCCTATAAGAATTCCTCCATAGTTGCCAAGCCGTATCAACCACTTTAAGTTCAGAAAGGCAATGGTCAGAAACAGACTTCCATAATGGTTATCTACTGATCCAGCTCTGTCTCTTGCACAAGAATCACATCTGCATGTCAAGAATCAAATAAATTCCCTATCACTCTACTCTTCTCATTTTCCATTAGGTCCAGGCCCCCTAAACGTTACACATGAGGAGCTTTATTTGGGCACATCATCAGAAAGCACAACACGAGCATAGGATGTCATGCCAGAATGGAGCTTCATGTTGTCCATATGCTCTATCCCTCTCGACTGCTCAGTCGTCGTGGACAGGAGAGGGCTTGATTTCGAGTCCTTAAGTACGAACCCTAACTGTATATCATGAAATTGCCACCCTGCTTCATCCAATAGTCACCGTTTCCAAGTCAACACCAAAATGCCTTCACTCTCCTACCTCTCATAATGCCCCTCTATACCTGCTTTAGAAGCCCTGTCCGCACTCATCGTAACCTAGCATGGAATCCAACCTCCTTCAGGGCAGGAATCCACTTACGGGGATCTCTATGTGCGAAAGATTGCATCCACAAATGACGTCGCATTCTCGTCACAATGGGACTCTCCTGTCCTCGAAAAGACCTCTGTGGGAGATTGAGAGATTATGATTCATGAGCACTATTGAACGGTTAAAATTCTCACTTACATCCACAACCATATCTTCGGCATTGTCCACATTAAGTCAAGCCCTTTACAAATATCTGTGGGCCCTGACCCATTGGGCGGTGCGTAGAAGTCGCCAAAGGCCCATCAAAATGAATTGGGAAAAATGGACTTTGTCGTCAGATCTGGATATAGAATTAATTTACCTGATATAAAATCTTGAAACTCTTTCTGTTCATCTTTAGTTTCTCTTGTGCTTCTCTCCATCTCCAAACTTGTGTGCCAGCACACCTTTAAACACACTTAAAATCTCTTTTGCAACTTTTTGATATAACTAACCATTGAGAGCTAATTTCATCTGTATTTACAATAAAGTTTCAATTGGCTTCTCAGAGAAAATTCTCCTGAAGACTTTCATTTCCTTTATTAAAATTCTATCATTTAATTCGCTTCTTTTTGTACATTATTTGTTTCTTTTGCAGCTTCCTTTTCTGCTCATCCAAAATTAAGAGACGATGTTAGACTGTTAAACTTTCACTTAGAACGATCTTGAACCTTTAGAACACAATCAATCTTTTCTCCCTTAAGAAAACATTGAATGCATCCTTGAAGAACCACTTTTAAAAGTGGTCGATGTTTTTTTTGTTTTGAAGTAAAGTATTTTCTACAATAAGTTCACAGGATAATGCAAAATCAAGTTTTTTTTTTCATTTCTATTACCACAATCATGATCATCTCCATGAAAAACTGATGAATCCAAAGCAACGTTTTCCACATGTTCATGCAAATCTCCACGCAAATCATCCCTTTATGGGATTTCTAAAAAGATCCATTCGGAAATCTTTCTCTCAAAACTCTCATTTGAATATACAAGTTAGGATGTGTACCATCTTGGGTGCACGACCCTTTTGCATCGAAAAAAATGAGATCTACTTGTATCTATATGTATATATAACATTTAGGCTCTCCATTCCCAAAATCGTTTAATTGATTCAATCATCATAATTCTATCTTTAAACCATTTTAATTTAATACACACTATTTTCAATCTTTATGCACAGTAATGTTAACCTCATTACGGACTTTCTCCTTTCATGGATACCCTAACTTTTAAAATAAGTTCTTTTGATCTCTTTAGCTTTTTTCCTACTTTATTTTCTCCTGCCAGCATAAGATAGTTATCTTCCTCTTCCACTACCTTTGTTAGTAATGCCCACTAATAACATTCCAAATCCCTTTGAGACAAGCACCGATATGGGTGCATGCTCTCCTTTAAAAAAATCCCAAATCCCAATCAGCAACTTGATCATGAACTAGCTTCCATACCTCCCACATCCATCCACCAAGATTTGGAGACCCTAGCCTTAGTTGAACTGCACCCAAACTTTGTCGTAGTGGGGCTAGATTTGTAATGTCCATGTGTCCCTGCAGTTTGCACTGCTCCTGTGTGACCATGTAGCATTCATTGTCAGCTTTCACTGCATGTGGGCAATGGAGTGCATCATTAGGTAAGGACACCCGAGGAATTCTGTTTGTATGAAATAATCCGTGTTAAAATGGTTCCAACAATTTTACACTCATTGTTAGTAATACCTAAAATACCTAAATCAACCTTTTTTCCTTTGACTGGGTTCGGTGCCGACAATGGAAAGGCAACAGCTTACCTCTCACATCCTTCCACCAAGATATGGAGACCCTAACATTAATTGAGCTGCACCCAAACATTGATGTAGTGGGATTAGATCTTAATGTGCATGTGTCCCCGCAGTTTGCACTGCCCCTGTGTGACAGTGCAGCAGTCATTACCAGCTTTCACTGCATGTGGGCAATGAAGTGCATCATTAGGTAAGGATGCCCCGAGGAATTCTGTTTCTATGAGAAGGTTCCAACAATTTTACGTTGGTTGTTTGCTACACCTAAATCAACCTTTTTTTCCTTTGACTGGGTTTGGTGCCGACAGTGGAAAGAAAAAACCTTACAATGTCAGAGTTACACCATGGATCATGCAAAGGTATTAATTAGGTTGGACAGTGGTCGGATATATCAATATCTTTGTCTGGCCTCCAAAGTGGAATGAAAACCACTTGTAGGAGTTGGAAGCTAGACTTTATCTCTGCAGACTGCTTTATCACCGGGTATATAATAGGAATAAGAGCCTTGAGGAAGAATGTAAATGTTCGTGGCTAATGTGATCACCCGATTTGATCTTTCCCAGCCAAAATTCTCATCAGAATGAACTGCTCCTCAAGAGCCATTGCCGATATGGCAACCCTGATACGACTCTTATTGGGTTCAGGGTCAATTTAAATGGAAAAAAATAGTTTCTTACGATCATCATTTGGCTTTTGGAAGAAAGAATTTGGGAAGTTTGGGAACTTGTCACTTCTGTTACTATCTTTGGGAGTTCAAATGTTCAAGGAAGTGCATAGCGCATAGATTTTGTTTCTTTTCTATCACTATCTTGGGCAAGAGTCTGGCTTTAGGTAAAAAAAGGTGGAAGAACGTACCCTATTTGAGATGTGCGCAACTACCCCCATCTAGACGTACCCAACTCGTTTGCAAACAAAAAACTAATGAAACTATTTTTTTCCATAAAAAAGGATTCATTTAAGAGATCTTTCAGGATGTTTTAGTAGTTCATGCATGGAATTTCTTTAGAGTTCATTTTTTTGGTTAATGAACATTTAAATTCTGATAATTGATTCCCGGCACTGCAGATGCTTAGTTGTAGATCTTTTTTGTTAAAACATTTTGGCATCCATAGATGAACAAGATACGGGACAACTCTCCACTGTGGCAAGAAGATGTTATTCTGCGTCCGAGACTTCATGAATTTATTCACTAACAATCTTAGCACCATCTCTGATAAATTAATTATAACTGATTTCAAAGATATCTGACCAAAAATATAAAAGAAACAAGAAGTTCGATCATGGGACTAACCATCAGATTTCTTCTGTTTCATTATGTTGCATCAAACATTGGTAAATCTATATGATATTGGGCTGATGGTCATTTTGAGGAGGCAGACATAGTGTGTCCACTGATTTATTTTTCGTGTGTATTACTCCTATGTAATTGATATTTTTGTCCCAGTCGTCGTAGTTCAAAACCCACTTCCATGGTTTGGTGGTAGTGCAGTGTACCTACCACCCAAAAAACTAGGGTTCAAATCCCTCCTTGTGGGGGTTGCATTAGGTAGCCGACCGTTGGTGTAAAAATAGTCGGATCTTTCAACATGGAGTTGAGCAAGAATCCATGTAGCCGGCCCTACTTAAAGCGGGAGAAGGCTTTGATATTTTTTAACCGGCCATACTTAATGTGGGGAAAGGCATTGTTGTTGTATGTCGTAGTTCAAAACATATATTTGGCTTCAAAAATTGATCCCATATGTGGAAGATCATAAAGGAATTTTTTTTTGATATAAATAGAAGATTGAATATGTGTTTGATGTAATTTGTGCATGTGCAAAGAAGGTCACACATGATTAGGTTAGATCCGTTAAGCGTATTCTGACACATGCTTTAAGTTTGGGTCCATTAAACTAATTGGATGCAAAGATCCACTTAGTGACCCGGTTAATATGGGAGAAACTTGGACATGGCTTGACCAATAACATGATGCTAGATGAAGAACTCTTTTTGATTTCAATTGGAAAAAGACTTCGGTTTTATATTGAAATAAGAATGACTGCGGAGGGAGGGAAATGAATTACTTTTCTTAGGAAATTATTCAATATCATTTGATTAAGCAAGGAACACTAAATGAATATAAAAAAGTATCACGATACCTTTATAGAAGGAAAGGATATACAAAATTTGCAAATCATATGGACATCGAATTAGTGATGTATATAACGTTAGAATAGAAGTGGATAATTGAATGAAGGTTGAAACAAGTTTCATCCATTGTTGTTAAGGCGCGTGCCTAGGCGCCCAGGCGCCCCAAGCCGTGCGCCTAGAAAGCACGCCTTGCTTTCATAAAAAATGGCGCACGCCTTGGGTCGCCTGGGCGTCAAGGCACGCTTGGGCGTTGCCTAGGCGACTTTTTTTATGCGTATTACACATATATCGCATTTTCAAAATGCGATATACATAACGCATTTAGAAATTGCGATATACATAACACATTTTCAAATTGCGATGTATATGTCGCATATTGGAAATGCGATATACCCGTTCGACCCTGTATTACCCCACCGCATTCGACCCGACCCTCATTACCCTGTTTAGCAGAGAAACCCCTTGCATGGTCCCTGTCTCCTCCGCGGCCGCCTCCCTACCTCCTCCAGCGGCCTCCCTCCTCCGACGGCCTCCATCCTCCTCTGATGTCCTCCCGAATCCCTACCTCCTCCAACGGACGCCCTCTTCCTCCAGCAGCCTCCTTCCTCCTCCAGCGGCCTCCCTACCTCCTCCTGCGGCCTCCCTCCTCCTCCAACGGCCTCCCTCCTCCTCCGGCGACTTCCCTACCTCCTCCAGTGGCCTCCCTCCTCCTCCAGCAGCCTCCCTGCGTTCTCTTGCTCTCCCATTGTAGAATGACTTCAATGGAATCCTTGGATGGGGATGCCATTCCTAATCCCACTACTACACCAACCCCATCTACTGTGCAAAGGCCTCGAGAAATTGATCCGCGCTTCACCGACAAGATGAATGATCCATGCTTGAATGCGGCGTCGAAGGATCCCGGTTGGAAGTACTCTTTTTGGCCGAATACACTAGACAAGAATAAGGTGCAATGTGCATTGTGCGACCACATTACTAATGGTGGAATCAAAAGGCAGAAAGAACACTTGATTAGTGGTTATCGAGATGTATCTATGTGTCCAAAAGCCACTGTGGAGATTAAGAAAGAGATGACTGACTTCAAAAATCGTAACAAGAAGAGGAAGATAGTCGTTGATTACAGATACAGTGGAGCTGATTCAAACGTTCCATATGCAGATGATGGTGATCATGGTGAACATGTAGTCATCTTGGATGACTCGCATCCTACGGCTACAACAGGTAAAAACGTTAAATCTGGTTCTGGTTCATGTTATGCAAATAGGCCACCTGTACGGAAGGATCCACACGGCAAGGGTTCTATGGACACGTTTAGTTCTGCTAGCCCATGGGAGGTTGTGGCACAAAGGAGGGCAGCAAGGGCTCGTGGTGAAGCACAACAAACTACAATTGAGTTTGCTTTAAAAAAGGATGCTACACAGGTGGCATATGATGCCATAGCTGAGCTATTCTATACAGGTGGCATCCCTTTTAATGTTGCACAACGAGAAGCTTTTGAGGTGGCAGTGGAGGCTATTGTCCAAGCTGGGAGAGGATTTGTTCCTCCATCTTATCACCAATTGCGAAAGCCCCTACTTGAAAGATTATATGCAAGGACCAAAGATTTGCAGGTGAAGCATGAAAGCCATTGGAGGACATATGGATGCACGATTATGTGTGATGCATGGACTGATAAACGACAACGAAGTCTGTTTAACTTCCTTGTTAATTCTCCAGAAGGGTCCTTTTTTATTTATGCAAAGAATGCAACATCCGATGTACACACCGGGGAGTTTGTGTTCAAATTGATAGACGAGGCTGTGGAGATGGTGGGTGAGGAGAACGTTGTACAAGTTGTCACCGACAATGCAAGCAATTTTGTTTTAGCAGGAAAGTTACTGATGGAGAAGAAAAACCTCTTTTGGACTCCATGTGCTGCACACTGCTTGGATCTGATGCTTGAGGATATTTCCAAGTTACAGAAATTCGCAGGAGTTATCAAGAGGGCCAGAAAAGTAACAACCTATATTTACCAGCATATTCGGTTGCATGGTACGTTTCTACAATTCAGTGAGGATCACCTAGAGCTGTCTAGAAGCGGAGTTACCCGCTTTGCTACCAACTACTTGACCCTTACTAGTTTGCTCAAGCAAAGGAAAGCTTTGGCGTCTTTGTTTATTTCTGAGGTGTGGAACACTAGTTCTTGGTCGAAGACACAGGATGGGAAATGTCTATGAAACTATGATGGCGAATGCTTTTTGGGAAAAAATGAAGATTATCTTAGAGCTGTGCAACCCATCGTTACTGTGCTGCGTTTAGTGGATGCTGACGAGAAGCCGCCCATGGGATACATTGCTAGGGCTTTTGACACTGCAAAGGAAATGATTATTGAAAACTTTGGCAGGAAGGAAACAAATTACACACCTACTCTACAAATTATTGATTCTCGCTGGGAGAATCAGATGGCTCGTCCTTTGTATGGTGCAAGATGTTTCTTGAATCCTGCATTTTATTATAAAGTGAAGGACAACAATGAGGCATTGATGGGAAGGTATGAAGGTGATTTCATATTTTGCCTTGAGAGGATGGTTGATGATCCCGATCAACAAGATGTGATATGCTCTGAAATGGAGGTCCACAAAGGAGCTCATGGTATGTTTGGCAGGGCAATTGCTATTAGACAAAGGGAAAAAAAACTACCATGTAAGTTACATTTTATTATTTATATTGAATGATTTAATGGTAACATGTGTTTACATTGTTGACTTATTGTGTAGTGGAATGGTGGGATACTTATGGAAGACTCACCCCCGCTCTGAAGCGGGTGGCAAAGCGTATTTTGGGACTATGTTGCACATCTTCCTCATGTGAACGCAATTGGAGTGCTTTTGACTTTGTATGTATCAAAAACACTTATAAATTTACAAATATAAATGCCAACTTTATACTTGTAAATTTACGTAATACTTGAATAAATGTGCAGATTCACACAAAGAGGAGGAATAAGTTGGAGGTTGATAGACTTTCCAAGCTTGTTTACATCCAATACAACAAGCAACTTGAAGAGAGATTCAAAAATAGGAGGCTCGGGAATTTAGCAAAAGATTTTGATCCAATTGCTCTTTCAGAGTTAGATTGGTCAAGTGAATGGATGACAGGTCT
Source organism: Ottelia alismoides (assembly GCA_037367405.1). Taxonomy (NCBI): domain Eukaryota; kingdom Viridiplantae; phylum Streptophyta; class Magnoliopsida; order Alismatales; family Hydrocharitaceae; genus Ottelia; species Ottelia alismoides. The sequence continues at coordinate 1,015,608 of JAZKJV010000465.1, forward strand.
TTACGTGGAACCAGAGGTTGTACCAGGGCTTACACTGAGGGTCATTGATGAAGCATTATGTGCTTCTCAAGCATATGGAGGTTCTCGTCCTAGAAGGAGTCAACTACAAGCACAACCAAGCACTTCAGCACGTGGTGGTCTTCGTGGCCGTGGTCGTAGTGGTACTCGTCGTGCACATGTGATTAGGCGACAATATGTACCTCCTCATGTTCCAGACGATGAGGAGGAAGAAGACGAGGAAGATGATTGGATGGATCTAAATGATGATGGCCAAGAGCAAGATGAAGGACATGAAGAAGAAACTAACCTGTGTGATGATGATGATTGAAGCATTGCTGTATTAGATTATTGTCTTTTAGTCTTTGAAATGTTGTGTAATGCCAAACAATTTGTCTGTATTTTTAGTACATTTTCCACCTTTTTTTGCCAAACAATTTGTCTGTATGCCAAACATAGCTTGTTTAATTATCTATGTTCTGATTCCTTTATGTGTTGTGATTCTTAATTCTTGTGATTAATCACTAATATTTGGTTAAATGATATTTATTACTCTAACACTCTAGTTACTATGTATTTATAAATACAAATGGTCTTGACAGTAATTTTTCTTAAAAAAATATATTAATTGATGTCGCATCTCCAAAATGGGACATGCACTTTAAAAAATAAAAAATGATGTCGCATTTGAGACATGCGACATCCATTTGCTTAGAATAATTATATGTCGCATGTCTCAAATGTGATATAGGTCACATTTTGTTAGACGCCTAGGTGCGTCTAGGCGCCCAGGCGCCCAAGATGAACGCCTTGTCGCCTTGCCGCCTTAATAACCATGGTTTCATCAGTAGTTGAATACCATATTGGTTTCATGTCTTGTAGGTCTATATTGATGTATACACCTTTTCGAGCAATTGATTGAAGCTTTCATAATAAGAACGAATGACCTTCATATCGTCTTTATTGATTTAGAGAAGGCTAATGAGATTGCATTCGAAGAAATCACATGGAGGATTCTAAAGAAACGAGGGGTTCCTATATCGTACATGACATTATTAGAGACATACATGACCAAACAACAACATGTCATTTTGATATCGTTTTCTGTCCGCACCAAGGATCAATCTATGCATGTTTACTTGATGAGACAAGAGATGAAGTTAATAGGAAGTTTGAACTTTGGAGGAATTCTTAGGAGGGTGACAATTTCTGACTAAGTAGAACCGTAATGTAAGTCTAATAACAAGGACTTAGAGACATGGCCTCAAATATCAGTGGCATGTTCGCTATATTTCGGTATAGTCGAGTCAACAATATCGATGAGGGTGGGTATATCTTTTCCCATGGTATCAACATGTCAGCAGTATAGCACCGATATCATTGATATATTGCCAAAATATCAACATGTATTTTTGATTGAATTACAAAAAAGAGCACCAAATATGCCTCGACTCCCAGTTGCATGACTCATCTTTTAGATGTAACAAAGAGTGTACTAAACATTCAACTTTAGGGTTTAACTCGACATAAAAGGGTCGCATAAGCTTATTGAAGCTTGTATTTGAGATAAAAAATAAGGTTGGACCCTCTTCTTTATATTTGAATAAGGTATGTAATTGGGAATCGATACATAGTTGGAATCTTTTTTGTAATATACCCTATTATAAATTATATTTCGCCCAATATGGATGATATTGGTACATGTTTCCCCCATTTCACCCCATTTCGCACATTATGTATTTATAAAGGCTATCAAGATGGGTGATATCGATATTGTTCGTAGGTGAATATTAATATTTGAGGCAATGAATATTGACGATATTTGAAGCCAAATATCCTCAGATTGGTTCATCATACATGTGGCTAACCATGATATATGTAGTATCTAATGATTTATAAAGATGTGTACCACTTAAGACATGAGAAAATTATGTGAAATTAAGACACTCGATTAGAAGATGATACAAAATAGTATAACAAACTGGGTAGATGGATCTAGCCTGGCATGTTTTGTTCTGAGTCTTCTGACGAGTGTCTAATATATATTTACGCGGTAAGTATTATATTTTATACATAATGAATTATGAGTTTTACTTATGATATCATCTTATATATGCATTTTTAGGACTGAATTTCTAATTGCATGCCTTACATAGTATTGCATATTGTGCGTGTACGGTGGTTATGTTTTGTACTATTACAAATGTGGATTCTTGGCAGATCATGATGCTCTTTTGGATTGCTACAATCACAATACTCAAACAAGCAAATATATTATGTTTCACCTTTTAATCACAAGTAAAGATAATAGACAAACACCCATAAAGTGCACAAGGATTTAACATGGAAACCCTACTAGGTAAAAAGAGCGACCATGGTCTTCCTAGCTAGTGCTTTCAACCTGACCATACCTCGGTCTTTCACTAAACTTGGATTGTTTACGCAAGCCCAACTGTATTACGAATTGGTTTACATGATAAATTGCCGTTTTATGTGCAAAACTCTTGTAGCCTTAAATGCAAAATAAATATGCAATGACATGCGAGGTAAATAAAGAACGATCTTACAAAACTAGGAGACCGTTGATGAATCATCGAAACATCAGAGCTGTAGGAGTGAATCACAATGCTGAATGTAGCTCTAAAACTGACTTCCACAATGGTCAGAATGAATATTAGAGAGTTGATATTGATTGTGTATGCACCAGGGTAATACGAGGTCCGATTTTCATAGTCTTTATGTAGTTTATAGACGTTGCGGCTTGATATAGCTGTTGGGATCAAAATTAAGAATAAGATCTAAAAGTATTCCTAAAAAATATAATTGATTGGCCATGCTAAAAACATTGATCGATCAAAATTCAAAAAGTGATCGATCATGCCAAAAGTTGGTCGATCAGAATTCAGCCGGTAATCGCAAATGATTGATCAAGTCATGAAAGTTGATCAATCAGTTGTCAACAAGTGGTCGATCGAGGCATACAAAGTGATCGATCGGGTCACAAAAGTTGATTAATCAAATTCAAAAAGTGATCGATATGATAAAAAAAGCGATCGATCATTTTTTAGCCAGTGACAAAACTGATGGATCAGTTAGGATCTTTTACGCTAAATTGACTACATGAATATCTAATATGCATGATGCATGATATGTTTGAGGTTCTTTAAAACACTAAGTACAAACTCAATAAAAGAAAAGTATTTGACTTTGCCTTGAGCTTAAATACATTTTAGCTTGAGTACCTTAGTCTTGAACTCTTTCTCTTCTATAAGCCTTGGGAGTCCTTATGCTTGAGCATCTTCTTGAATCCTTTAACTTCATCGCTTTTACCTAGCTTCAAGCTTAATACACAAGTTTTTTTATCATTGTAACATGAATGCTTACGTGGGTTTTGACACAGAACTTATCTTTAGATCTACATTTAAGCGAATAAGTGTGTATTTCTATCTTATTCGTTGATTAAAGAACATTAAAAACCTCATATTTACGCAAGTAATAATTTCCATGATTTTTGGTGAAATTTGACGACATGCCTTTTTTTAGAAGTTGTTGTGAAAGAGAAAAAGGGGAAAAGAAGTTTAAAAATGGGAAATATTGGATCTTGAGAAGAATTATATAATGGGTAAAAACATGATGAAAAAAAAGAATGAGAAAAAAGGAAAAAGAATACGAAGGAGCTCATAAAAAAGAATATGATGGAGTTTGTATCCTTTAGCATGGATATGGAAGATCAGGGGTGTGTTGGCAAACTCGTTCATTTTTTGTACGAGTGCTGGTATGAATACATGCAATCTTTTGTTGAAGAGGTCTCCATGCTTATGTGTTGGGCTTGATGTCTGAATGTGGACCACACATGACATAGACTCGGTACAAAGAGATCTATGGGCACTCCGGAGTAGTGATCCCATTCTTTTAGCCAGTGTACTAGAAAAGCCCATTTAGAGGCTCTTGTCGATAGGATACCCATTGTAACGATATTATGATGGAAACTTGTTATTCTGATCTTCATATGGTGGCAACACTTATAGAGGTCTTCGTTGAAGAGGAGATCTATGCAGTTTAGAGCGCAACAATTATAGATTCCTCGAATCATTAGCGCGAGAAGATGTAGTTTATAGTTTAAGAGTTGTATCGGTTTATGTATGTTGAGAGTTGTATTGTCCGAGGTGAGAATTCCATGCTCCAACTTGAGGGGGAGTGTTGAGAGAATAGTGAAATCTAACTAGTTGTATGGGAGTTGTTTAGTCCCACATTATTGAGTGGTAGGATTTGATCATGTTGGTGGGGTTATAAAAAGATACCAGTACCGCCTTTACTTATCGAGAAAAAGCATAATGCAATAGCTAATAGTGGCTTTCTTCCGTGGTTTCATCTAGCTCCTTAAGAAGTAAAGTTCCACTTAAATCAATATTTCATCTTGTTTATTGATATCATATTCTCTATTATATATCCATAAAGGACAAAGATGCAATATTTGTTTATGGAGAAATCTTTTAACTACATAGATGTATTTTTAGTTAATTTCTTCATCTTCTCCTACCTTCATCCTCTTCTCTTTCACTAAGATAGTAGCTTGTGAGGTTGTCCGACAAGGATTGGAAGACAACGATGGTCGGTAGGGGGGTTGGGAACATGCATGGTGCTAAGGGGTTGGGGGAAGGTGTGTTATTGCCAGGGGATGTGCTTGCGGATAAACCATGCAAGGAAGGGAGTGGGTGGAAGTGTTGCAAACAATGGAAAGGGGAAAGGCCTATATGAAGATTGGGAATGGTGGGCGATTGTTATCGGTCAAGGGGGAAGGTGCATCCAGGAGAATCGGAGGGAGAGGGATATTGAGGGATGAACGACTTGTAGGTGATGGGGGACCTTATAAGCCACCATAGGGAGGATGGGGGCAATGATTCCGATGATGGTTGGTCTTGTAGGTCGAGCATAAGGAGGGGTGGTGGCAGTTTCGCTGACGACAAATAAGGGTGGGTCGTGTGGGAGGCCAAGTGTTGGCTTGCTACAAAGGGAGAAGTGGCTTTGTGTGCCAAACTAAAGGGAAGAGGGGTTGATGATGCGATGATCATAGGGAGGGGTGATCCTTTAAAGGAGGGAGTGGCATATAGCCGGTCAATCGGGGGCCTCATTGTGAACTATGGTGGGGTGGGGGGTATGGAGGGGCATGCATGCAGAACTGGATGGAGGGTGTAGTGGTGTTGCAGGCGACATAGTGGAGGAGGGTCTTGTCGGGTGCATGGGTTGGCAGGGGTGGGGTAGGAAGATGGAAGAATGAAAAAAACAATTATCATATAGTTTAAGGACCCAATCAAGAATTTCTTATTGCATTTTGATTTTTTGCATGCTATCTTTATAAGGATTTATCCCATTCCTCTGAATGGTTAGGCGGCAACTATTATTAGAGATGTTTGTATCGTTTTGTTATCATCAAGTAGATAGCGACACAAGTGTTGTTAGCAAGGTCTGGAAGGGCACACATACGAGAACCCTAGAAGTAATGCACACATACAAGAACCCTAGAAGTAATGGATCTTCAAGTATGCTTTGTGATAAGAAGATATCTTGGTAGCTCGAAGGGAAGCACTATAAATCTGTAGCGAGACCAATACTTTATGATAACGGATGTTGAGAGATTAATTGTAGACACGTGGAAAGAATGCTTTGTAGCTGAGTTGAAGTTGCACTGATGTATTGTGTGGCCGTACAAAAAGGGTTGGATTTGCAACGGAAGTATTAAACAAAGGGTTAGTGTAGTACCTCCATGCTACAGAAGATCAAATGAGAGTAGTTCAATTAAGGTGGTTTGGACATGTACAAAGAAGCCCATCTCATGTTCCAGTCTGAAGGTGTGTAAAGTTAGAAGAAAAGCCTTGTAAGATTGGCCGAGAAACAAAAATAATATTGAAGAGACTACTGAGAAGGATATTAGGAAGGATTATGCCTTTTTGGATCTAAAGTTGGGATATGCCCCAAATTAGATTTTTTTTTAAAATGTTGAGGAGACGCTCACCCGTAAGCTTCTATATATTTACTTTATAAAACAATTACAAGGACAGTTAGGTCTTTAGGCCTTTTGTATGCTCAATTAAATTTTCCGTGTGTATTCATTTACCCATGAGTATAGAGTCTATAGACCTATTCTGTGCAAGCCACATAGACCGTATGATAGCAGCCACCCAAATCTTGATGGAGCTGCTTCCATATCCCACAGCATCCGGAAATTCCAGAAACCAAGCCAGTCATAGGTAGATATCTTATCAACAACCCCACTTGAAGTGGGAAAAGTCTTTTGTTGTAATTAGGCATGACTTCGCATATTTGATCATACTCTGGATACAACCTGTTGTAATTAAAAAGCCAGTAAGCAACCCTAGTAAATAAGGAAGAAACCTGCTTTCTGGTTTGATCGATATACAGAAACCAGATGACAAACTCTTTTACAGGTCCTCTTTTTCTTCTCAATTTATGATAGGGTCACTGTCGTGAAAATAGTCAATGCACTGGAAAAACTCTAGACCGTTGATCAGTTTCTGGGGATAGATAACCCATAAGATAAATTATAGGCGGCATATATCTTGTTGGATGCATAAATGCCTTTTCTTTTCTTCTGCAAAAGCTTTCTTAACATGTCTGTATAATTAAAAAAATTCTCACAGGGCTGCTTTGGATGCTGAACTTTGCAAGTATGTTAATGATACATACAAAAGGGGAGTGTGTTCTGTCTATTGCACAATGGGGAAGGAAGCAGAAGGGCCTGGCAAAGATTTTGAGTTCACAGTGGTGATTACTGCTTCTCGGCATAGCCCACAAAATTTCTGGTTTGTAAATCAGCTAGAACACAAATAGATAACCATATTCATTTACATATCGATGGTTTCAATTCGTCTCTTTTTGTTCTGCTGTTATTTTTTTCTTGGTTCTGCCGGAGAAGAAATTTGATGTGTCAATATTAGTATTTTTTTGTAATTGTATTGTATGTGTTCTCCAATTATTTTAAGAAGCACTGTCTAAATTATATTGAGCATTTATTGTTTTTTTTGAAGCCAAAGAAGGGGGGAGCACGCAGTGGTGTCCACCCCAAAGTTATATTAATAGATTATAACATTTAAAGGACATGACACAATTATAGCAACAACCACTCCTCAACAAGCCTCGCCGGCGGTAGACAGACGTTTTCACGATAGAACCTTTGACTCGAAAAAATGAAGGCATTTCTAGCCAGCCAGGTGGACCACAAAAAAGCCATAGGGTGAAGTAACTCCAGTCGCAATCGTAGTCGCGCCAACTGTAAAGAGTCCCAAAACGTGTCGAAGTTCCTTGCACAAACCCAATCCATGCCAGGTTCCTCCTATAAAGCCTTCATTCTCGAGCAAAGGAAGAAAAGATGTTCCACCGATTCAATACCATTTTCGCAAAGGGGGCATCTGTCCGAAATCAGTCCAACGATTCTGGCATACCGATCTCTCATCATCAACCTCTTCCGCCTAAAGAGCCAAAGGAAAAAACCCTCTCTTTCAGGGAGAAGAAGCCCCAAATAAAACCACAGTCCCTCACCAGATCATCCGTACGTCCGGGAGGTGGCCTACAAATCGCCCCGTACGCCTTCCTGACTGAAAAAGAGGTACCCTTCCACACCCAATGATCCTGGCCCCCCGCAGGGCCCTCCAAAGCCGATAGCGAGTCCAACAAGAGCAGAAACTCCTCAAGGCGCTGGTCTGCGAAATTAACGCTAAACCTCGGCATCTAGTTTCTGTTACACCAACAGTCAACGACCCTAGCCTCACGGTCAGTAGGCAAGGCGTACATGCGAGGGAAACAAGCATTAAGAGAGCCCTCACCCATCCAGTCGTCCTGCCAAAAAGCGAAAGAGTTTCTCCCTCCCAGCACCGACCGAAAGAGCTCACCGAAGCGCGGAAGAACCTTCAGAATGCCCTTCCAGAGGGGAGACGGCAAAACCCCAAGCCCAAGGTCCACATCAGAAGGCGTCACACTAATATCATAGATCCGGCGCACAAGAGTACAAGTATCTTTGTCGTTCTCCCATAGTCTGCTCACCCATTTCAGCAGTAATGCTTCATTGAACGCCTCAATACGCTTGATTCCAAGACTGCCCTCAGACTTGGGAAGAGTAATGGTATCCCAGTCACCAAGTGCATCCCATTAACCTCCAGTCCACTTTTTCTCTACAGAAATCTCCTCATCAACCTCTCAAGACGCGTACAAACCCCGGTGGGCAATAGGCGAGTAGACATGAAATAGATCGGGATAGCAGAGAGCACCACCTTCAACAAAACCAGGCGGCCTCCCTTAGAAAGGGAAGTGGACTTCTACCCAAATGGCTTCATTTCCAGCTTTTCAACAACAGGTAGCCAGTCTGCCATTCTGATCCTACCCGTTGTCAACGGCAACCGCAGATAGTGAATAGGCAGCGCGCCGCAATCCATATCCAGCACAAAACTGCACTCCTGCGCCTCCTCCTCAGATAAAGCAAAAGGGACCATCGTAGACTTGGCCCGATTCTGTGTCAGACCCGACATCTCACCAAACAGTTCCAACGTAGTTGTCATGCCATGAGCCTCATCCACACCTCCCTCGATAAAGAAAATGGTGTCGTCCGCATACTGAAGAAGAGGAACAGACATGTCGTTCTGCGAATAACCATGCGTTATTCTGTAATTCTGGATCAGTTCCACCAAACAAGCAAGCACATCAGCCGCAATGACAAAAAGTAAAGGAGCCAAAGGGCATCCCTGCCTGATACCCCTCTGCAGTTGAAAGAATCCCCCCTCAGGCCGACCATTCACAAGAACCGTCATAGAGGTAGTCGTCACACAACATTTCATCCACGGAATCCAAAGATTCGGAAAGCCCCTCGTATGCAACGCCTCCCAAAGAAAACGCAGTCTAATGTATCATAAGCTTTTGCAAAGTCGACCTTCCACAGCAACGCCTTTACCGTATGCCTCTTCCAATCAGTAATGATTTCAGAAGCCATAACCAGACAGTCCCCAATCTGCCTCCCGGGGACAAAAGTCGACTGTAGTGGAGAGATAATGTGTTCAAGCACCTTGCTTAGCCTGGTAGCGAAAATCTTTGCCACAATCAAATATAAAGCATTAGAAATAGCAATCGGTCTAAAGTCCTCGATGCGCTCAATTGTCCCATGATTTGGAAGGAGAAAAATCATTGCTTTATTTATCTTCTCAACTCCCGCATTACAACTACAAAATTCCTTGACGACCTCCAGAACCTCCGCCGCCACCAGATCCCAAAAATCCTTGTAGAAAGCAAGGTTCAGGAAAGCGGTATGCGTATGCGTTCGGACTGGTCACTGAATACTGATTAAGCGGTATGCGGGGGCATATGCGGGGTATATGCGGTTCTAAGCGGTTTTCTAATTTTATTTAAAAATAAAAAAATATCTATGAATAACATTACCACTGAAGTTATGTATCTAAGTGGAGTTAAAGAAGATCTAAGAGAAACGGTTCATGTTAGATGCATGTGCATATATACTTTTAATTGCCTCATATTTAATTACAAAAAAAAAACATTTACCATAAAAACTTTACATTATATGATTCGTAATAACAAAACTTCAATATACATACATGCACTACATGAGCAAAACCTCAATCGGCATATCTAAAAAAGATTTGACGATACATTGCAAATACTCGTGAATATAATACATGAGAAAAACATAAAACATTGCATATACATAATGGTATAATGCATTACAATTGTATAGAAATGCATGTCATATTCTAAAAATTGAATGAAAAGGCAGAGTTACAGAATTAAGGACCTGAATGAGAAGATTGAAAAGTTGGAGCTGTTGGAGCAGTATGCGGGGCATATGCGGGATATGCGGGGCATATGCGGGCATATGCGGGCCGCATATGCGGGGAGGGCGCATAATGCACTGATTCAAGGAATCGGTGCGGTTTGCACGCCGCACGGGCATATGCGGCCGCATATGCGGCCCGTGCGGCCGATTTAGTGAACACTGGTAGAAAGAGACCGGGAATTCGTCTGGGCTAGGCGCCCCCTCCGCATTCAAATTCCAAACCGCAGTTTTCAACTCCTCCATGGTTACCAGTTGAACCAAGCTAGCGGCATGAGCCTCTGATAGCTGCGAAGCACCCAGACCGGTCCATCTCCACCGTCTGGAGAAGGCCCTTGCCGAAAAAGCATGGAAGTGATCTGAGATCGCCACACCCATCTCTCTATCACCATCCACCCTGACCCCATCCACAATCACCGACCGGATAAAATTATTACGACGCCTCCCGCTAGCCATTCTGTGAAAGAAAGCAGTATTAGCATCTCCCTCCTTTAGCCATTTGGTCCTGGATCTCTACCTCCATTCAGTCAGCCGCTTCTTATCCTCCTCCGCAATCTTTTTCCGAGCCTCTGCACGTTGAACCAATTCGTCCAAAGCAAAAGGTCTGTCATCTTCTAACCTGTCGAGCCTATGAACCTCCTCCTCAGCCGCAACTCTAGCTAAACGTCTGGCTTCTTTGGAATCCTTCTTGAAATTACAAAGCCTAATGCACGAGGACTTTAATTTCTGTTCGAATCTCGAAACAGCTGTACCTGACACCACCGTGGAGGACCAGTGCAGGGAGACCACCTCTCTAAAATTCCCTTCCAACAACCAGGCCCTCTCATATCTAAAGAAACCCCTCGGAATGGAAGTCTCACCGGAGTCCCACAAAAGCGGATAATGGTCCGAGAGCGTCCGTGGCCTACCAGCAGCATAAGCCAACGGGGAAATCTCCAAGAGTTCGGCCGAAGCAAAGAAGTGATCAATGCGAGAGTGGGAGCCAGAATTCTGCCAGGTGTACTTCAGGTTAGCAACGCCCATAACTTCCAGCCCCAATAAATCCACCATTTCAGCAAATTCCGCCGATCCTGGGTCTTGACCCCCACGCAAGCCCGGTCGATCAGAAGAAAGGAGAGTAACATTGAAGTCACCGGCAATCAGCCACACACAGTCCGGAAAAGCATTCCTCACCTCCTGCATATCTGTCCAAAGCTGCTGCCTCGAAGTGGGCTGACACGACCCATACACACATGAGAAAGCAAAAACGACGCTAGAGCGAAGACATTCCAGAACCACCGTGAGAACGTACGCCCCCCAAGTTCAGCTCTACAAACAAAATTAGAGCCCTTCCAAGCAATAGCCATCCCACCCGCTGAGCCGACAGGATCATGTAATCTATAACCACCCAAAGAGGCCATATCAAAAGAGCGCCAAATGGTATCTGGCATCGAATCTAACTTTTTTTCCTGCAGCATTATAACATCACATCCCCATTCCATGAATCTCGGGCCCGAAATCTTCCTCTTCGTCGGGTCACCCAGATCCCTCACGTTCCAAGAAAGGATCTTCATTTATGGGCAACATTATTACCCGAGATGCGGACCATCCCTGCCAACGCCGTAATTTTACTCATTTGATCAGAGACAGGAGGGAGGTCACCATGCTGGCGCTTAGGTCGTTGTCTCCTTTTATATCTCTTCCCAGCCCTTCTGTCCTCCACTGATCCAGTAGCTGCAGGCAAATCCTCCAAGCTCAGCGACTGGGCCGTATCTGACTGACCTGCCTCGAGCATCACCGACTCCGGTGCAGGTATCACGGTCCGTGCCGAACAACGATGAGCAGATAAAGGAGAGGCTCCCATCGAAGTTTGCTGCCCAGCGTCATGCCCACACTCGCTCACAGAAAAGCCTATGGACTCCTTGACAAGGCCTTAAATGTCGGTTTCGGTCACCATTTCGGTGACTGACCAAAACAGAATTTCGGTGGAATTTCGATCGAAATTCGACAGAAATTTTGGTTATTTCGGTCATTTTTTGTACTAGGGCCCCCATATTTCGGTCATTTCGGCCATTTCGGTCGAATTTTGATTTTGACAGGATATCGATATTCGACAGAAATTCGACCGAATTTCGCTGAAATTTGAGGCCATGCTCCTTGAAGCGTTCTTGATATGCAAGTTTCAGGATTGTATTTGCAGCCACAAAGCGGTCATCCAACAAAATACGGGTCTCCACAGGACTCGCAGACCCGAGAGTAATGAAGAAGCAACCCGCCTGCAAGACCCGCTCGCCAAGGCCCAATTCCAGCGCCCGAATAAGCGGTGGACCCATTTGGTTTCGATGCCATTGTAATGGCGTGGACTCGAGCTTTGGAAGAGACGTTCCCCTCGGAAACGATGCGAAAAGATCATCCTGCACCGTCGCCTTGAGAAGCGCCCCCTCACCAACCCGCGACGCTTGGAGTGGACCTTGCCAGGGAATGGAAACGTCATCCCCCACCCCCTCCGCAGAATGCGAACCGCCAACCTCGGTCTCGTCATCGGAGAAGCAGTCGCCAATGGCCTTCGGCTGCTGCGGTGGTGGCGCGAGAAGAAGAAATGAGATGTGCATGGGGAAAGTAAACCGACCATTCGCAATCTCCGCCGAAGCGAGCGGCCCAACATCGAACTGGCAATCCATCAACAACAATGTGACCTCTGGGTCCGACCCTGACTTCGTCCCGTCGGCCAAAACCTGCACCACCGAACCCACATGCCGCAGCACCTTCCCGAAGCACGCCACCGAGCGCGAGAGAAACAGAACCCTCCGCACCTGCACCACCCGCTTTAACGGGCGATCAATCAACCCATCAGCAAAGCGAGGAAGCCTCCAAGTAAAATCTTTGACACCGCTCGAAGTCAGAAGATGCAACTTTTGGCCCTCCGATAACCCCTTGACGCAGCAACGCCGTTCACCAAGCTGTATCACGACTCCCGTGAACTCAGTACCAAATTGGTGTGATAACTCCGCCCAAACTGCCGCGGCCGAAGCACAATCCTTCACCCATGAACCGATCAAGTACCCACCCTTGTTACCCTCACCAGACGCCCCGACGAACGATGCATAGGAACTCCTAACCGTACCCTCGCCAGTCCACGCCTTACGATGAATCGCCGCCGACGAGATCGAAAATGAACCAGCATCCCGCACGAAAGAGGCACGATCACGTAGAACCCTACAGGACTGGCGGCGATGCCCCACCAGCCTGTAAGAAAAGCATCGTGGGGGAGACCAACAGGAGGAGGCCATGTGTCCCCCTCCCCATACCTGAAGCATCTCCGCCCCACCTTCCTGTGTGTCACGAGCGTCCAACCATCTCCGTCTCTCGAATCCCTTTCAAGCTTCTTGACTCCATCGACTCCTCCCCAACTCGCCTTCAGGCCATACCCGTTCACGGAACGCCCCACACAACTGGCTGCCCCCGCGCGGATCCGCCATTGGAGACATTCCCGCTTCCGCCGAGAGCCTTGCTCCCCACCCATCTCTCCGCCCAAATGAGGTTAAATATTACTCTAGTCACAAGGATTTGTCGTGTTATATAATTATACAAGTCTCATATGACTGATCTAACCAATATTGGAATGCACAAGTTATAAGCTACATAATAGATGGTAGATGAAATCAATTTTCTGAATTTCAAGTATAAACAAAAATAAAAAAAACAGTAACCAAAATATCCGATCTTACATGTATTTCTCGTGGTGTTTTCTTGTCCTTTCGACATAAATTGCTTCAAGACTTGGATTCTTCTCATGTATAATAACCTGGACAAGATCATGTATTTAGGTCTTCATTCTCACGGATATTATGAAATTGAGCAGTGTGGGTGTAAAAATAAAAAATTCCGTGGTTGTATGGATCTCGTGGAAGATTTAATCCTTCCTTATCATGGACCTTACAAACATATAGAAAGGTTTTGGAACTCTTACGCCAGACAGTTTTTCTTTGGATTACCTTTCAGCAATGGGAGCTGGCGTTCTATATGGAATTTGGAGTTTAATGATGATCTTCAATCAGTGGAGATGAAAGGCAAGGTTCAGGTATTGTTTCTTTGACAGATCCATGTACAAGTTTTGAGGTAACTTAAACTGCAATAGTCGCATTAATTTTATGCACATAATGTTTGGAGTCCTGAAAATCATTTCGGGATCTACTCATAAGAATATTAGTAAAGAATTGGTATGTCTATGTCTGAGACAGTAAAAGGAAAATCCTCACTCTTAGTGGAACTTCTAACTCCAAATCCTCCTATGGTCATGGGTTATGATCCCATGGTCAAGTATTGTGGTAGCAACCTGGATAATATTATAGTTCTTTTTGATAGAGAAATTGCCACTAAACCGACGCGAGTAGGGATGAAAACGAATACAAATATATTCATCTCCGTTCGTGTATCCGCATTTATGAAATAGAAGATATGGATGCCATTTTCTCATATCTGCTGAATACGAATGTGAACTCAACCATGATTGGTCCCAAGCCCGGTAAATGAGGAGGTTTGCGCGTTAGATAACTGAAATGCAGGCAAGAGAGACAAATTCCTAAATAGTGTTTTTCTAACAATACTATTTAGGAATTTATCAAAAAACAATCAGATCTTTTCAACATGGATTTAAGCAAACATTTAGATCCCATTGGGACGTTCTCTATTAGCGATCCGTTGCATCGCTTGAATTCAGTGAGAAGTTGGAAAGGGTTGCTACATCACTGCCCGGATGTAGTTCAAAATTTGCAAGGCCTCTCGCATGAGGAACACATGCGAGTAAGTAAGCTAGTTCCACCTCTTTGTCGCTCGGATGCAGTACAAAATTTGCAAGGATTCTTGCATGATGGACACATGCAAGTAAAGAAGTTAGTCCAAAAGAGTTTGCAAAAGAAGCCGTGGATAGGTAGTTGTAATATTGACACTTTGATTGGTAAGTCGATGGAGATAGTAGATACGATGGAAAGAAGGAAGATCCATATACTGTGTCTCCAAGCATGGGATCAAATTTCAACGAAATTCGACCGAATTTCGATCGAATTTTGATTTTTATGGGTTATCGAAATTCGACTGAAATGGTCGATGTCGACTGAAATTTGGGGTCCCCTATTCAAAAACTGTCCGAAATGATCGAAATTTCGGTTGAAATTTCGTTTCGGTCACTCACTAAAATGGTGGCCGAAATCGAAATTTGAGACCTTGTTTCCAAGAGACAAATGGGTTGGAGAGAAAGCAAGGGGGATTGAGAAGACATGCTTTAAACTATGGTATTCATGTGCAAGGTTCAGGAAAGCGGTATGCGTATGCGTTCGGACTGGTCACCGAATACTGATTAAGCGGTATGCGGGGGCATATGCGGGGTATATGCGGTTCTAAGCGGTTTTCTAATTTTTAATTTAAAAATAAAAAAAATATCTATGAATAACATTACCACTGAAGTTATGTATCTAAGAGGAGTTAAAGAAGATCAAATAAAAACGGTTCATGTTAGATAGGTGTGCATATATACTTTTAATTGCCTCATATTTAATCACAAAAAACATTTACCATAAAAACTTTACATTATATGATTCGTAATAACAAAACTTCAATACACATACATGCACTACATGAGCAAAACTTCAATCGACATATATAAAAAATATTCGGCGATTCATTGCATATACTCGTGAAAATAATACATGAGAAAAACATAGAACATTTCATATACATAATGGTATAATGCATTGCAAGTGTATAGAAATACATGTCATATTCTAACAATTGAATGAAGAGGCAGAGTTACAGAATTAAGGGCCTGAATGAGAAGATTGAAAAGTTGGAGCTGCTGGAGCAGTATGCGGGGCATATGCGGGATATGCGGGGCATATGCGGGGCATATGCGGGCCATATATGCGGGGAGGGCGCATAATGCACTGATTCAAGTAATCGGTGCGGTCTGCACACCGCACGGGCATATGCGGCCGCATATGCGGCCCGTGCGGCCGATTTAGTGAACACTGTTCATGTGAAGATAAGGGAAAAGTGGTGTTGGAGTGATTGTTCATAAGGATTTGAAAGGTAGCGTGGTTGAGGTGCAAAGATTCATGGATCAGATTATTTTGTTAAAATTGGTGCTCGATGAGGAAGTTCTGAATATCATTTCAATTTATACACCGCAAATTGTTTTAGATGAAATGATTAAACAAGCTTTTCAAGAGGATTTGGATAAGATTATGCAAGAAATCCCACAAAGAGGGATGATTTGCCTAGGTGGATAGACACATGGAAAATGATGCTTCAGGATATACTATTGTTCATGGAGGCTATGGCTTCGAGGATAGAAATGAAGAGGGTAAAGTCATTCTGGATTTTATAATGGCTTATGATCTTTTCATAGCAAACTCTCTCCTCAAGAAGAGGGGGGGGGCATTTAATTACTTATAAGAGTGGCCTGACTAAAACATATATTGGTTACTTTGCGCTGAGGCGAAGAGATCGGTTGTGTTGCAAAGACTGCAAGGTAGTCCCAGGAGAGAGTTTGACGACTCAACATCGCTTGTTAGTCATGGGCGTGCAAATAAAAGAGCTGGTAAAGAAAATAAGGGTCTCCAAGATCACTAGATGTAGATGGTGGAATCTTTAATTGAAGTAGTCAAGCTTCAGGGTGAAGGTTTTAGTTTAGAAGACTTATCTTGGGATCGCAATGGAAGTGCAAATGAGATATGGGAGGCGATAACATCTTGTATCTGAAGGGTAGCTAAAGAGATGCTAGACGAGTCAAATGGTTGAGCTCCAGGCAAAAAGGGGGCTTGGTGGTGGAGTGAAGGGGTACAAGACAAGCTCAAAATTAAAAGGACATGCTTTAACGCTATGTCTAAGGATAAAATGGAGGAATCAGTCATAAACTACAAAATAACGAAGAAAGAAGTAAAGAAGGCTGTTAGTGAAGCCAAGTCAAAAGCTTATGAAGTTTTGTACAAAAATCTCGACTCTAAAGAGGGACAAAAGGATATATTAAGATTGACCAAAGCAAGAGAAAGAAAGGCTAAAGACTTTTCTCAAGTGAGATGCATTAATGATGAAGAAAGACACGTGCTTGTTACCATGGTAGGAAATATCGATATCGATATCGTATGGTCCACCAAGAAAATGATATCTCGGGATATATCGCCGATATATCAACGATATCAGTATAAATGTCAGAAATGAAAAAAAAGCCATTTTTATCGTTTTTTCATAAATTAAGATCATCCAAGATGTTAAAACAACAAATAACCTAAAAATACACTCTTATATCACATATATTGGTCACTTATACCCCATATATCGCATTCGCATATATCGGTATACCCCATATGTCGCACATATCTGTCATATCGAACATATTGGTATTAATGTTGATTGTTGACTTTTAGATATTGGAAATGGATTTAATCCAAGTTCTTAAACATTAAATAATTTACAAATATACACTTAGATGACACATGTAGATCATATATGACCCTTATATAGCATATATCAGTCATATCGAGCATATCGTTGTTAATGTTGATTGATGATTAATAAATATTGGAATTGGAATCAAAGCAACTAAGTTAAGCACACTTAAAACACATGTTTTGTTCATGGAAGACAATGAATGGCATCGAAATAAGTTATTTGATTAAAAATATTTACATAATGATTAATGAGATAATGTTTCTTTGGTATAAGATTTATCTATTCACTAAATAAGTGAAAAAATGTAAATTAATACAATATTGTAAAAGAGATTTACATAGTCATGAGGAGTTTAGAATCAAGGGTTCCGTGGAGGGCAGGTAGGAAATATCGATATCGTATCGGTCCTCCTGGTCGGAAATGTTATAAAAAATGATTTTTCACGGATTAAAATCATCTTAGTTATTAAACAATAAATAACATACAAATATATATTTATATGCAAGAATGGTGTGTATTTAGCACACTAATACACATTATATCGCACAAATCGCTGGCTTTTAACGCCGACAGTTGCACTGAATGTTGCTGAGATGTACTTTGGTTGTGATTCTAACTTGATCAACATTAGACTTATTTTCATCTCTATTGCCAAAGAGAGCGAAGTCCGCCATTTGAAGAACCGCTGTATGCACCCCCCGTAGCATCATACCCTACCAGACGAGGGTCTCGTTGTACGATCAATGAACTTGGGGGAGGGGTCAAAGAGGAGCAGGTGCGCTCCCCCTGCAGGGGTGTGGGGGCAACACCCCCAATCCGAAATAAAATATATAATTCATGATGTATTTTAATACTAAGAGTAGCAAAATAAGTAATGAAATCAAGCTTACAAGGGTAATATCATTGACATATATAGATATATACGAGATATCAAGGAAATATCAGTGATATCGATTGATATCCATGAAATTTTGCACTGAAATGACTCGATATTAGTCGATATGGCTCGATATGGCGATATATCGACCGATCTCCTGGAAAAGGATATCTATATGAATATCCGACATCTCGATGATACCGATATATCGCGATATTGTCGACTATGCTTGTTAGTTACTTAGAATGATATAGAGACTAGATAGAAGTAATATTTCCATAAGCTTTTCATCGGGGAAGGAAATATAGATATCACTTTAGGAGATCTAGCTAGTAGTGAAAGTTACTCGAATCATGCAAGCTATAGATGAATACAAAGGAAGGGAGTAGAGGAAGCTTTGAAGGTTATGAAACCTGGGAAAAGTGTATGACATGATGACATTCTTACAGAAGCATGGGGAGTTCTAGGTGAGCTTGGTTTGACTTGGTTTACTAATTTATTCAATGTTATCCGACGAAGCAAGAAAATGCCTGAATAAGGGAGGAGAAACATCGCGGTGCCTCTTTATAAGAACAAATGAGATATTCAAAATTGTTCAAATTACATCGGTATCAAGTTAATGAATCATACTATGAAAATCTGGGAACGTGTGCTCGAAAGAAGGTTGAGGTAAGTTTTCAAAGTAAAAGAAAACCAATTCTTTTTGGCTGCTCAACTATTGAAGCTATCCACTTGCTGAGGAGAACAATGGAGAGAGCTGAAAGGAAGAACCTCCATATGCTTTTTTATTGATTTGGATAAGGCTTATGATTCCGTCCCACGGGAGATATTGTGGAGAGTTTTGGAGAATAGACGAGTACATATCATATACATTAATCTCATAAAGGATATGCATGATAGGGATTCATTTTGTGTAAAGATCCAGTTAGAGAAGACTGACTATTTTGACATCAGCATTAGTTTGCATCAAAGTTCAGCTTTAAGTCCATTCCTTTTTTCTTTGATTATGGACAAGTTGACTAGTCACATTCAGGATGAGTTACCTTAGTGTATGTTATTCATTGATGATATTGTGTTGATTGATGAGGAGACTAAAGATAGAGTAAATGAGAACCTTGAGGTTTGGAGACATGCATTAGATACTAAAGGATTTTGTATAAGTAGCTCTAAGACTGATTATATGGAGTGAACTTTTGATGGAAGTCATGGTGAAGGAATCGATGTGAAGATTGACGACGATAACATTCAGAAGAAAGATTCTTTTAAATACTTGGTATCTATTTTGCAACATCATGGGAAAATTGATGGGGATGCTACTCATAGAATAAAATACAGATTGGCTAAAGTGGAGAGGAGCATCTACTATTATATTTGATAAGAAAATTCCTTTAAAATCAAGGAAAGTTTTATAAAGCAACCGTAAGCCCTGCTATGTTCTAGGATTTGAATGTTGGCATGTGAACTATAGACTGCATAGAATGACAGTGGTAGATAAGGTTGTAGAAAGCGGTAGTTGGTACTCGGTCGGCGGGGTCACTGAATAAGGATTAATCGACAGTCGGGCGACTAATCATATTTAGCCGGCCATTAGTCGGTTTTGAATTTTTTTAAATTATTTTAAATATATAAATCATTTTATACATAGATTTGTACATTTTTTATACTTTCATAATGAAACAAAAAAGTAACTGACTTTAAATATAACATTATTGCATATTTGAGTAAGTTTGCTTATATATTAACGTAGATGTGTACGTTTTCTATACATTCATAATGAAACAAAAGAAATAATTGACTTTAAATATAACATGAAGCATATTAGAATAAGTTTGCTTTTTAAAAAAGTAAAGGGATTTTTACACCCATAACCCTGAGTAATTCCGCAATAACAATCATAGCTCCGCATAATCGCGAATTACATGAGAAACCCCGAGTAATGCTTAACTCTTACATGACATAACCCATGCTATATTCCGTTTGGGATATCCGTTATATTTGACAGTTTCCGTTAGAAAGGATAAAACTGCCCTTAAAGGTCATTCTTATTTACAAAACATGCCATCCTCTCTTCATGCCTACCCTCTCCCCCCTGCTCGAAGCAGCCCGCGATGATCCTCCCCTACTCGAAGCCCCCAGCAGCCCGTCGCCACTGCCGAGCAGTGCCGATCCCTCCGCTCGAAACCACACCCCCCGACTGCTCCTCCTCGGCTCCCCCTCCTCCCCGCCCCCGCCTACTCCTCCCTTGCTCGAGGCCCCCAATCCCCCCTCCCCTGCTGAGCACTCGAGAGGCCTCCACCCCCACGTTGACCCTTCCACTCGAAGCCCCCCCGGCCATCGAGGCCCCCACCCCCGCGCCGGAGACTCCCCGCCCCCGCTTGCTCCTCCCCTGCCCGGAGCTTCCCCCCGCTCCCCGGCTCGAAGCCTCCCGTGCCGAGCCTTCCCCTCCATCGCTCGGAGACACCCACCCCTGCACCCCGGACACCGAGCCTTTCCTCGCTCGCTCGAAGCGCCCCCCCCCCCCCCCCCAGCCGCCGCACCTCTGCAAGGGATCCCCCCGCACCTCTGCAACCTGTTGGTCTGCAAGCCCCCACCCCCACCCCGCCTGCACCCCACCTCGGGCGACCCCCCTCCCCGCACCTTTGCAATCGCCCCACCGTCAACCTCTGCGAGGGACCACACCCCCTCCTCGGGCACCCCCCCCCCCCGCCGTCGATTTGCAAGCCCCTCCCCCCCTCGGTCGATTTGCTCGTCGTCGATCTACAAGCCCCCACAGGACCTTGCCTGCAACCGCCTCCCCCCACCCCTCGATCGCCGCTTGCCTGTCATCCTTCATTTATCTTTGAAGCCCTGCAAACCCCTGCATCGAAGCCCTCGAGCCCTATAAGCTCTCACGTCGAAGCCCTCATGCCCTGCAAACTCCTGTGGCGAAGCCGCCCCCCCGCTGCTTGCCATCTTCATTCCTCGTTCCCTGCAAGCCCACCCATTTTTTTCTTTTTTCTTTTTTTTAAAGATTTGATCAATCCCAACCGTTAGATCACGGATTGGTTAGTTTAACTCAATCATCTGGTTGAGTTAATTAACTCAACTAACAGAAGGTTATGAGTGTAAAACGGAGCATTTATTCAGGGTTCGGGATGTAATTCACGATTATGCATGGTTATGATTATTATTGCGAAATTACTCAGGGTTATGGGTGTAAAAATCCCAAAAGTAAAAAACTAAAAAAATATAAAACCTTGATGTAAAAGTCGGCCGAGTAGTCGGCCCGACTAGTCGGGCTGACCAACTAACGACCAACTAGGCCTACTCGAGTCGGCCACCTGCCCGACTCGACTAGTCGGGCCGATTAGTCGGTCGACTTTTGCAAGCTTGCTAGTAGAAATGAAAATGCTAAAGTGGATGTGTAGACATACACGTAAAGATCGGATTCAGAATGATGCATTCGGAAGGAAAGCTGGTATAGTTTTGATCGAGGATAAGATGAGAGAAAATTGCTTAAGGTGGTTTGACCACTTGCAAAGGAGGTCCAATGATGCACCAGTTAGGAGATACGAGTTTTGGGATGTTGAGCCGACTAAAAGAGGGCGTGGAAGGCCCAAGAAGTATTGGAATGAGTCTATTCGAAGGGATCTTAGTTTTTTTGGATCAATGCCCGAGAATGACCTAAGATAGATCTGAATGGAGGTAAATGATCCATGTAGCCGACCCTACTTAATGTGGGAAAAGGCTTTGTTGTTGTTGGCGAATACGAATGCAAATATGAATATGGATGTTCAACATTCGGTGAACACGAATATAATATCCTCAATTGTGATGAGTACAGATATGAATACGAATGTCCAACTTTTCGAGGATGCAGATACTAACATTCATTTTTTGAAGGATACAAATACGGAAAGAAACACGGATAGGAATATGAATACGAATATTCAATGGATTATACCAATACCTATATGATACACATACAAATAAATATGATGGGATTTCTTTCATTATTTAGTTATTTTTTTTATAATTTCATTTTTATTTAGTTACTTTTTATGCACATACTCATTATTAATATATTTTATATATTAAAAATTGTTGAGGATAAAATTCTTATAGCATTTAAGTAAATTTGGATATGTCTAATATTCCTATATTAATTCGCATTCGTTTGTCAAATCTTTGTATTCGGATTGTCAAAATATCCGTTTTACATTCTTATTCGTATTTTGAGGATACGATTTTACATTTTACACATTTATATGATATTCGTATTCGTATCCGGATTTTAAAAAGCAACTATATTCGTATACGTATCCGACCATTTTCATACCTAGATTTGAGTAGTCCCATCCATTTGAGGGGTCATCCACATCATCCTGAATCTTAGTCAACCTCGGAAACTTCGACACCTTCTAGTTCGAGAGCCTGAATTGAGAAGATTTGACTCACAAACTATTCGACGAACCAAGATTTGACTCAAACTATTCTACCGAACCTCTATCACCAGCAAGTCCTGATTGTTATCCTTGAGAACCTGTCACAAAGTGCCACATTCTTAGACCAAACTTCCTTTTGAAGAGCAACACAAATTTCCTGCTACAACATAGATGGTGTTTTGGTGGTACCATGAGAAGCGGCCAAACTAGAGGAGACTACATATTTCGTACATGATGACAGAATTGATCAGTGCCCTCTTAGATTCTCAACACCCATTTGGCTAATAGTACCTTGTTCATAACTTTTAGGCGCAACACATCCGACCTTCCATTCTCTGCCCGAAGCATCATAGAATTCCAGTCCTCCAAATGAACTCTTGAGTTGTTCCTCTTAGAGCTGGATCTTTAGTGCTTCTAAATGGACCCTCACCTCCAACATCAACCAATGACATGAGCATAAAAAAAACATTAGCAATACCAACACCTTGAGAAGCACCGACCATACGCCCCTCGATAGACAAATAGCTTTCCAGTCAACCATCTTCTCAATCACTCTACTTGCACGAGTCTGCTATAAGTCGACGACAACCCATAATAGGTAAGGGGCAAACTTACTCGAGGGGTGCTAATGTCTCCCTACACCCCTCAACCTCTTCTTGTGTAAGCCCAAAAGCCCAAAATCAATCTTTTATTGATTGTTGTTAAGGCCCGATACATCACCAAAAGTCTTTGAATAATAGAAATCCACATGGCCTTCTTCACAACCCCATCCACAGAGGAAGTCATATCATTAACTTATTGGAATATCAGAATTGCTAAATCTTCTCTGATATAGCCTGAGCTAATACCCCTCAAGACAACTTTTTCAATCATCACAGTCAACAATCAACACATTTACCATGGTGACGAATAGAAGGGGCGTTGATGGATATACTTGCATACCTTGTGTTGTGGCAGAAAGAATCCCTCCTCTGATTGTTCATTGATCAACATCGAGTACAATGTCATGGTTAAATACCTCTTTATCCAAGCAAACACCAAATATAGAAAGTCCCTCTAGCAAAGGAACACCTGAATATATCCAAAGAGAGAAAAGAGGTAACTCGTATTGAGCATGGATAGGATGTAAAGAATAAGAAATGAGAGCAATCTTTCTTCCTATACTTAGGGTTTGGATAAGTATAAAGGAGATTGATCACAAAGAATAAATCAAATGAGGAAGTAGGGGAATCGACCCCCTATGGTATCCTATGTAAAGGAAAAAGAATAAAGTCAAGAAATCAATTAATTGAATTGAGAAACTCGGGTCGATCTTCCGCCCTATACGTAGGATCGATTCATCCTAAGTATAACGACACATACAGAATATGGATAACTGACAAAGAATACGTGATATGAAATAGAATACATGAATGCTATTTGCAAGAAAAATGAAAAGATCCTAAATAAGTACAAGATCCAAATCTTAAAGAATGGTGTGAAGGCTCTACATACATCAAGGTGGGTAATATGCAAAGTAAGGTCTCTCATGGCTACCGAAACAATTCTTGTGCTCTAAATCTGCTGCTTGTGGTCTCCTTATATCAGATTGGTTTTGCTTATCTAGATCAGAATGGCAAGCATCGGCCTCGTAACCAGTTGAACTCAAATGTGATGCATCACAACGATCATCCTATGTATGTTGTGCTAGTATATCCAAAGAAGCAATATGTGTAGTGATCATGGCAGTATCCTCTCCGTATGAGAGGGTACTCAAGCTCTCAATGACTTCTTTTCCAGATGAGACACATCCATACCAAAAGAGACATCAAATATTGTGACTTTTGTTTTTTTACAAGAATTTAAAATGACAATAAAAAGTTACAAGAAAAATATTATTAAATATTTTGGATTGCATAAATTCTCCTCTCCTTTGAAAAACTCATCTCTCGATAGTTGCTTGATAACCTACATTTCTATTGAAGAGTGTAATCTAGAAACATTGGAAGGATTCTTCAATTTGTGGACTTTCTTCTTAGTTCAACCTTCTCTATAATGTTTGTCCATTGAGGGGTATAGCTGCAAATATTTTACTCCTTTGCTTAAACATTCACTTCTCCATATATTCCACGCAACTTTAACCTTCGGATAAAAAGGTTTTGAGTGAGGGTTTTTTCTACTATTTCCAAAACAACCCCATGTCTATATTCATAAATGATGCAAATCTCCATAGGTAGAAACTCCAAATGATGTTAGGGTTTCCTTTCTCCCTCTCAACATAGACGACGACATAACCTGTGGAATGGGTTTTGATGCTTATCCACTAGCAATGGTTGTGACGGCTCTCGGAAAATGGACCACAACGTTAACATTGAGGGTTTAAGCAGCAATATTTATACGATTTGCAAAGACAGAGACAACGTGGTTGGGGGCACCATATTGAGTAATGGGTTTAGATCGGGCGAAGGTGGTGTTGCTCATGGCATCCTACTATTGTAGAAGTCGGTATTCGATGCTAAAAAAAGGAACAGAAATATGTTGGAAGAACTATTAAGAATTAAAATCAAACTTGCAATCATCTTACCAAGATTTTCTTGTCCCATATTGGTTGGTTTTTTATTTCACTCAAGTGATAGATTCACTAGAATGAAAAGAAAAAAATCTTGAATTGAGAGGATTCATCAATTCTGACATTTCCATTTATTTTTTAATCTCTTACATTTTAATTTGATTCATTTTTTTTGTTCTTTATATTATATAAATAATGAAATAGATTATAAAACATTTATTTTTTATTTCTTTTGTTGCTAGTTCCATTTCTATATCTTGTGCCAGATCATGCAATTTAATCAATTCATTATTATTTTTATTTTGATCATATATATCTAATTATATCTACATAATTACCCGGGTTGCTAACTCAACGACAGAGTACTCATCTTTTAAGTGCGACTATGATCTTTTACACATTTAAAAGAAGCAATGGATTCATCTAGACTTCTGGTAGGGTCTATAAGACCACGACTGATCCTGAAGGGTAATGAATGGAAAAAAGAGCATGTCGTATTCATTTTTAAGGTAGAATTTTCAAGATAGGTCATTCTTACCAGATTGGCACAAAAATATTGCTTTAATTTTCAGAAAATTAATTCACATTCACACTTTCTTTGGTCGAGAAATAAATGGATAAAGTACTAGGCTCCAATTCTAGGGAAACAAAAATAAACAAGAATATGTTCTTAACTTGAATGATTACCCGATCTAATTGTATGCTAAAAATAAATTAGTGCCTAATGGGGGAAGGGATTCTTCCATGAGAAGATCGTCCATTTTTTGAATCCTAACTATTTTTCTATTATGGCGTGCAAACAGATAAGTAGAAGAAACATCATGCTGATAAAAAGAATTAATTCCAAAGTCAAAAGAGCGATTGAATTGCAAAAATACATGATTTTTAACTTTTCCTTTTATATTATTAATGAATATAAACTAATTGGATTGAAAAAGAGAAGAAGATCCATTGATTGGACTATTCGTTTCCAAGATATCCCTTTTTTATAACTTATTAATATGTACATAACCCCTTATATACCTTGTTCTGACCATATGGCACTATGTATCATTTGATAACTCAAGAAAGACTTTTGTTCCTAGCTCAAGTATGTATGATTGAAAATGGAAGAATTCAAAAGATATTTAAATAAAGATAGATATTGTCAACAACATTTCCTATATCCGCTTTTATTTCAGGAATATATCAACGTACTTGCTCATGATCATGGTTTAAATGGATCAATTTTTTACGAATATGCAGAAATTAGAAATTCCAGGTTATGATAATAAATTCAGTTTAGTACTTGTGAAACGTTTAATTATTCGAATGTATCAACGGAGTTATTTGATTAATTCGTTTAATGATTCTAATCCAAATCGATTCGTTGGATGTAGCAATCATCTTTTTTCTTTCCATTATCGAAAGATCGAACTCACTGTCAACTGTTGTGACACTCGCCTTCTCCTCCTGGTCACGGGTTGGGATGAAGTAGGAGGTATGGTATTAAAGTCAAGTGGCTGAGGATGAGTCCTTGATGACTTAGGAAAAGAGTGGAAAGGCCAAATATGTAGTTAGCAAGTTCGAGCTGAGAAAATATGGGAGTCTCATCTTTGCTTTACTAATATAAGTCGATTCTCAACTCATTGCTCAAACTGCTTTGGCTCTTGCGCTTTGCTTTGATGCTCACTTTCCACTCAACAATCGAAGGTGCCACTAAGGAAAGAATAGTTGGTATTCAGGCGACTACTCAGAATTATTCAGTCGTATTTTTTAAGGAAAAAAAGAGTATGCTCCCATCACTTTTTTCCGAGTATTGTTTTTTTTGAAGTGAAACCTAGGTGGATTAGATCACCATTTATCACCATGGTGTCATTTAAAATTCAACTTAATTCGGGACTTCTATCCCCTCCATCAAGTCTGCCAAGTTTTAATGGTCTCAGAATTGTTAAAATCGACCCCCTTAGATGGACATGTTAGGAATGTCCATTTTATACGAAATTTGAAACACATATTCTACTTATTATTTTAAGTAATCCTCCGGGGTTTCATTAAAAAAAACCGTGGAAAAAAGGTGGGAGCATACTCTTATATGCTCCCATGGAGCATATTCATTAACCCTTTTTTTAATTATATTAAATATAAAAATTGTGTTTAATACATATATGGGGGCAGGGAGCCTGCACCATGGGGTGTAGGAAACTCCCTGCATCCACCCCATTTTTCGATTATTTTTTTATTTTTTTTGAATTAAAAGTTGGGGGGATTTACTTAATATGTTAAGGGGAATATGTGTTTCAAGTTTCATGCAAAACAAATATTCCTAACACGTTCATCTAGACAGGGTCGATTTCATTAATTCTGATGCCGTTAAAATTTGGTAATCTTGATGGAGATGATAAAGGTCTCGAATTAAGTTGAATTTGGAATGACAACATGGTGATACATGGTGATCTAAATCCCCCAAGGTTTCATTTTTAAAAAATCAAAAAATAATGAAAAATTAGGCCGGGTGTAGGGAGTTACCTGCACCCGCTGAGGTAGGCTCCTTTTTCCCTACATATATTCTTATATATTTATACATATAAAGTCATCAATCAACATGAATCCAAGATGCAAGTACTAATTAACCAGTTACATTTATAGAGCTTTAACATTTGTGGTGATATCGAGATAAATGTGAACCTTTAAAAAATAAAAAAATTAGCAGTCATCGATTAGTTGGTCGACTATTTGGTCAATCGTTGACCTCTTGCCAATTGATTCTGACTAGCTTTATCAAGATCAGAAGAGAGTTTTGGAACTCTTACTTCTAACTCCGCGAATTGAGCTAATTCCCATTTTCATTTGCGAATTTGAGCCGCGGATCCCACCCGGGAGATAGAAATACCCAAGCAGGCCGTATTCCAGCATTGAATAGATCGGCAGATAGGACGTCTGTAATTGAAATCCCGCCGCGTCTCCCGAGTGAGTTTCCACTATTGGTAAAGTGGTCATACTTCTGTAACCTAAGTTCGAACTGAATGACACATCTCTTTCTAAAAGGCGTGAATGCAAATAAAAAACATCTCCCGGATAAGCTTCACGCCCAGGGGGTAAGGTGGACCAAATATTCGATCGAATATTGATCAAATAGAGTCTATTCAGTCGATGATCCCCTGCACAACATATTCAGACTGAATATACGGTCTAGTCGACTGAATATTGCAATAGTAGGGCATCCAAAGAAACCATTGCACGTCAAGTGACTACCTTGTAGATGGTGGCGCTATACATCGAAATATTGGATGTGATGGTGCTTGTGATTCCTTAAGTTGCAAATGAGCTCCCTCATTGGTTCTTGTGCCCACAGTGATGTGTCATGTTATCATAAGGAACCACATGCTCTACCCTTGATGGACACAAGTCGCAAGTACCAGGTTCGGTAATCACATGGTAGACACAAATGACAGCGATGGTCATCGCATAAGAAAGTATGCAGTTAGTTGTTGCGGCTCTTATGGTACTTTCATAACCAACATCATGGGCCATGTCTGATGAATTTTCTTTGCTTGATCGAACCAAGAGGTATGAGCGAGAGATGTTGACCACATGTTGTAGATGTTCGTGACTGGGGCAGTCAACTCCTCTGTTGCTACTTGACGGCGGCATCGTGGTTGGAAAGGACTCTAGGCGGAGTTTAGTTGTCATTGGTTCTGGAGGGCTCGATGATTTTGTGGAGAATTGTTTTTCTTTTTTTGCATGTCTTCCAATGTATCATGATTTGCAGATATCTGGAAATAAACTTCGAATTTTTGATTGGGAGTTATTCTGATGTAAAATGGGCTTTGGCGCGTCGTCGATAAATAAATTAATTTGGGCGGTAGAATTTGGTGGAGAAAGAGAGGGGTTGAGAAGAAGAAACTCGTCAAGAACGAGGGGTTGAGGGAGTAGAAGCGCGAAGACCGCGGAGGGAGAAGAGAGATAGAGATAATTCTCAATTTTTCATAACACTGGACTAACTAGAACAATGGACCCTCATCCCTTTATATAGGAGGGATGAGTTTACAAAAATAGTAAACTAATTTAAATTGACAACTAATTATCCTAATTGGACTCTAACTAATTAATTGACCAAATTTAAAATCAAATCTACGAATAATTGTTGGAGATCACAGGCGATCTCAATTATTTAATTAGAGATACGATAATTTAAATAAACGTAAATAAAATTGACCACTAAAATTAACTAAAAATTCGGCCATATATTGTCGAATCACGCTGCATCAACTCTCCTTCGCTTTAAAAATTCGCCTCTCGACGAATTGTTGGATATGCAGGCTTGGAGGACGAATCTGCGTGCTCCGTCATCTTCTGGAAGAATTGGTGTGGAGCGAACGGCGGAGTCCATACGCGGGCGTGGGTGACGCGGCCGTCGTGGTTGAAGAACATGTGCGGCGCGAACGGCGGCGTTTTCTGGATTGTTGTCTCCTCCTTGTGATGTTTGAAGAATTGATGATGCATGAACACCATGGCCTTTGGAGAATCCATAGCAAAAAAAATGACACAAGGAGAGGAGGGGAGGAGATGTGTCCAAGGAATGAAGCCATGGGATCCTTATATAGGGGAAGCCCAAGACTCTAGTCCTATTTGGATAAGGAGGGTCCCCAGATTTTTGATTTGCAGCCTTCTTTTTTAAATATTTTTGTCGCCGGGGGCTTGGGCGCAAATTTCGCACCTCTTCAATAAGAGCCTTCCTGTGAATGTTGTTTTGAGGAGGGGTCTTGAGACAAATTTTCCCCATTAGTTCCCTGATTTCCAGGGAAGGGGCTGTGTCGTTAGCCCTAATTGACTCTCGTTTCTTTCTCTTCCTAATGCGGTCGAGGCGGCACAACGAACGGGGAAGGGGACGCCCGTGGGATCGTGCGCGGAAGCTCGGCGCGGCTGACGCCTTCCGCAAAGGCCGTTGGATGGTCGAAGGCGGAGGCGGGTCGGCTGGGGGGGTCGAATGTTACCGCGGCGAGGGGGAGGGTGATAGGTTGGGTGCGGGAGGCAGTTGCGGGAGTGGGGGGGTCGCAAGGCTTCGCGCAGGAGGCGCGGGCGCTGGGGGGGGCGAGATCGGGTCGGCGGGCTGGTGGGGGTGCGGTCGAGCTGGGGGCGGCGTCAGTTGGGGGAAGAGGGGAGGGCGCGGGCGGGGTGGTGGAGTGGATGTCGGGGCTGGGAGGAGGCGGCGCGGGGGCAGGTCGCGGCTGGCGGGGCCGAGAGGTGCGAGGGTGGCGATGGGTGCTGTGGGGTTGGGGGAAAGACAGGGGAAGGGGTAGACGATAGGGGTGGTACTGGGGGGAAAGGGGAGTAGGGGAGGGAAGGAGGCTCGGGCAGGAGGGCTGGGGGGGCTGCCGTGGGGACACCGGGAAGGCGCAGCCGCGTGGAGGGGCGGCCGTAGGCGGGCGGCTCGCGGATCCGAAGGGGAAACGGCGGTTGGAGGCACCTTTCAATTACATTTCAATTATTAAATTGATTGGGAGGTACCTTTCTTCTAGAACATAATTTTTTTATACACAGTATCACACCATCGCACATTTATTTACGCAAAAAGTAACATCATGATCATCCACTCCTTGGACATATACGGATATGCCCTCTGAAGTCCTTATATTTCGTTAGTTTCGACATCTCTCTCAATATTAATTCAGATCCAGATCTTCAAATGCAAATATTAATCGAGCAGCATGCAATGAATGTAGTGATCCAGATCTGACTTGAACAACAAGAATGTCACAAGAGCTGTCTACATACTCAATCAATTGATATGAACTCAGACTACCTTGGTCTAACTAGTATGCAGTGGGTGAAACGAAGTTCAACCGCAATTATATATCCTATGCATGCATTATATATGACACTTCTTGAGACCATATTAACACATTCAACCATTTGAACATGGAGAGCTTTCCTCTATTCATTTTCCACAAGCTCCACTAACATATTCCTTTCTCCTTAGCAGATCAGATGTGGATTCTTCCTTATCCCGTGCACCATTTTCCAGAGCATGCACTTGCTATCCCTATTTCTCTATCATTCTACGATTCTTCATAAAAAAACTGAGCCCCCCTTGGAACGTGCTCATCTCTATCAACATTCTCCTTTACTACCGTCAGCCAACATCCACCAAAAGTCTTCTCTCTCCCCAATAGCAGAAGGTTGTCTTTGGACGTCCCGTTCGCTTAAACAAAAGCTAGGAGAGCACCCAACTTCCAAAAGAGCTTGATGTTAACATCGACGACATATGCTCCGCCTCCGCAGAAATACCACTCGGCACCATGTCTTTACTAAGGTCTAAAGACCATACTATCGTTGGGTCCTCTCGTCACCGATGATGAAGTGTCATAAATTGATGGGTCGAATCATTGTGGGATTACACAAAGATATGACTTCACTCAAGATCTAAAGATTGTGTATTGTGGCCCGAGAATTACTCAAAACCTATTAATGACGTGTGCAGTAGTGGGCCATTGAGGTTCCCTAAATTTTGAGCTCGACGATCCTGGATGATTTTGCTTTTACATTGAAAGGCGAAACTTCTGTTGGTATCTTTCCCCACTCCCCCGTAGGTGCACCACTAGCCATATGGAACATCTTCCTCCACCACCATCAACACTAGGAGTTGAGAGGAAGCATGAACGCCCTTCCCCCACACCTTCCTCCACCACATGAGGTCTTGGGTGCTTAACCACTGGCTCGATACGATCGTCAGGTGCAAGTTTGCTCTGCATCACTACCGTAACCAAGGTTCAGGAGTGTGGTATGCATATGCGTTAGGACATGCCATTGAGTACTGAATAAGCGGTATGAGGGGGCATATGCGGGGTATATGAGGTTCTACGTGATTTTCTGAATTTTAATTTTAAAAAAAATAAATATCTATGAATAACATTACTATTGAATTTATGTATCTAAGTGGAGTTAAAGAACATCTAAGAAAAACGATTCGTGTTCTATGGTTGAGTATATCCTTTTAATTGCTTAATATTTAATCACAAAAAAACTATTTAGCCATAAAAACTTCCCATATTAGATTATTCATAATAACAAAACTTCATTACATACACATACACTACATGAGCAAAATCTTTTTTTTAGGCTCAAAAAAGGGGGATACACTCGTTGGTGTTCGCCCCAGCTACATGAGCAAAACCTTAATTGGCTACACTTCATATACTCATGAAAACAATACATGAGATAAACATAAAACACTGCACATATATATATATATATATATATATATATATATATATATGGTATAATGCATTGCAATAGTATATAAATGCATGCCATATTCTTACAATTGGATGGAGGAAGAGGCACATCTACGGAATTAAGCACATGCGTGAGAGGATTGGGAAGCTGGAGATGCTGGAGCAGTATGCGGGGGCATATGTGTGATATATGGGCATATGCAGGGCATATGCGGGCCACATATGCGGGGAGGGGCGCATAATGCACCGATTCATGAAATCGGTTCCGATTTCATGAACACTGACCGTAACCTTGTCCACCGGACAAAGAGCCTCATGAATTGAAGGTCCCTAGACTAGAAGGGGACCCTCATAGAATGTATAAGCCATTACTGGTCTTTTAGTACACCGTTGCGGAGAAGGGGCTATCTTCATTACACCAGCAGAGACAGTGCCACCACAATCTTTTGTGGCTGAGCAACCTCAACCTCTTAAAGCCCTTAGACATAAACCATGTCATTTGTCGAGGGGGGATCACATCCTACATAACAATGCATCGAGAGTTTCATCGAGCAATGAGCATCCACCTCCACTCAGCAATCATGCAAGAACAAACCCCATAAACAGTTCAATCACTATCATGGGTTGGGATTACTCTTCTCTAGACCCCTACGAGCATCATCGAATGAAGAGTCCAGAACGAAGGACAAAATCTCCTCATCATACTTCCACCAAACACCACATTTCGAGCATGCCGATCATTGATGCCTAAGCCCCCTATACATGAAAGACACCAGATTGTCGTTGCGCGCTTCAGCATATGACCATTGCCCTTGCTAATGAAACATTAAATCATTTTCTCGGAGCCCACCCCTTTGGGAAACTTCAACCCCTCCCCCAACGAGTGACAACGTCTCTTCCATTGTCCGACCTTCGACCATATGCCCTTGCTACTGTGCCATGCTTCTCATATTTTTTTTTGAAGACCAAAAGAGGGGGTAACAGGCTACTACGGTGCCCTCCCCATGCCATGCTTCTCATATGCATCTTACCATCTCCACTTCCTTCACCTTCCCTCTTCCAGACTCGAACTCCTGCTCCCAATTGCCATGGTGCTCATTGCCCCCTCCACCATCTCACGCCTCCGCCTTCTCCTTCCCCTTCTCCCTCCCACCACTGACTCTTGCTCCCTGCTGCCATGGTGCTCACCGCCCCCTCCATCGCCGGTCCCACCAACCTTTTGCTCCCTTCGGCCCTTTCGCCCCTCCACCTTTTCAATCATTTATTAATCTGGACCTCACAATTGTTGGTAATGGCAAAGCCCTGGACAGATTACTAGGTTGATTGCTTTTTTAGGAAGCACCCATAGTCTTAGTGTATTGTCTTCAAGTTGGCAACTTGATGTTTCAGACATGGGTCTTCATCACAACTGAATGATCAAAATAGGATAACTGCGGTTAGTGAAGAACAACTTGGTCAATGAAGTAATAATTTTTTATTGTTGACTGCCTTTTGAATACGGTACTACATTTTTTTGAAGTTTTACGAATAATCTGTTTGCTTTGCAGGTTTATGCCCACTACTTTGAGGAAGGAAATGTGCAATTGGACACAAAAAATGAATGTAGAGACTCTACCATGTTGCAGGTTTGAGATAGAACATTCCTTATATGGCACAATGTTTCTTTTATACTGTCAATTGCAAAAGAAAGCGCACAACTAAAAGACTAGTGGCTATGATGTTGTTTCTTTTAGTCAAACGACTTGATTTTTCTATTAGACCCGATATGCAATTTAGTGAATCAGAAACATGTGCTAACCCATATATTCTTGGCTGATAGTAGCTATTGGCTTCATTGTATATAATAAAACCTGACTAGAAACCGTTTGTTTATTTATTGACAGAAAGTTGCACGGTATTCATCATGTGATGACTTGTGTCTCAGTTACCAAAAATGAGTTTATTATTCTTTCGTTCCTGTCAATAAACTTTGATGTTTGGTTTTTGCACTGTTATTTTTATGATGGCTTGCTACAAAATCTGTTTATAGACTTTCGATACGTATAAGCTGATATACTATGAATATGCCAAGTAAACCTTAGTGGCATTTGCTTCATTTTCCATTCTGACGCACTCTACCCACTTTATTCTCTGACTTTGTTTATGGATATTATCTGTGATCCACATGTCCACCACCACCTTAGCATTTCGAAGGAAAAAATATATCTCATGAAACTTCGACATTTCTTAGAAAACATAAAATATAAGAAAAAGGATGATATTTTCTGACTGGGGCAGAGAAAAGATCAGCATTTCTAGTCATTCTTTATTTTTCAAGAAATTCTTGTAAATTTCACGTATATGCTAATTTCAACTTATTGTCAAAAGGTGATAAAAAATGCTCTCGATGGGGTGGTCAGAAAAGGTGGATTTTGCCAACTTGTTAACCTTAACCAACATTTAGCACTAACTTCAAAAATGTGGAAAATGGAGATGTAACGTAAAGTGATTGTCAAATTTCTTATTCAACAATAAAACCTAATCCTTGTTTTATAGGAGAAGGGTGATTGGTAAACTACAAGAAGTATATAAATAAAATAAAAAAACATGGAAAAAGTGTTGAAACAAAATAAAAAATAACAATGTGACAAAAAGAGTTCACCGATAAAAAAGGCTCCATATACGGTAAAGAAGATCAACTGAATTTTATTCTGTTTTGCAAGATAAACCTGCACAGGTTCTGGTTATCTTGTATACATATCCTACCATGTATATTCAGTCAATTGCTTTTTGTCAGAAGGTATACAATATGTAAATGGGGATGTAGGAAAATGTCATCATTGAAGATCAAAATTCTTATTCAACAATGAAACAGTAATCCTTCTTTTATAGGAGAAGGGTGCTGTATAAATTACAAGAAGCATCTAAACAATGAAAACTAGGAAAAGTAGTGAAATAAAATAGCAAATACCGGTGATGATAAAATAAGGAGCCGAATGATAAAAAAACATTGCTCCCTATTAGGTACAAAAGATAAATTGAATGTTATGCATAGTTGCGTAAAATTATCTCACCAAGGGAGCATGCAATATTTGAGTAAAGCCAAAAGGGGAAGAAAATATGTGTGGTAGCATTGACTAAATTACACATCAATTGGGGGGAGGGGGCAAGGGGCATGCAAATGTTCTAGTTGTCTTTTTGGCCTTGATGATGAGCTTTGTTGTTCCAAAAATTATTAGGAAACTTTGAAGGATCCTGGGTGGAAAAGTGTAATGGGCGTTGAGATGGAAGCGGTTGTTTTTAGGTGGATATGGAATCTTTTGCATCAACTTGTTTATGCTGCTATTGTAGCATGTCGATGGGTTTACACCATTAAAAAACATCCTGACGGTTTAGTCAAGCATCTGAACACGAACCTATGGGTGGGCTTCTTCTAGAACTTCTCTCCTTCGAATCGTCTTAGTTCTGTTCAGGTTATTCTATTGTTGATCTAAAGAACTGACCATTTTATTAGATTGGCATAAAACATACATTTCTTTGTGGTGATCTTGCAGAGGAAGTTTACATGACACAATTTGCTGGCTTTGAGGTTGAGGGGGAGTATTTGTGCAAGATAAAGATCCTGACTGGGCATGGCACTCAGTCATTTTGGATACTAAGGACTTCTAGGAGAAAATTTGTGTTATGAAAACCTTGCTCGACTTCGCCACCTTCTTGGTGTTGGAGTTGCTAGAAATTCCAAGGTCTCAGGTTAAGGCTGAAATATAAATTATAATCCACTGATTGAGGGTACATAACCATACATGAGTGTATTGTTGTTTTTTTTGACTAAAAAAGAGGGGGACCTCCCGAGGCGGGAGTTACCACGTCGCCGAATTCATTCATAAGCAGAACAAAATACATCAATGCGAGGTCCAGAAGTTGTACAAAGTGTTACAATGCATGACCACATTCTCCGGATAGAAGTGATGGCCCTTGAAAATACGATCATTCCTGCCAGCCCAAATAGCCTAGAGCACAGCGAACGGCCTGGAGACGTCATCCGATGACCCAAGCCCTACCGCCCGAATCGATCTCCAGAAACAGTCCAAGCTCGAGGTCTGCACCCAAGCCAAACCCATCGACCTCCAAACCTGCTCCGCTGATCCGCATCCAAAGAAGATATGCTGAGCGTCCTCCACCGCACTCTCGCATCTGTCACAACCCGTATCTGCCACGCCAAGCAGTCTACCCCTTCTTGCCTTGTCACACAGACGGTTTCTTCTCAAGCACCACAGGAAAACCTTGACCCTAGTAGGGATCCTTGCTGCCCAAATAACCTTCATGTCTTTGCATAGTTCCTCATCCCGCCCGGCAACCAAACGTCTTAACTTAAGGTAGGCTTTTTTAACCGAGAATCTTGCATCCTCCCAGTCAAACCGGTCTGGCTCACTGGACCACTCCCCCGGCGGGGGAATCTCACTAAGCATCCGCATAAAGTCATCTGCACGCTGATATGAGAAGCCCGCCACAAAGGTAGGGGCCCACGTTCCCGAGGCTGCCTCCTCCGCCAGTCGCGCATCCCTGTCACCTGCCAAGGCCATCAACCTCGGCAACCGATGCCCCAGAGCCCCTTCCCCCATCTAATCATCTAGCCAGATTCGGAACTTCTGACCATTCCCTATCGTCGGTCGCAAGGAAGACATGACATCCGGCAAGACGTCACGAATCCCCACCCATAACGGTGACTCAAACCTCCTCCTCTCTGCCACCAATGCCCCACTGACCCCGTATATGCACCTCAGAAGTTTGGTAGCCAGGGAATCCGAGCGCCCCCAAACCTGCACTGCCCACTTCGCTAATAGAGCTTTGTTCATGATCTCGACATCACGAATGCCAAGGCCCCCTTCAGTAACCTGTCTAGTAAGTTCCTCCCAGCCAACCAGATGCAGACCCGCCTTCTGTTGCCTCCCA
Organism: Ottelia alismoides; assembly: GCA_037367405.1. NCBI lineage: Eukaryota > Viridiplantae > Streptophyta > Magnoliopsida > Alismatales > Hydrocharitaceae > Ottelia > Ottelia alismoides. The sequence continues at coordinate 1,052,878 of JAZKJV010000465.1, forward strand.
TCGGACCAGAAAAACGTCCTCATCAATGATTCGATCTTCCTTCTAACCCCAACATGCATCAAACGCGTCGAATAGAAAAAAACCGGAATGGCAGAGAGAACATGCTTGAGGAGGATCAGCTTCCCACCTTTGGACAACGTGACCGCCTTCCAACCCACCAGCCTCTCCTCCATCTTCCGAACAACACAATCCCAATCTGACTTCCTTATCTTGCCCTCAACCAACGACGACACCAAATTTGAGATCGGCAGTCTCCCCAGCGGGCACCCAGACCAACCTGCAAGTCTGGCACACTCCTCCTCATCCATCCCGAACGGGATCACCACCGACTTCTGCCTGTTAATCTGTAGAGCGGAGAGGCAACCGAAAATATTTACCAGAATAGCTGCGTTGCGGTTTTGCTCCTTAGTGCCCCCCAGAAAGATCAGCGTATCATCCACATATTGTAACATAGGGACGAAGATGTTCTCCAGACGAAAAACCTCGCAACATTCTGCCTCCATAACCCGCTGGAACAAAACTGCCAAACAATCTGCCACTAACACAAAAAGCATAGGAGTCAGCGGGCACCCCTGGCGAACTCCCCTCTGCGGCTGAAACCACCCTCCCTCCGAACAATAGTTAACCAAGATCGAGCTCGAGCACGTTGTGACACATCTCTTCATCCACTGGATCCAAGCCTCCGGGAACCCCCTTCGCCGAAGCGACACCCACAAGAACTTCCAACTGACACAGTCATAGGCCTTGGAGTAGTCAATCTTCCAGATTGCCCCTTTCTTCCCTGACCTCTTCCACTCAAGACATATCTCCGAAGCCGCCACAATCCCATCCGCCATATGACGACCCGGGATGAAAGCAGACTGCCCATGAAGCACCACCGAGCTCAACACCTTCTTAAGCCTGGTTGCCATCACCTTTGCTATAATGAGATAAATGGCGTTGGAGACAGAAATAGGCCTGAAATCCCCAACTCTCAAGGGATTCTCCTTCTTCGGAAGCAGGAATATCAAAGCCCTGTTGACTTTCTCAAAGCCCCAGTTCCCAGACCGGAACTCGCACAGAACCTCGAAAATGTCAACCTTCAAAAGATCCCATAACTCCCGATAGAACGAAACGGGGAATCCATCTGGGCCCGGCGCCCCATCCGCATTCAAGCTCCACACCGCCCTCCGCACCTCCTCGGAAAAATCTGCCGTCAACGACTCTGCCTGGCCCCCACTCAGCACATCCACCCTAAAACCCCGCCCACCCCCATCCACGGTCCTCCCGCCCCTCATGCGAGGCCCGCACGAAATGATCCGTCAGAGCTTCACCAATACTCCTTTCCCCCAAATCCAATACATGAGTGTATTGTTAGGTAATTAATGTACTTGACAGCTACTCAACCTGATACTGTTAGCCGTGCAAGTTAGCATATGGAGAAGTTTTGTTATATTCGCTAGTATTTCTTATTTTTAAACACTTGAAAGGCTCTCTAGGTAAATGCTTCAATTCAAAAACAACTCTTGAATCTCTCAACCTACATTAGCTCTATTACTGGCTATGCAATGTGCTCGAAGGTGAGACACGCCAGGCCCCCTGGGTAGGAATGGTAAATTTGCTGGGGTCGGAGGGGTAATCAACAAAAGTGGGGTGCAAGTTGATCGTGTGAGATGGGTGAAGAGATTTAATCTCGTGGACTTTTTTGGTGGTGATGCATAGGGCTGCTTTTATAATATCAGTTCCATCTTTCTTTCATATTCTCCGATTCATTACTTTATCATGTCATGCTGTTTGTTTTAACTCTGTGTAGCTTGTCTTACTCATATGGTGCTTCTTGTTTGCTTGCAACAATATTGTTCTCCAGTCCCCAGAGGATTGTGCAGTGGTTATCACTAATATGATCCGGCACCATGAAAATGAATGTATGGCATCCCTTGAGGTTTGGTTCTTCTTCTTCTTCTTCTCTCTCTTTCTGTGTATTTTGTATGTGCTAGTAATCACCATTCCAATGCTTTTGCAGACATCATATGTGAACTTACCGGACACCACTTTCAAGGTACTTTTTAGTTCCTAACAAATGATTTGCCTTTAAGTTGCGATGCACGATATTGTAGAATAATTAGGGTTCGTGTCCACCATTCAATGGTACCAGGGAGGTTTTCCCATAAAAAGTGCAGAGCCGTGTTACCAGGGTGGTTTTTTCCCTTAACATATGCATGGGTTTCTTGTTATGCTTCATTCACCATGTGGTTTCTAACCATCTCTTCTCGTCTGTTCTATATCGTCAAGCTACAGTTATTATATGAGATGAATCCAAAAGATAGATGCACATCTCCAGCCTCTGATCATTAATGGTGATAATTGTCTGATACAGGATCTCCGCAGGAAGCTTCCGATCACTCGAACTCTCTTCCCTTGGCATAACACCCTGCAATTCAGCCTGACAAGAGACATCACTAAAGAACTTGGAATAGGAAAGTGATGGCATGCCCAGAATGCGAGACCTTGCAAGTATTTATGATGTGGAATGGTTTCTTCCGCGTGACGTTCCATTTTCCAGGAGTCCCGGAGATTGTAGCCCATCCCTTGTAAAGCTTTAATCTATGTGTGCGTATATGTGTGTGTAAATGGGATCAGAGAATTGCTCTATCCAATTCTCTTGTTCTTGATTGTTTCTATCAAAAAAATGAGCAGTTTTTTGCCTTTAAGTTCTTGTCTTGTTAGCAGTTTTTGTGGTATCTTCTGTCAGCTATGCTTTGATATCGTCGTTTTGCTTGTGTGCTTGGAGCAAGTATTCAAACTAAACTATGTGAATGGACATTAAGCCTGTTATTGTTTGAAGTTACACTACGTAGCTGGTGTTTTTGTAGTAGTTGGGGGTTGGAACCCTGGTCACTTGAGTGGGGCCCACTGCTTCAAACATACCTGGTGTTTGAAGTAAAAGCTTTCAGGAATATTATGCCTTTTGTTCTCTGTTAATACATTCAAACAATGCTTTATACAAGTGCATTTTCCTAAAGCACTGATTTGTTTATACGTACTTATAATGTATGCTGTCTCAAGTGATCGATCTTGTCGATTCGTCTTCAAGGTGCATAATATATATTCAATATGATGAGATCGATTAAGCAACCACAATGGATGTATGTCTGATCAGTTTCATCGAGAGAGCATTTGGATTTCTTCTAGAAAGAGTAAACTGGGGAATATGGTCGCGCGTAACATGAGCTCCAAATGCAGGTTTGAAGGTGATCGTGATGGTGCTCGGGCGCCATCGCCTGTTTGAACACGTCTGGAAATTAAAGTTCATGTGCCATCTAAACAAGGATCAACCCTTTGAGCCCCTTTATATGTATGGTACCCTCAGATCTGTGTTTGGATGATCACGCGATCCAACTATTGGAGCTTTGTGATACATGGATGGCATCCCCTGCTGCGGGCTTAGATCCGACGATTCAGATCATTTACAAAAAAAAAATAAATTGTACCATGAGTGAAGATAATCGACTGTCCAATTTTGATGGTGCGATTTGCACTGAGCACCGTCGTTCATTTCGAGCAATGCTCGTGCTTATCTTCATTGGCATTTGCAATCTATAGAAAAAAATCATGATCAAATTATCCAAAATACAAGAATTGTACTAAACCTTTTCTAAAACTACTTGCAATCCCATCGCGTATTTACCATGTTGCTAGTTTATTCGAGAGTGAATCAATTACTTTTGATCCTAGGTCATCATTATCCCTACCCTTGGATTTCTTGTTTAGAATTAATAATATGGATCATGTATTTACTTTATTATTATATTTCTAACTACATTCAAATTAAAATAGTCGATCTTAGAAATATATTTTGATCATAAATAGAAGGAACAAGAGGTATGTTGTTGAGTCGTATGAAACTTAGGTGTTCATTTCCATCAGTCATCGATCTGTCTCATGAGCGAGCGCAAATGGTTGTGCCTTTAAAAACATGTGCAGTTGAATTTTAGACAAATGAGTGGCCGTGAGGCATGAAAATGGAACTTACATGCAATTGAGCGACATATTCTCGTTCTTTAAATATACAATATCACATTTAGTAATTCAACCTTCCTAGACATCCAAATAGCTATTATTCACAAAAAAAGTTCCTAATCTTACCGGCTATTTTAAAGGAGCTTACTCCAGCTCAATCCAACCTCGTTACCAAATATGCCTAAAGTGGAACGACATAAGCGAAGAAGATAAGGTAGAATGGAAACACGATGAATCATGGCTAATCAAAATACTTGTTATAGATTTGGAGATGCTATCCCATCTCCATATGACAACATTTGTCATTTTGAAGTTAAACAGACTATAGATAACAAAGGCCACATGTCAACATGGTTTTACATTGGAAACATGATGTATACACCAAGACAAGTATCAACATGCCAATGGGGTACATGGATAAGCTTTCTGTTCTTCCTAAAATCCGTTTGTTAACATGATAAGGAGCGACGCGCCCATCCAAAAGTGATTTTGGAATAATCTTCTCCTGACATGCAAGACCCAATGTCAAGGTTTGAAATCAATATCGAACTTCGTAGATCTAAATGGATATAACATTTGCAGATATTTGTGAAAATCTTGAAAATGACTTAAAAGAACAATTTCCCACTAAGTTAAGGCATTCCGATTTCTTATATCGATAATTAACATATAAATACACTCTTGTTAGTACTAAAAAGTCTCATTTACCATATCAATAATATATTTTAATACATATATAACAATAACATGACTGTTACAAACATGCAAGCACAATAACAAATAGATTTTATTTGGTTGGGGTAACCTTTGAAGCAAAATGGCAATTCTAATTACTTTATAATAGATTTGTACTTGAATAGATTAGTAGTGTCAATGGTTATACAAAATATCTAATAATTCAACCTTTAAAAGATCAACAAATTAAAAAAAACCTTTGAATGTCTTTCCTCATAACAAGCATTGAAAACAAGCAATAGAGGTAATAAATATTCAAATGATGGAAATATTGCACTGGTTACTATTGGGAAAAGAAAGTGATGATATTGATATGAACTTATCCTTCAAAACATGTTATATCTATCGATCTCATTTATTGTTTTAACTACTACTATTTATCCTTCATTATATATATAGGGAAAAATGTGTATTTTCATTTATTTTTTTATTTTTTGAAAGTAAAATCGTGTAAATTCATTATTAAATATCTATATTATGTCATTCAAATTACATGCGAAACAGAGACTCCTACGAGCTCCATCTAGATGGGGTTGATTTAAAAAATCTTGAGACCATTAGAAAATGACTGTCTGGATGGAGGTCGTAGGAATCTCTGTTTTGCACGAAATTTGAGTAGCATAATATAGGGATAAAGTGATGAATATTCACAGAAGAAATTTTCAAAAAAAAAAATAAAAAAAATGAGAGAAAATGGGGCGGGGGAGCCAAGTTAGCTCCCCCTAGGGGGGCAGCCCCATTTATCCCCATATATATATATATATATATATATATATATATATATATATATATATATATATATATATATATATGTGGGGCTTATCCAATGGGCCCTGTGCCCATTTGAGATGAGATGAGCCCACTCATATTTTACCAATATTTTTCATCATTTTGAGTTCAATGCTTATTTATTTACTATTGTTATATCATATTCTTACTATTAGTAACTATTTTCATATAAAGAGAATCTTAGATTCACAAGAAATGGTCATTAGTAAGAATAAAAATGAGACTAGTAATGCAAATAATAATACAATCATTTTGTATGACTTTTAAGGTTTTTTTCCCTGAAAATAGTTACTAGTAGTAAGAATATGATATAACACTTGTAAACAAATACCTATTAAGCTCAAAAAAATAGGAAATAATGGTAAAAAATGAGTGAGCTCATCTCATCTCAAATGGGCACAGGGCTCATTGGATAATTTCCCTATGTGTAGGTAACTTACCTACACCCACCTCTTGTTTCTTGATTTTTTTGATTTTTTTTGAAATGGATCTTTAGGGGATTTACTTAGAATATTAAATGGAATATGTGTTTCAAATTTCATGTAAAACAAACATTCCTAACAGCTCCATCGGAAGGGGCCGATTTCAGCAAATCTCAGACCGTTAAAATTTGACTGTCATGATGGATAAGTTAGAAGTCTCAAAATAAGTTGAAATTTGAATGACGATATGGTGATATATTGTGATCTAAATTCCCCAAGGAATTAATTCAAAAAAATAAAAAATTTTGAGGGAAAAAGAGTTGGGTGTAGGTAAGTTACCTACACATGGGTGTAGGCTCCCTTTTCCCATATATATATATGGGGCTGGGGAAGCTGCACCCGGAGGTGTAGCTAACTAGCTACACCCGGGCCTTTTTTTCATTGGTTTTTTTTTGTGTTTGAAATGAAATTTAGGGGGATTTAAATCATCATATATCACCATGATATCATACCAATTTCAACTAAATTTGACACTTCTATCATCTCCATCAAGACTATTACATTTTAATAGTTTCAAAATTATTGAAATTGACCCTATCTAGATGGGCATGTTAGGAATGTTTGTTTTGAATGAAATTTGAAACACATAATCCACTCAATAAACTAAATAAATCCCCATAGGTTTCCTTCAAAAAAATAAAAAACCAATGAGAAAAATGCCCGGGTGTAGCTAGTTGGCAGCACCACCCGATGTAGCTTCCCGGGTGCATGTAATTTTACATGCACCCGGCCCCTATAACTTCCACTTTTTTTATTTTTTCAAAAAATACCACCATGTATATTCATCTATATATCCCTCCTATATGTCATTCAAATTTCGTCAAAAACAGAGACTCCTACGCCTTCCATCTAGAACATGTAATTTTAACGATCTTAGAATTGCTGTAATCGACTAGTTCCGTATGGAGGGAGTAGGAGTCTCTGTCTTTTACAATGTGCAGTTTATACTTTTACAAAACTATTATATAGTTTTTACTAAATTCACAGTGGCCTTTACAAATTCAGAAAAACCCCTGAAAGGTCTCCTTTTAAATTAGTCAAGCATAAAGAATCTCAAAATAATTAGGTAAATTCTCCTATTTTTGACGTAAGCCCACCAAAGTTGATTATATTGAATTATTTATCTCCACGTGTTTTTATTATAAATCCATTTAAATGTAAACGAATTATTTACATTTAAATACTTGGTTCAAATCCCAGCAATGGATTTTTTTATTATCTAAAAATATTCATTTCCTTATGTTTTCTACGTTCACCCCCAAAACTTTCGCCTCCTCTGGTTTTAGGGTTTCCCTTCTTCTCCCCTCTCTCCCGTTCCTCCCATTCTTTAATCCCTTTTCGTTTTTTTATCTAGATTTTGTTGCTGTTTGAAGGTCGCGATCCTATTTTTTCCCTTATCATTCACATTACTTGATCGTTTGAGCCGATCATATGTTTCCATTGTGATAAAAATGTCTTGCTATGGGTTAAAACTTGCAGTTTACTGGGATGATGCATAATTAGCCAAATCAGACATTGATGTGCTCCGGTTGTTGGTCTCTCAATTTCCTTTTCTTGGAACCAAAAACCGTTGTAGCGCATCTGCCTCTGATGAAAACCTCGAGAATGGTTGGTTGCTGACCACCACATATCAAGTTTTGTTATGATCGATTTTTGTAGCTTTTATTGCAACGGTAGGGAGAATTACATTGCGTAATTTAATGTAGATCTTCGTTTATATCTTAGTTTGTGGCGCATATATGCTGGGATGATGGGTTTGATGAAGGGATAAATTTGAAATGGTTGATAATGCAGCGTATGTTTCTTTAAAGTAATATCTTTTGATGTAAATTTTTTTATATCTGTCGACTATTGGTCGTGACATCGGCACAATTTTATGGGAAAGATAACCCGACGTTGCAGGATAGCTGAGAGTGCTTATCCTTCTCCTTACCACATTAATTGTACCTCATGAATCCGGATTTTGATGTTATGAACCTTTGGAATGCAATCACATCTTCATGAAGTTGATGTGATTATGAGTTAAAATATCTGATTACCCATTTGCTAATTATTTAGAAGTGGGGCACTTACATCATTTAAAGAACTCAGAGCAGAATGATGAATTATATTCCTGTTTGGATTTAACCTGCTGAACTGTAAAATATTTGAGTCTATGGTCCTCCAATTACATTGTAGTCACTGCTTATATTGCCAGGTTGGTCTCATTGCTGATGGATAATTAGTTAACAATTTGCCAATTGGATAAAACAAAAGAAAAGAGAGATAGATGTACTCCAAGTTGTTTCAATCTTGTGATCGTTTCAAATCGAACCGTATCTGTATTGACTCTTGCTTAATAGATGCCTTGAGTTATCATGTATTTGTCTCTAATATCGGTGAAGTTGATCCTCGTTTCTCATTAGTAGTCGCATGCTTGACATTTCCTTTGCTTAAAACAATATTTCCCAAGTTCGGGGGAAATTTAATACTCCCCGGACCATTGCTTTTCTTTTCAATATTGTGTTGCAGCACTCTTTACATGTGCAATGTATTTTCCATGGCACTTCTGTTTTTATCGCAAGCGACACTCTTATAATATTGTCACTTGTCAGAAGACTCGCAGATGCCATTACTGAAAATTCACTAGTAATATATTATTTTTTATTTGGACCTTCATTAATCAAGTATCTCCTTCTAATAATTTTGGCTTGTAACATTTGAGCATTTCATGATAGTATCATTTTTCTTTCCACCATCTCAATCTATAAAGAAAAAGACTAATGCCAAAGCATGAACCCCCTGCTAGATTGAAATCATACTGCTTGCTTTTGCTTCTCTTCAAATCATTGAAGCTTTGTTTGTTCATTATATTACTTTGTATCACCGGCTCTGTTCATGACTTAACTTTAAAATAATTTACTTTATATTGCAGTATACTTAGAGAAATTCCTCATCTAAATCATGCATGTACCGTTTACTTTATGCCGTAGTTGTTTTAGCTTGTGATGGTGAAGTCTCTACCACATCGGACTCTGGGGAGTTACACTGCCTATCATTGCATTTGTATTTCGAGCACTCTTGGTTGTTGGTAGAAGGTGTCTCAGACTTGGTGTCTAGTTTTTGGTACAATCGTCAGGTTGAGGGTTCAGCAACAATAAGGTCAGTGGTGCTTAGACATGAACTGATCTCTGTCAATGTCCATATGAAGGGCTCAGCTACGGTTATATGCTCCAGAGAAGATTGTTAGAATTGATCATTTTGAGGATGCTTCTGCATTCACCTTGGATGAGTTGGCAGATCACAGAATGCTACTGGATTTAGCAGTTGAGGACAAAAAAATGTGAGGTTGATAGGGGCATCATTCAAGACAGGTTTGGTTGAGGGAAGGGGACACAAAGATGCCCTTATTTCACTTTATTGCTAGGATTGGTAATTTCATTCATTACAATTAGGTAAGTGGTGAGTTTATTAGTGGAAATTGGGAGGTCCACAAACCGGTGATTGATCACTTTTGTAGCTATAGCAGTAGTAACGCCCTTACAAGTAGGTTGTGATGTCTAGGCAGGTGGGTGAGCATGATCTATCCACAATAGGAGAAAGGGTTTATTATGTAGTTTGATGAATATGTAGTTTGGATGTTGTCATGGAGTTGAATGCAAATACATTGTGCCGATAGTTTTCATGTTTTCTTCTTCATGGAGTTTTGGGATGTAGTTGGAGTTGATGTGTTGTAGAAGGGAAACATGGGTTTGAGTGGTTGAATCATGTTCTTTTTTCTTTTGCCTATAAAGGAGGGCACTCAGTAGTGGATGGCTTTAGACCTATACCTTTGTCCAATGCGATTTACCTTATGTTCTACTTCTAACATCATCATGGCTAATGAGATAATGATCGATGTTAAGATATTTATGTTATTGTGTCCCTTTTCCATATTGTTTATTTCTATTGCCTGGTTTATGTAATTTACCCTTAGAGATTTTCTCCTATATAAGAGAGTTCTAGGGTTAGACGGAAGATAACTTTTCTTTTCCCTTCAACATAGTATCAGAGCGATGGTCCTAGACCGGAGCCTGTGACCTAACCCTAGCCCCTCTCCACCAAAACCCTAGAGCTTCACGCGGGCCGCTGCCTTCTACGCGGCCGCCGCCTCCCTTCACGTGGCTGCCACCGCCAGGCATCGCCGCCTTCTCTCACGATTCGCGTCTAGGGTGCTCCCTCCGCCACCGCGTGAAGAAGGATCCCTCTCAGCCCCCAAGCCACCGTCCCGGTCATCTCGACCTTTCATCTAGGCTTTGGTCTAGGTCCTCTTTTGGAATTATAGGGTGTTAAGTATCATCTATAAATACCCTAGCTAACCAAAGGCGGCTTTAGAGAATGGAACATGTTGTGGTATGAGTCTACACCCACAACCATCTTCCTGTATGTTTGTGTAGACACAGGTTGTTCTTGTTGCTGACCCAGTCTTGAAGATAGTTGTCATCATGTCTGACAACAAAACAGAAGTCCCATCCCTCGGTGCCTTCAAAGGTCTAGCACCCATCGTCAAAATGGATGGAACTAATTATGAACTGTGGGCCATGCAGTTCATGAGTTTGATGCAATGCAATGGTAAGAAGCATCATGGCCTCAAATTTCAGCGAAATTCGGTCGAATTTCTGTCGAATACCGATATCCAGTCGAAATCGAAATTCGACCGAAATGATCGAAATGTTCGAAATATGGGGGTCCTAGTACAAAAAATGACCGAAATGACCGAAATTTCGGTCGAAATTTCATCGAAATTCCATCGAAATTCTGTTTTGGTTGATATCAAAATGGTAGCCGAAACCGACATTTAAGGCCTTGAGAAGCATATCCTCATGACAGAGGAGCCACGTGACAAGACTGGGACAAATGCCTCATGGGCGGCAGATGATACTTATGCTCGTGTATGGCTATCTAGGACTGTATCCACGGAGATAGCTAATGATATACTGAGTCAGCCTACTGCAAAGGCTATGTGGGACATTCTTGACGCGGCTTACTCTCCGGCAGAGAATGAGTCAAAGATACTCCAGCTTCAACATGATATATTCTCATCGAAGCAGAATGGTCGCCCTCTTCACACCCTCTATACTTCTTTGAGGGGTATGTTCGGGAAGTTACATGGCTACATACCCTTGACTGCTACACCTGAGCAGCTCAATATATACAGAGATTTCGTGATGATTGGAGTATTTCTAGCAGCCCTGGATCCGGAGTATGATGCAGCTCGTGCCCAGATCCTCACTGATGCTATCATACCTCCTATGGAGGAGGCATATCGCAGATTGAGTAGACTATCTATATCTCTGGTAGTACCTTACAACACCATGCATCTTCATCTATGACAGATTTACGTGGTAGAGGCAACCATACAGTATATAGTGGTCGGGGAAGCTCCAACCGTGGCAGAGGAGGGAGCGGTCGGGGTCGACCATGCACCTTTTGCCACAGGACAGGTCATTCTGGAGAAACCTGCTATTCTAAGCATGGGTTTCCTGTGCCAGCCAGGGTTGCAGAGCAGACACAACAGACTGGGAGTTCATCTCCTGCATCTGATCAGAGGTTTGACGAGCTTGTAGCACGACTGAGAGAGATTATGTCTGGCACATCTGGATCCATTAGCTCTCTTTTAGGATCTTCTGAGGTTGCTGCCTCAGCATCTGTGTCTACATCAGGTATAGAATATGCTTTTACTAGTTACAACATGGCATGCTTATCTGAGATTCTGAATGGATCATGGATTTCGGCGCATCTCATCCTCTCTGTGGTGACAGAGGTCAGTTTAGTGTTTTTCGTCCTACTCAGCCTTGACGATCAGTTGTGATAGTAGATGGAACACATTCCCCCATTACTGGTCAGGGGGAGGTGCAGTTGATTTCTACATTGCGGCTTTCGAATGTTCTTTATGCTCCTGATTTTTTTATAAATCTATTATCAATTAGTCAAATCACCAGAGATTTACATTGTCGTGCCATATTTGACCCATTTGCTCTTGTGTTTCAAGACATGGCAGAGTGATTGGAACTGGCCGTGAGCAAGGGGGCCTTTACAGACTAGTGCAGTCTCTGTATGCTGGCGCTTCTTCTTCTATCCACACTGGATCTGTTTCTCCATATATGTGGCATCTACGATTTGGTCATCTTCCTTTGCAAACGCTGATTTATGTTCTTCCTTAGATTTCTCCTCGCTCCACTTTTCAGTGCGAGGCCTGCCAGCTTGGGAAGCATCATCGGTCCACTTTTCAGAGTTGTCAGGGTCCAAGTAGTCGTTGTCTGTTTGAGTTGCTCCATTTCGATATTTGAGGTCCTAGTTGTGTCCCAGATCATCAGGGACACAGCTTTTATCTTGTTGCAGTTGATGAGTTTTCTCGTTTGTCTTGGGTTTTTCTCCTTAAGAATTAGTCTGATGCTGGTCCTGTTATTCAGTTTTTTATTAATGAAATAAAGAATATTTTCTCTGCAAAAGTCAAGTTCATACGTTTTGATAATGCATTAGAGTTTTGCAGTGCTCATATTTCTCAATTTCTTAGGTCTCATGGTATTATACATCAAACATCATGCGCATATACTTCCCAACAGAATGTGGTGGCTGAAAGGAAACACCATCATCTTTTGGATGTTACTAGAACTCTTTTGATTTAGAGCCGTGCTCCTCATTCCTATTGTGGAGATGTGGTTCTAACTGCTTGTTATCTGATGAATCGTATGCCCTCTTCGGTACTTGGGGAGAAGATTCCGTTCTTGATTTCGTTTCTCGAGACGGATCTTTTCTCGCTTGCATCTCGTGTTTTTGGTTCTGTTGCATTTGTTCATCAACTCTCTCCTGATCTTGACAGTCTCTCTCCCAGAGCTGTAAAATGTGTGTTTGTTGGGTATTCCAAAACCCAAAAGGGATATTGTTGTTTTGACCTTGTTCGACGAAGATATTATGTTAGTGCTGATGTCACCTTCTTTGAGTCTATTATGTATTTTTCTCCCACAGGTGACAAGCTTATTCCTTCAGAGGATGGAGAAGAGATCTATATGCCTCCTCCTCCGTCGTTACCATGTTCTACTCCATCTCCACTTCCACTGCCTCCACCGCCTCCACCACCACCTCCACCACCACCACCTCCTCCACCACCGTCTTCTGTTTTCTTTCCACAAGTCTACCAGCGAAGTCCCCATGCTCATGCGCCTCCTCCATCATCCAACACGCCCAAGGTATGTATTGAGCATTTGAGTTCTTCTAATAGTACGAGTGATTTGCATGTACAGACTGAGGTGCAGCGTGTAGATACTATCTCTACTACTCCTGCTGAGGATCTGGATATGCCTATTGCACTTCGACGTCAAAGAGCATGCATTATTCACCCTATTGGTTCTCATGTTTCCTTGGAGCGTCTATCCAAGGATTTTCAGCACTTTGTTGTGGGGTTGTCTGCTATCGAGATACCACGATCATATCAGGAGGCCCTGCAAAGCAGTCAGTGGCGTCTGGCTATGGAGGAGGAGATGGAAGCTTTACAGTCACGAGGTACGTGGAGTGTGGTCTACGCTCCACCAGGTGCGTCTATTGTTGGCAGCAAATGGGTATTTACTGTGAAGCATCGAGCTGATGGTACAATAGACAGATACAAGGCCAGGATGGTTGCTTGTGGGTTCACTTAGACCTATGGAGTGGACTCTCAGGACACTTTGTCTCCTGTGGCGCGCCATTCTACCTTGCGTATTCTTATTGCCGTGGCGTTGGTACGTGATTGGCTTCTTTTCCAATTGGATGTCAAGAATGCTTTCTTGTATGGTGATCTGCAGGAAGAGGTTTACATGCAGCAACCACCTGGGTTTGCAGCTGAGGGGGGATCCAGTATGGTGTGCCGTCTTCATAAGGCTATATGTGGTCGTAAGCAGAGCTTGAAGGCTTGGTTTCAGAAGCTCTCAGAATTGATTGAATAGAAGAGGTTTATCAGATCTACTACAGATCATACTATCTTTGTAAAGAGAAACTAGAGAGGTATTGTAGTCATTTTGGTTTATATTAATGACAATGTTATCACTGGCAACGATGAACATGGCATTCAAGCAGCTAAGGATTTCCTTGGACAACAGTTTGTTACCAAGGACCTTGGCACACTATGTTACTTTCTTGGTCTGGAGTTTACACGGAATCAACAGGGTATGGTTATGACACAAAGGAAGTACGTTACTGATCTTCTATCTGAGACATGAATGACGGAATGTAGACCAGTTACGACCCTAAGGGATCCTAATGCGAAGCTCCATGATGACGGATCTGAGGAGGTGGACAAGAGATGGTACAAAGAGCTGGTAGGGAAATTATTGTATGTTACCATTTACCAGGCCTGATATATCTTTCGCTGTGAGTAGAGTAAGTCAGTTCATGGTGCAACCCAGGCATGCGCACATGGATGCAGTATTCATGATTCTGAGATATCTGAAGTCATCTCCAGGCGCATGTCTTATGTTTAGAAAAGATACGTCTCTCTCAGTCACAAGGTGTGCAGATGCAGATTATGCTGGGTGTCCTAAGGATAAGAAGTCTACTTCAGGCTTCATTGTGTTTGTTGGCAGCTCACTTGTCTCATGGAAGAGTAAGAAACAAATTGTTATTGCTTGATCTAGTGCAGAATCAGAATATAGGGCAATGGCCCAAGGTAGTACGGAGATGATGTGGGTCAAATCTGTCTTAACCGATTTAATGATTGAAGTGCCTCTTCCTATGCATCTCAAATGTGACAATTAAGCAGCCTTGTTTATAGCTAATAATCCAGCATTTCATGAAAGGACAAAGCACATTGAGGTGGACTGTCATTACGCTCGTGATTTGATCCAAAAGGGGCTTATTTCAACATCTTATGTAGCGTCAGGAGATCAAATTGCAGACATGTTTACTAAAGCCTTGGCTAGAGGTCCTTTTCATCATTGTTGTTCCAAGCTGAGCATGATAGATATATGCTCCAGCTTGAGGGGGAGTATTAAGATATTTATGTTATTTTGTCCCTTTTCCATATTGTTTATTTCTATTGCCTGGTTTATGTAATTTACCCTTAGAGCTTTTCTCCTGTATAAGAGAGCTCTAGGGTTAGACGGAAGATAACTTTTCTTTTCCCTTCAACAATCGAAAGAGACAAGGAGTGCATATCATGTTATGGAAGGTGGATTCTACCAAGCTCCACAATTGTATGGATTGGAGGTGTTGTGGTCTTACTTTAATTAGAGAGGCTTCTCGAAAATCTTGATTGTTTGAATGAAACGACGTGTTATTACCACGGTTTTTAAAATTACGTCTCGGGGAGGTTTTCCATGAAAAATGCCTTGAGGTTGTAAACTTAAGGCATATCGAGGCAGTCACGAGGTGTCACCTCAAGGTTGAAGTACTTTTTTCAATCATTATTTGCAGTGGATTAATCTAGAAGTTTCTAATTGGTTTAATAATTCGTTAATGTCCTTTTTTATTTGAAAATAGGCAATTAATAATAAGTGGTCAAAATATAAGAAAATGGTAAATTCAATTGAATTTGATGATCAAGTATTTCTATGGAATGCAATGTCAAGAACCATAGAGTTAGTTAGAATTTTGTGGGAGTTAGAATTTTGTGATTGGTTTGCTAGAGTAGTAAACAACAACAATTGCAAGATTGCAATTAACGTTAGTATGTATTGTCCTGTTAGATGTTTACATCTGAATCATCCTACGTTTATGTAAACCACTTTAGTCCTTTTATACCCCTAAAATCTATCACTATCATAAGTTGAAGCAATGACATTAAAACTATATATAAACATATACACATCGAGGATCATGATGGAATTCAAGACTTTTCTTTTTAATAGGTGTGTAGTCTTTTGACTGAGGAAATATAGTTATGCACAATGCAGGAAATATCGATAGCGATGTCGTATCGGTCCGCACGGGAAATGATATATCAGGGATTATATCGAGATATGTCGACGGTATCGGTGGAAATCTCGAAAATGGCATAAAAAACGATTAATGAATTAATATCAGACTAGTTACTATAACAATAAATGACATACAAATACACATTTATATATAAGAATGAGGTGTATTTAGCACACTAATACACATTATATCATACATATTGTTGGTTGTTAATGCAGTCTGCTGATTGCTGACTGCTAACATATATTTAAGGATATCAGGGTCGGGTTGGGAGAGGGTATCAATATTCCCAAACCCGTACCCATTTATAAAATCACTACCCATACCGGCCCATTTATTAAACAGGTATTTTCTATCGGGTACCCATATGCCTAGTGAATGCCCATGTACCCAATGAGTACTCAGATATTCGACATAATAAAATTTATGTTGTTCATAAATGTACATAAAAATTTCATATGTAGATTAAACATAGGGAGATCATGTAATAGGGTGGTACACAAAGATGTGTAATGTGTAGGGAATATTAAAGATATATATTAAGTATTTGGCTCTTTGGGTTGATAATCTTTATTTATTAAAGATATAAAAGGTAGTTAAATATGAATAAATGGATGGAAATGAGAAAATTGAATGGGATTTTTATGTGTGTAGATCGATAACAATTAGATATGAAGTGGATTTAACGAGTTTGACTAAAATGCAGCGTACAGATATCTATATATATATTATTCAGGTTTGGGGCGGGCTCAGTTTTGGATACCCACAATGCAATCTCAAAACCATACTCATACCCATGCGGGTAGTAACGACCCTGTTTCCCGGGCCGTCGGATCCTCCCATATCCGGATCTGGTTACTCAGCAATAATTTATTCAGCAATCGCCACTAACATTTAGAAATTGACTGCAAATAAAAATACTCAGAAGAAAGTATTTCAACACTTTTCCATTCACAAAATAAAGTTCAGATGATACACTGTCCCACTATAACCATTTACATGTACATCAGCTTGAAAGGAAAATATACAAAAGATTCCTAACTACCTTAAAAAGTAAAGCTACTGTGGCTGACTGGATGTCTAGTATGTAAGTTGTATGATTTTTTTAGAGTCTTTGCGATGACTCACCGATACATGTTGGGTTTTCCATAAATCATAGGATAAAAATTAGCGAATGCTAAGTAACGAAGGAGAGAAAAGCAAACAAATTGTGTAATTTTTCAAAACTTGATATCACAAAAATTTCATTTCTTTTCATTAATTTAAGTCATATTCCTTTCTATTCCACATCAGGGATTAGTCCAGGGGAACCCCACCATTCTTGGACTCCGAAGCTGTGGATGCTTCGGGATTGGAGATTGTGTTGATCTTGGTAAGCTTATGCCGCCGCACGTCACCTCAACCAATCCTCCAATAATACCCTGACAATTTCCTTTTCTTTTATTAAACAGTCTCAACCTTCAGCCTGGAAAAACAAATGAGCACACCGTCCTCGAGGACTTGGTTGCTTAAAACCTCAGGCTAACATGTAATCATATAATCTAGCGGCTTTAAATACATGTTATCGTGACCCGGTCGCTATTGAACCACCCGTGCCTCCACATGGCACGACCACATCTTCCGTCGTTCCAACCCGAATATATTGGCTCTCGGTACCACGCGTTGCAAAACATTCATTTCGTGCGTATTTATCATAACAGGGCAACCGTGTACCACCTAGGTAGGGAAACGCCAATACAGGTTCCTTCCGACAAACCTACAGGTTGCATGCCCGACCTGTAGTTCTACTCCCATTCATCCTTAACGTGACACATGATCCTTTTCATGATCCAACTCAAATCACACCGATTCACATGATGTAATTCTTTCGTTAAGTCTTTGATTTGCATAATCCGCAATACTTAGTATCGACTCACATATATATTATTCATAACCATATGTATACTCCTATTTATGCCTATTTTAACTCCCAAACCCTAACTTTCAGAGCCAATGCATCAATTTGATGCGTAAATCTTATTTTAGTGGGAATCACAAAGCAATTCTTCGGACCTTTTCAAAAATAACCAAAATTAGGGTTCTTCGTAGCAAAGAACACAAAATCAAGAATTTCAATAATTTTGTATGAAAACCCAACAACAAAAAGAAGGATTTCGTTACCTAATCGAGCTTTCTCTCGTGTATGCAATGCTTTATTGTGTTTCGTTTTTAGAAAGGCTATTTTAAGGCTCCTGAAAAGATCGAATTTCATTTTCGTATCAAAACGCTAAGAAAATGTTAAGAACGCGAAGAACACGAAGAACACTAAAAACGCGAAGAACACGAAGAACGTCAAGAACATATTTTCTCTTAAAATTTCGACAGAGTTTCCCCTTATATCGGGACATATTTCTCGGACAATTTCGGCAGAGTTTCCCTTTATATCAGGACACATTTTTCGGAAAATTTCGGCAGAGTTTCCCCTTATATCGAGACATATTTCAAAATAAAAGTGAAAAGAGTTTCCTCTATAAAATCAATCGAGAGGAAAATAACAACGAAATTGAAAGAATATACTCCACAATAAGAGATGAAGAACCGGTAGACACCACACACCTTAGGTGAGTGAACGTGTGACGAATCACAGGGTCACTGACGTGCATAGCCGCCCGCACCTAAGTAGGGTATTACACAGATTTCTCCATCAAAATAACTATAAAAGGATAATACGAATAATAGAAACATAAACGATGGAGAATTGGTAGACACCGCGCGTCTTAGATGAGTGAACGTGTGACGAATCACAGGGTCACTGACGTGCATAGCCGCCCGCACCTAAGTAGGGTGTTACAAAGGTTTCTCCTCGAACCACAACAGGAAAACTAATCGGAAAGAAATATGACTCAAAACAAAACTTAGAAGAACAATAGTATGAATTGAAAGCCTAGCTTACGAAGCAAACTAAGAGAGGATCATACTTTCTCCTCCTCGTTCTCCCGGCAGCGTTTCGCTAGCACTCCTCCCTCGCCTCTCACTCCTCCTCTTGACCTCTCGACCCTAGTCCTTGGGGTGGTGATGGTAGTGGAAATCGTAGAGAATGAATGGGTAGGGTGGTTTATTTATAGGCCCCAGAAAACCACTAACCATGGTTAGAAAACCATGGTTTAGTCCTTAACCATGGTTTAGCGACCCATGATTTTGGCCTATGGTTTTAGTCAAAACTTATCCCAAACTTGGAGCTTAAGTTAGAACATTCTAGAGGATTCTAGATTCGCTAATGATGCTTAATTAACACTAATCGTGATTAACTTTCACTAATCGCGATTTAACTTTCGTGGCTTACGTTTATCTTTTGTTAACTATTGATTAGTGTTTACTAATGATCATTAGCGGCTTTCAATCGTCATTAATTTCTTTAATCGTGTTTAATTAGTCTTAATGACAGTCATTATGGATTAATGACTTCTCTTTCTTCGGAAAATCATAACAATTCGAAACGAAGTCCGATTCACACGAAACAAATTTCGTTGGTTTTCTCTTGACGAGCCAGATCTTATTATGTAGGATCCGAGATATGCCAAGTTCAAGGCTTTACAATTATAACTTGAAAACCCATGCCCTTCCATAAATAAATGGGACGTGTTTCGGGTTCTTAAATGGGCGGGTTCGGATTGGGCATGTTGAGATTTATCCTGTGAAGACTGATTGGTTGAATACAAGTGGAGAGCATTGCTGACGTGGTTGATCTCCCTCCTGCCTTCTGATTGGCTGAGAGCTCTTGTGCAGGATTGCTGAGGTATCTGATCCGCACCCTACATTTTGATTGGTTGAGAGGTGTTGTGTTGGATTGTTGAGACGCTTAATCCACATCCTGCATCCTGATTGGCTGAGAGCTGATGGTGGGGATTGCTGAATGCTTGGTATTCTCTTGTTATAGTATAAAAGGAGCTCTGTGGTACCACATATTGTATCCCAACATCATTTAAGAAATAGTAGAGAGTCTGGTGTGAGCAAGTGGAGTGGGCACATTATCGAACCACTATAAATCCTTGTCTTGTACGATTGTGCGTGCTTTCTTCTTCGATTGTGGTTCTAGTCGTGTGTTACTTGATTGGATCCGTTCCCAACAACTGATATCAAAGCTAGGTTCGGAGATCAACCTCTACACAGATGGCGGAAGAATCGAAGATCAAGATCGAGAAGTTTAATGGATCGAACTTCGCGTTCTGGAAGATGCAGATTGAAGATGTTTTATATCAGAAAGATCTTTATCTTCTGATCGAAGGGA
The DNA here is from genome assembly GCA_037367405.1 of Ottelia alismoides. Classification (NCBI taxonomy): domain Eukaryota; kingdom Viridiplantae; phylum Streptophyta; class Magnoliopsida; order Alismatales; family Hydrocharitaceae; genus Ottelia; species Ottelia alismoides. The sequence continues at coordinate 1,073,059 of JAZKJV010000465.1, forward strand.
AGAAGCTCGAAGCCAGGAAAGATGTTGAGCGGAAGGTTCTAGTCCGAAAGGCTCTAGGAACGGTAAGGCTCAGCCTTGCTCCATCGGTGTCTTCAAATATCGTAAAGGAGACGACGAGGGCGGATCTTTTCAAAGCTCTTGAAAAGATGTACGAGAAGCCATCTGCATCAAATAAGGTGTATTTGATGAAGAAGCTTTTCAATTTAAAGATGACTGTGAACTCCATCGTGGCTTTACACTTGAATGATCTGAACAGTATCATCAACCGGTTGGAGTTCGCGAAGATCGTGTTTGATGATGAGGTAAAAGCTCTTCTACTTCTTTCTAGTTTACCTTATAGTTGGAATGATTTAGTTGTAGCGGTTAGCAACTCCTCTGGTTCTGTAAAGTTGAAGTTAGAGGATGTTGCTGGTCTTCTTCTTGGAGAAGAGGCACGACGGAAGACGTCTGGAGAAGAACACTTGTCAGGTTCTGCCTTGAATACAGAAGGAAGAAGCAAGAAGAGCTACAGGAAGCAAAAGCATTCTAGGAGAAAGTCGGTACGAGGAAGATCCAAATCCAGAGATCCGAAGTCTTGGTTTGTTGGAATTGCAATTAAAAGGGGCATTACAAGACAGAATGCAAGGTCCCAATAAAGCAGAAAGGAGAAAATGACAAAGGTAAGAACACTGTAAATCTTACGGATGATGAGGATAACGATGCCTTAATATGTGTTGCAGATGCTCGAAGTGAGTCCTGGATTGTGGACTTGGGTGCTTCATTTCATTCCACTCCACAAAGAGATATCCTTCAAAATTATGTAAAAGGTGATTTTGAAAAGGTATATCTGGGTGATGATGAATGCTGCAACATAATTGAAATGGGAGACATTGACATTTCCCAACCTAATGATGGCTTCTTGAGATTGAAGAATGATAGACATGTACCCACTCTAACAATAAATCTCATATCTGTTGGACTGCTATCAGAAAGCAGCGTGGTGACATCAATCGATTCAATTCGTGGAAGATGTCAAAGGGATCATTGATCCTTACTCGAGGTAAGAAAGAAGGAACCATGCATATTGCATCAGACTCATATGTCAGGATAAATGTTGCATCATCTGGATGTGATGCTAACCCTTGGCATAGACGACTAAGTCACATGAGTGAAAAGGAAAGAAGATCATGCAGAAGAAGGGAAAGTTGATAGGATTGCAGATCGTTGATCTGGACTTTTGTGAAGATTGTATCTTGGGAAAACATAAGAAAGTCAGTTTCACAAAGACTGCAAGAGTGCGAAAGACTGAACGACTGGAGTTGGTTCATACAGATGTATGGGGTCCATCTCATGTACCTTCCCTTGGCGGATCTCATTATTTTATTACTTTCATTGATGATGCAACTAGAAAACTGTGGGTTTATTTTATCAAACATAAATCCAATGTGTTTGAGACATTTAAAATGTGGAAGACCTTAGTTGAGACTGAGACAGGTTTAAAGTTGAAATGTCTCAAGTCATACAATGGGAGAGAATACTGCACTAAGAGAGGAGTTTTAATCCTACTATGCCAAGAACAGGATCAGGAGATTGAAAACGATTTCAAGAAAGCCCAGGCAGAATGGTGTTGCTGAACGTATGAACATGACTCTTCTAGAGCGTGCGAGAAGTATGAGGATACATGCAAGTCTACCCAAACGACATTGAGCTGATGCAGTGAATACAGCTGCATACTTAATCAATCGAGGATCGTCTTTTGCTTTAGATGAGGATCTTCCGGAAGAAACGTGGACATGAAAGGATGTAACACTTTCTCATTTTTGTATCTTTGTATGTATAGCTTATGTTCACATTGAGCAGGAAGATAGAGGAAAACTTGATCCCAAAGAAAGGAAGTGTACCTTTGTCGGATATGGTACAGATAAACTATAGATATTGTGGGATTTGGAGAACAGAAGACAGCTAGAAGTATTGATGTCACATTTAATGAGTCTTCCTTATACAAGGATGAATTGATAAAAGGAAAGACAACTGAAAAAACAGACTTTGTAGAATTGATGAAACTCCTAAACAAAGCACATCACAACCAAATGATGAGAATGTTCAACCCATCCCACAGAATAATCCGCAAACTCAGGTGCTACGGAAATCTTCCAGAATTAGCAAACCCACTGCAAGGTATTCACCTTCCTTGAATTATTTATTGTTGACTGATAATGGTGAGCCTGAATGCTTTGATGAAGCTATACAAAGTGAGGCAAGGAATCAGTGGGAGTTAGCCATAGATGAGGAGATGAACTCTCTCTCAAGAAACAAAACGTGGGATTTAGTCCCACTACCGAAGGGAAAGAAGGCTCTGCACAACAAGTGGATATACAGGGTGAAGGAGGAAGCTGATGGTTCCATTAGATACAAGGTTCGGCTAGTGGCGAAGGGCTTTCAGCAGAAAACATGAGTCGATTTCACATGGATCTTTGCACCTGTTGTAAAGGTCTCAACTATAAGAGCAGTATTGAGCATTGTTGCAGCTGAGAACCTACGCTTGGAGCAGTTGGATGTTAAGACAATATTTCTCCATGGAGATCTTGAGGAAGACACCTACATGCAACAACCAGAGGGCTATATAGCTACTGGAAAAGAAGACATGGTATGCAAGCTTAGAAAAAGCCTTTATGGCTTTAAGCAGGCACCAAGACAATGGTATAAAAGGTTTGATGATTTCATGACAAATACATGGTTCCGTAAATGTCATGCTGTTGCTACTTCAAAAAGCTTAGTATGTCTTACATCATTTTATTGTGGTACGTAGATGACATGCTTGTTTAAGGCTCATGCAAGGAAGAAATAACAAATCTGAAGGCAATGTTGTCTAAAGAGTTTGAAATGAAGGATCTAGGTCCTGCAAAGAAAATCCTTCGAATGCAGATTAGCAGAGTTATAAAGAACAAGAAGCTGAGATTGACTATGAAAAATGCAAAATCTACTCTAACATTTAGGGAACCACTTCAAACTTTCAAAGGAGAAAGAACCTGCTAAGAAGGAGGAGCATGAGTACATGTCAAAAGTACCGTACCAGTTTGCTGTCGGTAGTTTGATGCAAGGCCTTAAATGTCGGTTTCGGTCATCATTTCGGTATCGACCAAAACAGAATTTCGATGGAATTTCGGTGGAATTTCGACCGAAGTTTCGGTCATTTCGGTCATTTTTCTACTAGGACCCCCATATTTTGGTCATTTCGATCGAATTTCGATTTCGACTAGATATCGATATTCGACAGAAATTCGACCGAATTTCACTGAAATTTGAGGCCATGGTTTGATGTACGCAATGGTTTGCACAAGATCAGATATCTCCCATGCAGTAGGAGCTGTGAGCAGATTCATGGCGAATCCTGGCAAGGAACATTGGAAAGCTGTGAAGTGGATTCTACGTTATCTGATAGGTACCTCTAACGTGGCATTGTGTTATGGGAACATTGACATTTCCATTCGAGGTTTTGTAGATTCAGATTTTGCAGGAGATATCGATGGCATGAAAAGCACAACAGGGTATGTCTTTACCTTGGAGAGTGGAGCCATTAGCTGGATCTCTTGGCTCCGGAAGATAGTGACCATCTCAACCACAGAAGCAGAATATGTGGCGGCAACAGAAGCTTGCAAGGAAATGATATAGTTGAAGGGTCTGATGAAAGAATTGAATAAAGAATGTGAAGATTGCCAATTATCCAGCGACAGTCAAAGTGTAATTCATCTTGCAAAGAATTCTGTCTTTCACTCGAGGATTAAGCACATTGATGTGAAGTATCACTTCATTTGGACGCGGCTAAAAGATGGGCAATTTAAGTTGAAGAAGATCCACACATTAAAAAATCCTGCTGATATGTTCATAAAGTCTGTAACAGTGGAGAAGCTGAAAACATGTTCTGCTTTTATTGGTCTTCAAGCATAGAAGACAAGGGAAAGCTCACACCAGGACTATTGAAGATGTGTGTACCACAAATCAGTCTTCAAGTGGGAGATTGTTGAGATTTATCCTGTAAAGACCGATTGGTTGAATACAAGTGGAGAGCATTGCTGATGTGGCTGATCTCCCTCTTGCCTTCTGATTGGCTGAGAGCTTTTGTGTTGGATTGCTGAGATGTCTGATCCACATCCTGCATTCTGATTGGCTGAGAGGTGTTGGGTTGGATTGCTGAGATGCTTAATCCACATCCTGCATCCTGATGGGCTGAGAACTGATGGTGGGGATTGCTGAATGCTTGGTATTCTTTTGTTGTAGTATAAAAGGAGCCCTGCGGTACCACACATTGTATCCCAACATCATTCAAGAAATAGTAGAGAGTCTGGTGTGAGCAAGTGGAGTAGGTACATTGTCGAACCACTATAAATCCTTGTCTTGTACGATTGTGCGTGCTTTCTTCTTCGATTGTGGTTCTAGTCGTGTGGTGCTTGATCGGATCTGTCCCCAACAGGGCAACCTAATGGGTATTCCCAAATTGACATCCCTAGATATATGCTGAACCTGTGATTCTAACTTAATCAGCATTAGACTTCTTTTCATCTCTATTGTAAAGAAGATGAAGTCCAATTGAAAAACTGTAACATACACCCCTTGTCGCACCATACCCTACCAGACGGGGCTCCCGATCCGAAATAAAATATATAATTCATGATGTATTTTAATACTAGGAGTAGTAACATAATTAGTTAAATCAAGCTTACAAGGGTAATATCACTGATATATATAGATATATTGATATTGACGAAATATCGACGATATCGGTCGATATCCAAGAATTTTTGTACTGAAACCAACATTTTTTAGCGATATGACTTGATATAGTGATATATCACCGATATCTCATGAGATATTGGTCGATATCCGGGATATATATATATATATATATATATATTGGGAAAAGGGAGTATGCACCCAGGTATATATGTTCCACGATTTTTACATGCACCAGGGTCTATATCTTCCACGATTTTTTACTTCTTTGGAAAATATCACCATGTATATTCATCTCTATATCCCTCCTATATGTCATTCGAATTTCGTCAGAAATAGAGACTCCTATGCCTTCCATCTAGAACATGTAATTTTAACGGTCTTAGAATTATTGTAATCACCTGTTCTAGATGGAGGGCATAGAAGTCTCTGTTTCCGACGAAATTCGAATGGCATAATAGGGGGATATATAAATGAATATGCATGATGATATTTTTCAAAAAAGTAGAAAAACGTGGAAGATATATGCCCCGGTGCATATAAAATTACATGCACCTGGGTGCATGCTCCCCAACCCCATATATATATAGAGAAAAATGTGTATGCCCCCTAGGGGGAGCTAACTTAGCTCCCCCACCCCATTTTCACATGTTTTTTTATTTTTTTTGAAATCTAAAATCGTGTAAATTCATTATTAAATCCCTATATTACGCTATTAAAATTTCATGTGAAACAGAGACTCCTACGACCTCCATCTAGACGGGGTCAATTTAAAAAATCCTGTGACCGTAAAAAATGAATGTCTGGATGGAGGCCGTAGGAGTCTCTGTTTCGCATGAAATTTTAATAGCATAATACAGGGATATAGTGATGAATATTCACGAAAGAAATTTTTCAAAAAAAATAAAAAAATAGGGAAAATGGGGCGGGGGGAGCTAAGTTAGCCCCATTTATCCCATATATATATGAATATCGGTACCCACATCTCGTCAATACCGATATATCAGCGATAAAATTGCGAACCTTGATTGTGTATCAAAAGGCATGACTTGTATTTAGGCTTCTTAAATTGAGCTTTTATCGCATTTCTACAACTTTAATTAGTCTTATACATATAAAGCGAAAAAATGATCATATAGGAGACTTTTTATGTTTCCATAGCTTGTTTATGTTTTAAGAACCATTGTTGCTAATTTATGTAAGTTGGAAAGATTTCATTTTCCAACTTGGTAAAAATAGTTGATCGTTAACCTTCTCGTTTAATCTTATATATAAATGTTATGCAATTTATGTACTATATTTAAGAGGATGTGATTGGGTACAAGGTACCATCAAAGTCATGATTCATGTTAAGTTGTCAATATATATACATAATGTAAAGTAGGTTAATCTTACTCAATATATGTTAATATTTATGTGTTTATTCTGTTTGTCTAATAGTTGTTTTAGTATTTTTTTATGATTTTTGCTTTTCATTTATGTATCTCTTTTATCCGACCCTACTTAATGTGAGAAAATGCTTTATTGTTGAATTTATGTCTCTTTTATGAGATGATCACGTGCACCGTGATAAAGGATTACTCTAAAAATCTTTCAATATAATACATACATTTATGTTTGTAATATAGTTTTGAAAATGTTATACAATATTTTTATTACATTTCATACTTTTTGTGTGGAAAATGAGACTTACGCCTCTACTGCCATAGGCCTTGCCTTCAAATCTTAAAACCTTCTCATTCTGCCTTTCCTGTTTTAATACCTTAGTCACTGCATCCTTCTCAGTTAACATGTAGCTAGAGGGTGACTTCTTTCGCCTGCAAAGGAGGTCGACAAGGTTGTATACTTTTGCCTTTTCAGTTTGTCATTGTGGCAGATGTGTTTATGATGACAATGTCTCAAGTTGTGCATGTGTTTTTCTCGGGTTACTAGTCTAATGATCTTTTAATTCTTTTGATGATACAACTTTTTTCCATTGAGGTGGGTCGATTGAAGTAAAGCGGATTTCAACGGTGGTGGATATTTTTTAGGAACTTTATAATATCATGAGCAATCATGAGAAGTTTGATTTTATTCTCTTCAAAATGAGTCTTGAATTAGCTGCTAAATATGGTGTGATTTTGGATACTTCGCACATATGTTTACCGCTTTTCTCTTTCGGACTCTTTTGGATGGAGGCCCGACTCAGGTAAGTTGGCTGGTTTCCTTTAGTTGAGAAGATGGAGTTGGAGTTGACATGTTCAAGTGTCACTTGTACATCCAAGGGTGGTTTCTCGGTGCCTTAGTGCTATTGATGCTTGTGTCGTCTGCCATTTTTATTTTTCTCCTTTCGATCCATAAATTGCATCTTCTGAGTACAAATATTGAGATGTAACTGGCATACATGAACATCATGAACATCATGATGGTTGTTGTTTTCCCGTTGACCTTGATCCAAACTATGGCGCAACCCATAGTCATCTTATTACTAGAACCACCATCCCTCCTATGGAACAGGCATATAGTCATCTGAGTAGAATCTATGTGCCGTCTACACTGGCATCTCAGATCTCCCTGTCATGGTTGCTAACAAGGTAGAGGAAGATTTGCTCAGTTCAGAGGACATGAAGCCTATGATCCATGAAGTAGTCACCCTCGACGGTAGTGTAATTACTGCATCCATCTAGGAAAAATCGAGGATGCATGCTACTAGAATTATGTTTGTCTTGCCTCTGCTTAGGTTGTTGAAAATTATGAGTCAGCTACAGCACCATCAGACCATAAGTATGGAAATCTTGTCTCTCATTTGAGGGAGATCATGGGACCTTCACTTGCTCAATCTAATCTCACTACTGCACCACCTGACACAACAACCTAAGCTAACACCTAAAGTATCTTGTTATAGCATTGGCTTTACAGAGTGAAATCAGTTGTGTTTTGAATAATTGTTGACGTGTTTTTTGGGTCGGATGACCAAAGACTGCAAAGTGCGCTTACCGCCTATCTGATGTGTTGTGTTATGCTCTTGCAGTTCGGAGGATGTCTGTCACTTGTTTTCTCCTGAGATGGTGCTAAGGAGGTCTGGCAATGACAACAATGATTGAGTGGACTCCACTTCTGCAATGAATTTTTGCGCTTCTCGTGATGTGGGTCTTTTTAGGTCGTATAGACTATGTGAAGCCCTTGGTATTCTTGTGACATGGGGCTAGTTAGAAATGGTTTGATTTTCCGTCAATAGAGATTTTATGTAAAACTTCTTAGTGCAGGCCACTCCTCTTTTTTATGTTTGGATTTTGTTATATGTCCTTGTTGACGCATATAGAGTAGTGCCTGTATCCCTTCGTTATTTTTATTTTCAATTGTATGCTTTATGTAATTTACCCATAGGCTACTCTCCTATATAAGAGAGCCTAGGGCTTATGGAATAAACATGTTGCTCATTTTTCCCAACATGGTATCAGAGCGACGGTCCTAGATCGGAGTTCTCGAAACCCTAACCCTACCCCACCCCACCCGCCGGCCTCTCCTCTCTCCATCTCATCGGCGCCGCCGGGGCTCGCCGTAGCCGCTCCAGCATCCTCGTGCGCCGGTGCTCCTGCGCGAAGAGCGCCTCTGCGCTAACAGCGCTACTGCGCCACTGCTCGCTGTGCGCGTTTATCTCCTGTGCGAGTAGCCCCCTTGCGCCTGTGCACTGCGCTGTAGCCCTAGTGCGCGAGCGTGCATCGCCTGTGCACGAGCGCGCATCTCCTGTGCGCGTGTATCTCCTCGCCTGCGCGTGTTTCTTGCGCGTATACCAAGTTGTGTGTGCGTGTGCTTCTTGCGCGCGTGTACGTGTGCTAATCCCTAAGCCCTAGGGCACACACATCTTCATCTACATGGGTTTAGTTGCTTGAGGTCTACACGTGCAACTAAACCCGTCTATGTCATTGTAGACGAATCTCATCGCCTGTCAATCGCTCCAGTCTTCCATCTCTAGTATGTCAGAAAGCAAGGCGGATATCCCATCTATTGGCGCCTTTCGTGGTCCAGCGCCTATTGTAAAGATGGACGGTACAAACTATGAACTGCGGGCAATGCAGTTCATGAGTATGATGAAGTCAACAGGTAAGAAGCACATTCTTACCGAACCAGAGCCTGCCGAGAAGACTGGAGCCAATGCCTCTTGGGAGGCGAATGATGCATACGCCAAAGTGTGGCTATCCGGTACACTGGTAATAGAGATAGCCAATGACATTCTACTTCAACCCACGACCAAGGATATGTGGGACATCCTGGCGGCCACATATTCACAGGCGAAGAACGAGACAAAGATTCTACAACTCCAGCATGATATCTTCACCATCAAGCAGAATGGTCGCCCTCTACATTCTCTCTATACATCACTGAGAGGGATGTTCGAGAAGCTCTATAGCTTCATGCCCCTGACAGCCATGCCAGAACAACAGAAGACATATAGGAACGCGACTATGGTGGGCGTGTTCCTGGCTGCACTTGATCCAGAGTTTGAGGCGGCACGATCACAGATTTTGGCCGACTCTACTATTCCTCCCATGGAGGAAGCTTTCCATAGACTGAGTCGGATTACAGTTCCTTCCACGGCCTCTAGTCAGAATTCTTTAGCCATGGCAGCCAACAGGGGTCGCGGATTTCATCACCAGGGCCGTGGACGTGGACCTCATGGAAGAGGTGGCCGCACTAGGCCAACATGTACCTATTGTCACCGAGTTGGACACAATGAAGACACATGCTACTCGAAGCATGGATTTCCTGCATCCGCACGGGCTGCTGAGCAGATAGAGCCTCCATCTGCTGCTACTTTGGATCAACGGTTCGACGATCTAGTTGCTTGTCTGAGGGGCATTATTCCATCATCTGGTCCAGCACCGACTACGGAGAGTCAATCTGATGCCGCTGCTTCTGCCTCTGCGTCTACCAGTGCTTCAGGTAGTATACTTGCATTCAACCGTAGTAGATCAGATACATTACCATGGATTATGGACTCGGGCGCTACACATCACCTATGTGGCGACCAGAGTCTACTTACAGGATACACTCAGATTCCTCCATGCCGGACAGTAGTAATTGTCAATGGTACACATTCCCCCATCACTGGTCAGGGGGAGATTAGATTAACATCTTCTATGCAGCTCAAGAATGTGCTACATGCACCTGATTTTTCAATGAATTTGTTGTCAATTAGTCAGATTACGAAGGATCTACATTGTCGGGCAATTTTTGATCCATCTTCTTTGATTTTTCAGGACATCCATACGGGCAACGTGATTGGTCGTGGCTATGAGCAAGGAGGCCTCTACCGCCTGAATCAGAACCCATTTGCCGGAACCTCATCCTCTCCCTCTGGACAAGTATCTACTTTATTGCGACATCTGCGCTTTGGACATTTACCGCTTCAGAAGTTGCGTCAAGTGTTACCTTATGGTCTTCCTCACACACCTATTCAATGTGAGGCGTGTCAGTTGGGAAAGCATCACAGGTCGTCCTTTCCCAGTCGTCCAGGTCGGAGTAGTACCTCCAAGTTCGAGTTATTTCATATTGATGTCAGGGGTCCGAGTCGTGTACTTGATCATCAGGGACACAGATTTTATATACTATATGTGGATAATTTTTCTAGAGTGTCATGGGTGTTTTTGATGAAAAATAAATCTGAAGCAGGAAATATCATTATCCACTTTCTGAATGAAATACAAAATATTTTCTCCACATATGTGAAGTTTGTGAGAAGTGATAATGCTCTAGAATTGTGCACCAATGTTCTTGCCAATTATTACTCCTCAAAAGGGATTGTTCACCAAACATCTTGTGCTCATACATCTCAACAAAACGGAATTGCTGAAAGGAAACACCGTCACCTTCTTGATGTCACAAGATCACTTCTTATACAGAGTCATGCTCCCTACTACTGGGGTGATGCAGTTCTCACTGCATGTTACCTAATCAATCGCATGCCTTCTTCTGTCTTGAATGAACAGATTCCGTTTTCCCTCATCTATCCTGGGAAGGATCTGTTCACCCTTACTCCTTGTGTGTTTGGGTCTTGTCCATCAGTTGTCACCTGGTACTGACAAGCTCTCTCCTAGGGCTGTCAAATGTGTTTTCATTGGGTACTCCAGAACTCAAAAGGGGTACAAGTGTTTTGATCCTCTGCGTCGGCGGTATATAGTTAGTGCAGATGTTACATTTTTTGAATCTGTTATGTATTTTTCAGCCTAGGGAGACAAGCATCTACCACCTCTATCTACTGATGCCATATACATGACACTACCACCTCAGATGCCGTCACAAGCACCACCACCTCAGATGCCGTCACCAACACCACCACCACCACCACCACCACATATACCTGTCTCACCGCTACCGTTCCATTATACTCGCAGGCCTCCTCCCGCTCATGGTCATGACTCGTCTCCTAGCTCGCCTATGGTATGTAATGAAAATATTTCTATTGATGGATCTGACGATACTTCTGAGCAGGATATGTTGCAGGGGCCAGATGAGACTACAACCGATTTAGATGTTCCTATTGCTCTACGCAAGTCGAAGAGGAGCTGTGTTACATATCCACTGTCAGCATCTGTGTCTTTTGAGAGACTATCTGGAGATTTCATGACATTTGTGGTGGCCCTGTCAGCTGTAGATATTCCACGAAGTTATCAAGATGCTCTGTAGGATAGTAGATGGCGGCTAGCAATGGAGGAAGAAATGGCGGCACTTCAGTCCAGAGGAACTTGGAGTTTGGTTCCCATACCTCCAGATGTGAACCCGGTGAGCTGCAAGTGGGTGTTTACAGTGAAGCACAATGCAGATGGCTCTATTGATAGGTACAAGGCGCGTCTTGTTGCACGTGGCTTTACACAGACATACGGGGTGGACTACCTTGACACATTCTCGCCTGTGGTGCGTCATTCCACTTTACGGATCTTGTTGTCAGTTGCAGTTGCTAGAGACTGGCCGCTCCATCTGCTGGACGTGAAGAATGCATTCCTATATGGAGATTTGCAGGAGGAAGTTTATATGCAACAACCACCTGGTTTTGCTGTTGAGGGGGGGTGTTCCAAGGTATGCAGATTACATAAGGCTATCTATGGCCATAAGCAGAGCCCTAGAGTATGGTTTCAGAAGCTCTCAGATCTCTTCGAGAAACAAGGATACAAATGCTCCAATGCTGATCATTCCTTGTTTGTACAGAAGACTGCTAGAGGTATTATTGTAATCATGGTTTATGTAGATGACAATGCAGGGCATAAAGCAGGCGAAAGAAAAACTGGGAACCGAGTTTGTCACCAAGGACCTTAGAGTCCTTAGATACTTTCTGGGACTGGAATTTGCTAGAAATCCATATGGATTAGTAATGTCGCAGAGGAAATATGTTACAGATTTATTGAGTGAAACATGTATGCTTGGGTGTCGGCCTGCTATGACACCAATGGATCCTAGCATGAAGCTCTATGATGATGACACAGAGGAGGTGGACAGGAGAAGATACAGAGAACTGGTAGGCAAATTACTGTATGTCACGATCACTAGACCTGATAAATCATTTGCAGTGAGTCGCGTGAGCCAGTTCATGGAGCAACCACGTCAGGTCCATATGGATGCAATACACATGATTCTGAGATATCTAAAATCATCTCCAGGTGCCGGTTTGATATTTAAGAAGGGAAAGGAGATCTCTATCACAGCGTGTGCGGATGCAGACTGTGCATGATGCCCCAAGGACAGGAAGTCCACCTCAGGATTTGCAGTCTATGTTGGAGATGCTATAGTCTCATGGAGGAGCAAGAAACAGACAGTGGTAGCTAGATCCAGTGCTGAATCTGAATACAGGGCTATGGCCCAGGCTAGCACAGAAATGATTATCTACTATTTGTGGATAATTTTTCTAGAGTGTCATGGGTGTTTTTGATGAAAAATAAATCTGAAGCAGGAAATATCATTATCCACTTTCTGAATGAAATACAAAATGTTTTCTCCACATCTGTGAAGTTTGTGAGAAGTGATAATGCTCTAGAATTGTGCACCAATGTTCTTGCCAATTATTACGCCTCAAAAGGGATTGTTCACCAAACATCTTGTGCTCATACATCTCAACAAAACAGAATTGCTGAAAGGAAACACCGTCACCTTCTTGATGTCACAAGATCACTTCTTATACAGAGTCATGCTCCCTACTCCTACTGGGGTGATGCAGTTCTCACTGCATGTTACCTAATAAATCGTATGCCTTCTTCTGTCTTGAATGAACAAATTCCGTTTTCCCTCATCTATCCTGGGAAGGATCTGTTCAGCCTTACTCCTCGTGTGTTTGGGTCTTGTCCATCAGTTGTCACCTGGTACTGACAAGCTCTCTCCTAAGGCTGTCAAATGTGTTTTCGTTGGGTACTCCAGAACTCAAAAGGGGTACAAGTGTTTTGATCCTCTGCGTCGGCGGTATATGGTCAGTGCAGATGTTACATTTTTTGAATCTGTTATGTATTTTTCAGCCTCGGGAGACAAGCAGCTACCACCTCTATCTACTGATGCCATATACATGACACCACCACCTCAGATGCCGTTACCAACACCACCACCACCACCACCACATATACCTGTCTCACCGCTACCGTTCCATTATACTCGCTGGCCTCCTCCCGCTCATGGTCATGACTCGTCTCCTAGCTCGCCTATGGTATGTAATAAAAATATTTCTATTGATGGATCTGACGATACTTCTGAGCAGGATATGTTGCAGGGGGCAGATGAGACTACAACCGATTTAGATGTTCCTATTGCTCTACGCAAGTCGAAGAGGAGCTGTGTTACATATCCATTGTCAGCATCTATGTCTTTTGAGAGACTATCTGGAGATTTCATGACATTTGTGGTGGCACTGTCAGCTGAAGATATTCCACGAAGTTATCAAGATGCTCTGCAGGATAGTAGATGGCGGCTAGCAATGGAGGAAGAAATGGCGGCACTTCAGTCCAGAGGAACTTGGAGTTTGGTTCCCATACCTCCAGATGTGAACCCGGTGAGCTGCAAGTGGGTGTTTACAGTGAAGCACAATGCAGATGGATCTATTGATAGGTACAAGGTGCGTCTTGTTGCACGTGGCTTTACACAGACATACGGGGTGGACTACCTTGACACATTCTCGCCTGTGGCGCGTCATTCCACTTTACGGATCTTGTTGTCAGTTGCAGTTGCTAGAGACTGGCCGCTCCATCAGCTGGACGTGAAGAATGCATTCCTATATGGAGATTTGCAGGAGGAAGTTTATATGCAACAACCACCTGGTTTTGCTGTTGAGGGGGAGTGTTCCAAGGTATGCAGATTACATAAGGCTATCTATGGCCTTAAGCAGAGCCCCAGAGCATGGTTTCAGAAGCTCTCAGATCTCTTCGAGAAATAAGGATACAAATGCTCCAATGCTTATCATTCCTTGTTTGTACAGAAGACTGCTAGAGGTATTATTGTAATCATGGTTTATGTAGATGACATCTTGATTACATGAGATGATGAGCAGGGCATAAAGCAGGCGAAAGAAAAACTGGGAACCGAGTTTGTCACCAAGGACCTGAGAGTCCTTAGATACTTTCTGGGGTTGGAATTTGCTAGAAATCTGTTGGGAAACGTGAAAATGAGAGTTGTTTATTCCATAGCCCTAGGCTCTCTTATATAGGAGAGTAGCCTATGGGTAAATTACATAAAGAGGATAACAAGAAAATAAAATAGCCAAAAAGACACAATAACTAAGATAACTAAGTATGCGTCAACACTCCCCCTCAAGATGGAGCATAGATGTCAATCATGCTCAGCTTGGAAGCACACTTCTGAAATGGGCCACGTAACAATGCCTTGGTGAATATATCTGCAGTCTGGTTCTCTGAAGTAACATGGGATGTGGTAATGAATCCTTTCTGAATCATATCACGTATGAAATGGCAATCCACCTCAATATGCTTAGTCCGTTCATGGATTGCAGGATTGTTTGCAATGAACAGAGCAGCCTGATTATCACACTCCAAGTTCATAGGAAGTGGTACATCTAAGCATAAATCTGTCAGCACCGCTTTCACCCACATCATCTCTGTAGTAGCCTGGGCCATAGCCCTATATTCGGATTCAGCACTGGATCTAGCTACCACAGTTTGCTTCTTGCTCCTCCATGAGACTAGGGCATCTCCAACATAGACAGCATACCCTGAGGTGGACTTCCTATCCTTAGGACATCCTGCATAGTCTGCATCTGCACATGCTGTGACAGAAATCCCCTTTCCTTTCTTGAATAACAGACTTTACCTGGAGAAGATTTGAGATATCTAAGTATCATGTGTATTGCATCCATATGCACCTGGCGTGGCTGCTCCATGAACTGGCTCACACGGCTCACTGCGAATAGTATATCTGGCCTAGTGATCGTGACATATAACAATTTGCCAACCAGCTCTCTGTATCTTCTCCTGTCAACCTCCTCTGTGTCATCATCATACAGCTTCATGCTAGGGTCCATTGGTGTCGTAGCAGGTCGACACCCTAGCATACCTGTCTCACTCAGTAGATCTGTGACATACTTCCTCTGTTGACATGACTAATCCATACTGATTTCTGGCAAACTCCAGCCCCAGAAAATATCTAAGGACTCCCAAGTCCTTGGTGACAAACTCAATTCCCAGCCTTTCTTTTGCCTGCTTAATGCCCTGATCATCATTGCCTGTAATCAAGATATCGTCAACATAAACCATGATTACAACAATACCTCTTGCCGTCTTTTGTACAAATAAGGAATGATCAGCATTGGAGCGTTTATATCCTTGTTTCTCAAAGAGGTCTGACAGCTTCTGGAACCATGCTCTGGGACTCTGCTTAAGGCCATAGATAGCCTTATGTAATCTGCAAACCTTGGAACACTCCCCCTCAACAGCAAAACCTGGTGGCTGTTGCATGTAAACTTCCTCCTGCAGGTCGCCATACAGAAAGGCATTTTTCACATCCAGCTGATAGAGTGGCCAGTCTCTAGTAACTGCGACTGATAAGAGGATCCGCAGAGTGGAATGACGAGCCACCGGGGAGAACGTGTCAAGATAATCTACTCCATACGTCTGTGTGAATCCCCTTGCAACTAGGCGTGCTTTGTACCTGTCAATGGAGCCATCTGCATTATGCTTGACTGTAAATACCCACTTGCACTTACCCGGGTTGACATCCGGTGGTATAGTAACTAAGCTCCATGTTCCTCTAGACTGAAGTGCCGCCATCTCTTCTTCCATTGCTAGCCGCCATCGAGAATCCTGCAAAGCCTCATGGTGGTTCCGTGGAATATCTGTAGCTGAAAGTGCCAATGCAAACGTCTTGAATGGTCCAGATAACCTCTCAAACGAAACCGCAGCTGATACTGGATACTTGGCACAGCTTCTCTTCTGCTTTCGTAGAGCGATTTGGGACATCCAAATCCTCTGTAGTAGCACCCTGCTCCTGTACTGCATCCTGCTGAGAAATGTCGTCAGATCCATCAACATTAATATTTTCATTACATACCATAGGCGAGCTAGTTGACTGGTCAGGGCCATGAGCTTGATTCGGCCGTCTGGTGTAATGGAATGGTAACGGGGATATTATTGGTGGCGGTGGTGGTGGTGGTGGTGTTGGTAATGGAGGTGACGGCTGTGGTGTTGGTGGTGCCATGAATACGGTATCCGAAGACAATAGTGGTGGCTGCATGTTCCCGGATTCTGAAAAATACATGATAGATTCAAAGAATGTAACATCTGCACTGATCATATACCGCCGACGCACAGGGTCAAAACACTTGTACCCCTTTTGAGTTCTGGAGTACCCCACAAAGACGCACTTGACAGCCCTAGGAGAGAGCTTGTCAGAACCGGGCGACAACTGATGGACAAATGCGACAGACCCAAAGACACGAGGGGTAAGAGTGAACAGCTCCTTGTCAGGATATATAAGTGAGAAAGGAACCTGTTCATTCAAGACAGACGAGGGCATACGATTTATAAGATAACATGCAGTAAGGACTGCATCACCCCAGTAGGAATACGGGACATGACTCTGAATGAGGAGAGACCTTGTAACATCAAGAAGATGACGGTGTTTTCTTTCTGCAACCCCATTTTGTTGAGACGTATGAGCACAGGATGTTTGGTGAACGATTCCTTTTGAGGAGTAGTAGTTGGCTAGATTGTTGGTGCACAACTCTAAGGCATTGTCAGTTCTCATAATTTTGACCGTTGTGGAAAAAACATTCTGAATCTCATTTAGAAAGTGAATAATAATATCTCCAGCTTCAGACTTATTTTTCATTAGAAATACCCATGATGCTCTAGAAAAATCATCCACAAATACAATATAAAACCTGTGTCCCTGATAATCGGGAACACGACTCGGACCCCAGACGTCGACATGAAACAACTCAAACTTGGAGTTACTACTCCGACCTTGACTACTGGGAAAAGATGACCTGTGATGTTTTCCCAACTGACACGCCTCACACTGACAGGTGTGTGAGAAAGACTATAGGGTAGGACTAGACGTAACTTCTGAAGCGGTAAATGACCAAACGCAGGTGCCACAGGAGAGGAGATACTTGTTCCGCGGGAGAGGCTGTAATTCCGGCAAACGGGGTCTGGTTCAGACGATAAAGGCCTCCTTGCTCATAGCCATGACCAATCACGTTGCCCGTACGGATGTCCTGAAAAATCAAAGAAGATGAATCAAAAATAGCTCGACAATGGAGATCCTTCGTAATCTGACTAATCGACAACAGATTCATGGAAAAATGCGGTGCATGCAAAACGTTCTTGAGCTGCATAGAGGATGTCAATCTAATCTCCCCCTGACCCCGTGATAGGGGAATGTGTTCCATTGGCAATCACAACTGTCCGTCCTGGAGGAATCTGAGTATATCCTGTAAGTAGACTCTGGTCGCCACATAGGTGATGTGTAGCGCCCGAGTCCATGATCCATGGTAATGTATCCGATCTACTACTGTGGAAAGCAAGTGTACTACCTGAAGTACTCGTAGAGGCAGAAGCAGAGGCAGCAGCCTCACTATGATTCTCTGTTGACGGTGCTGGGCCAGACGGTGGTATAATGCCCCTCAGACGGGCAACCAGATCATCAAATCGCTGATCCAATGTAGCTGCAGACGGGGGCTCTATCTGCTCAGCAGCTCGTGCGGATGCTGGAAATCCATGCTTTGAGTAACATGTATCTTCAGTATGTCTGACTCGGTGACAGTATGAGCACGTTGGCCTAGTGCGGCCACCCCTTCCACGGGGAGTACGTCCACGGCCCTGATAATGAGAACCACGGCCTCTGTTGGCCGCCATGGCTGAGGGATTCTGATTCGCTGCTGCTGACGGTACTGTAATCCTGCTCAATCTGTGAAACGCTTCCTCCATGGGAGGAATAGTCGAGTCTGCCAAAATCTGTGAACGTGCTGCTTCGTACTCAGGATCAAGTGCAGCTAGGAACACGCCCACCATCGTCGCATTCCTGTATGTCTTCTGTTGTTCTGGTGTGGCTGTCAAGGGCATGAAGCTAAACAACTTCTCGAACATTCCCCTCAGTGATGTATAGAGAGAATGTAGAGGGCGACCATTCTGCTTGATGGTGAATATATCATGCTGAAGTTGCAGAATCTTTGTCTCGTTCTTTGCTTGGGAATATGTAGCAGCCAGAATGTCCACATATCCTTCGCTGTGGGTTGATGGAGAATGTCATTGGCTATCTCAATTGCCAACGTACCAGATAGCCAAACTTTGGCGTATGCGTCATCAGCCTCCCAGGAGGCATATATTCCTGTCTTCTCAGCAGGCTCTGGTTCGGTAAGAATATGCTTCTTACCAGTAGACTTCATCATGCTCATGAACTGCATTGCCCACAGTTCATAATTGGTACCGTCCATCTTGACAATAGGCGTTGGACCACGGAATGCGCCAATAGATGGGAGATCTGCCTTGCTCTCTGACATATTTGAAAGAAGACTGGAACGATTGACAAATACTGTGATTTGTCTACAACGACATAAATGGGTTTAGTTGCACGTGTAGACCTCACGCAACTAAACCCATGTTGATTATCTGGGGCTTAGGGTTGAAAACCGTGTACCCGCACGGTAGCTACCGGACTTGACGCACTAGATGTGCAGTAGTTCGGTAAGTACTGTGCAATAAGGGCGCTGAATACGTGCGCTAGATGTGCTGGGATGCTTGGTCAGGCGCCTGGGATGCGCAGATCATGCGCGATATCGCGCACTGGATGCGCGCGTGTAGGAGAGGTGCAGATCGCGCAAATCGCGCAGTGGTGCGCACTGTATGTGCGCCTGGGTTGTGCGCCTGGGTCGCGCAAATGTGCGCCTGGATGTGCGGCTGGATGTGCCGCAGATGCGCAGATGTGCGCCTGCTGGAGAGGCGCCTGGATGCGCGCCGATGCGCTTGAGAGCGCACTGATGCGCGCTGATGCGCTGGAGATCCCGCTGCAGATGCGCCCTTATGCGCCTGGATCGGAGAAGGGGTCCGCCGCAGATGTGCGCCTGGAGAAGCGCTGGAGATGTGCGCTTGAGGGGGGCGGCGCCGATCTGCGGAGAGAAGAGAGAGAGAGAGAGAGAGAGAGAGAGAGAGGGCCGGCGGGTAGGGTTAGGGTTAGGGTTTCAGGAACTCCGGTCTAGGGACCGTCGCTCTGATACCATGTTGGGAAACGTGAAAATGAGAGTTGTTTATTCCATAGCCCTAGGCTCTCTTATATAGGAGAGTAGCCTATGGGTAAATTACATAAAGAGGATAACAAGAAAATAAAATAGCCAAAAAGACACAATAACTAAGATAACTAAGTATGCGTCAACAAAATCCATATGGATTAGTAATGTCGCAGAGGAAATATGTTACAGATTTATTGAGTGAAACAGGTATGCTTGGGTGTC
The DNA here is from genome assembly GCA_037367405.1 of Ottelia alismoides. Classification (NCBI taxonomy): domain Eukaryota; kingdom Viridiplantae; phylum Streptophyta; class Magnoliopsida; order Alismatales; family Hydrocharitaceae; genus Ottelia; species Ottelia alismoides. The sequence goes on from JAZKJV010000465.1 coordinate 1,092,683, forward strand.
GGCCTGCTATGACACCAATGGATCCTAGCATGAAGCTCTATGATGATGACACAGAGGAGGTGGACATGAGAAGATACAGAGAACTGGTAGGCAAATTACTGTATGTCACGATCACTAGACCTGATAAATCATTTGCAGTGAGTCGCGTGAGCCAGTTCATGGAGCAACCACGTCAGGTCCATATGGATGCAATACACATGATTCTGAGATATCTAAAATCATCTCCAGGTGCCGGTTTGATATTTAAGAAGGGAAAGGAGATCTCTATCACAGCGTGTGCGGATGCAGACTATGCATGATGCCCCAAGGACAAGAAGTCCACCTCAGGATTTGCAGTCTATGTTGGAGATGCTCTAGTCTCATGGAGGAGCAAGAAACAGACAGTGGTAGCTAGATCTAGTGCCGAATCTGAATACAGGGCTATGGCCCAGGCTAGCACAGAAATGATTATCTACTATTTGTGGATAATTTTTCTAGAGTGTCATGGGTGTTTTTGATGAAAAATATACTGAAGCAGGAAATATCATTATCCACTTTCTGAATGAAATACAAAATGTTTTCTCCACATCTGTGAAGTTTGTGAGAAGTGATAATGCTCTAGAATTGTGCACCAATGTTCTTGCCAATTATTACGCCTCAAAAGGGATTGTTCACCAAACATCTTGTGCTCATACATCTCAACAAAACGGAATTGCTGAAAGGAAACACCGTCACCTTATTGATGTCACAAAATCACTTCTTATACAGAGTCATGCTCCCTACTCCTACTGGGGTGATGCAGTTCTCACTGCATGTTACCTAATCAACCGTATGCCTTCTTCTGTCTTGAATGAACAGATTCCGTTTTCCCTCATCTATCCTGGGAAGGATCTGTTCACCCTTACTCCTCGTGTGTTTGGGTCTTGTCCATCAGTTGTCACCTGGTACTGACAAGCTCTCTCCTAGGGTTGTCAAATGTGTTTTCGTTGGGTACTCCAGAACTCAAAAGGGGTACAAGTGTTTTGATCCTCTGCGTCGACGGTATATGGTCAGTGCAGATGTTATATTTTTTGAATCTGTTATGTATTTTTCAGCCTCGGGAGACAAGCAGCTACCACCTCTATCTACTGATGCCATATACATGACACCACCACCTCAGATGCCGTCACCAGCACCACCACCTCAGATGCCGTTACCAACACCACCACCACATATACCTGTCTCACCGCTACCGTTCCATTATACTCGCAGGCCTCCTCCCGCTCATGGTCATGTCTCGTCTCCTAGCTCGCCTATGGTATGTAATGAAAATATTTCTATTGATGGATCTGACGATACTTCTGAGCAGGGTATGTTGCAGGGGGCAGATGAGACTACAACCGATTTAGATGTTCCTATTGCTCTACGCAAGTCGAAGAGGAGCTGTGTTACATATCCATTGTCAGCATCTGTGTCTTTTGAGAGACTATCTGGAGATTTCATGACATTTGTGGTGGCACTGTCAGCTGTAGATATTCCACGAAGTTATCAAGATGCTCTGCAGGATAGTAGATGGCGGCTAGCAATGGAGGAAGAAATGGCGGCACTTCAGTCCAGAGGAACTTGGAGTTTGGTTCCCATACCTCCAGATGTGAACCCGGTGAGCTGCAAGTGGGTGTTTACAGTGAATCACAATGCAGATGGCTCTATTGATAGGTACAAGGCGCGTCTTGTTGCACGTGGCTTTACACAGACATACGGGGTGGACTACCTTGACACATTCTCGCCTGTGGCGCGTCATTCCACTTTACGGATCTTGTTGTCAGTTGCAGTTGCTAGAGACTGGCCGCTCCATCAGCTGGACGTGAAGAATGCATTCCTATATGGAGATTTGCAGGAGGAAGTTTATATGCAACAACCACCTGGTTTTGCTGGGTGTTCCAAGGTATGCAGATTACATAAGGCTATCTATGGCCTTAAGCAGAGCCCCAGAGCATGGTTTCAGAAGCTCTCAGATCTCTTCGAGAAACAAGGATACAAATGCTCCAATGCTGATCATTCCTTGTTTGTACAGAAGACTGCTAGAGGTATTATTGTAATCATGGTTTATGTAGATGACATCTTGATTACAGGAGATGATGAGCAGGGCATAAAGCAGGCGAAAGAAAAACTGGGAACCGAGTTTGTCACCAAGGACCTGAGAGTCCTTAGATACTTTCTGGGGCTGGAATTTGCTAGAAATCCATATGGATTAGTAATGTCGCAGAGGAAATATGTTACAGATTTATTGAGTGAAACAGGTATGCTTGGGTGTCGACCTGCTATGACACCAATGGATCCTAGCATGAAGCTCTATGATGATGACACAGAGGAGGTGGACAGGAGAAGATACAGAGAACTGGTAGGCAAATTACTGTATGTCACGATCACTAGACCTGATAAATCATTTGCAGTGAGTCGCGTGAGCCAGTTCATGGAGCAACCACGTCAGGTCCATATGGATGCAATACACATGATTCTGAGATATCTAAAATCATCTCCAGGTGCCGGTTTGATATTTAAGAAGGGAAAGGAGATCTCTATCACAGCGTGTGCGGATGCAGACTGTGCATGATGCCCCAAGGACAGGAAGTCCACCTCAGGATTTGCAGTCTATGTTGGAGATGCTCTAGTCTCATGGAGGAGCAAGAAACAGACAGTGGTAGTTAGATCCAGTTAGGGATGAGCATGGGCCGGGCCTGGGCCGGGCCCTACAGGGCCCAGGCCCAGGCCCATTTAAGTTTGTGGGCTTTGGGCCGGGCCTAGGCCCACTAAAATTTTTTTTTGAAGGCCCAGGCCCAAGCCCGGCCCAATTATTATGGGCTGGGCCTGGGCCGGGCCGGCCCATAATGTCTCAATCGTCAATTGGGCTTGTACTGGTCAAAAATTTATGGGTCTAGACTTGGTGGGCCCATAAACTTGGCGTACCCTCATTTGCTTATTTTGATTGTAATCTTCGTTATGAAGTATTTATTAGTTATTTAGGTCTTTATTATTTAGTTATCCTATTGTTTTGCACGGATTTGGTCATATCTATGATTCTACAATATCTAATGGAAAGAGTTTCATAGAGATATTATAGAAACATATGCAAATAATAGTAAACAAATAGGTTGAAAATGTACCTCAAGTGGATTAATCTATCGACATCGTCAACTCCCTCATTAAATCCAGATGAATATATTAAAGTGAGATATCAAAGTCTAGACACATATGGGTTATATGTGGGCTAGGTTATCGGGCCTAACTGGCCTAATTTTGGGCTTCTACGCGGGCCGGGCTATCGGGCCTAATGGGCTGGGCCGGGCTAAGCCCAAGCCCGGCCCAATTATCAAATGGGCCTGCATCTTCGGCCCAAGCCCGGCCCATAAATAATTCGGGCTCGGGCCGGGCCGGGCTATGTGGGCCGGGCTTCGGGTTGGGCTGGGCCGGCCCGGCCCAATGCTCATCCCTAGATCCAGTGCTGAATCTGAATACAGGACTATGGCCCAGGCTAGCACAGAAATGATGTGGGTGAAAGCTCTACTTACGGATCTATGTCTTGATATACCGCTTCCTATGAAATTGGAATGTGATAATCAGGCAGCCTTGTTCATTGCCAACAACCCAGCATTCCATGAGAGGACCAAGCATATTGAGGTTGACTGTCACTACATACGTGACATGATTCATAAGGGGTTCATTGCTACATCTCATGTTACCTCAGAGAATCAAACTGCTGATATATTTACCAAGGCATTACTTCGAGGCCCATTCCAGAAGTGTGCATCCAATCTGAGCATGATTGATATCTATGCTCCATCTTGAGGGGGAGTGTTGACGCATATAGAGTAGTGCATGTATCCCTTCGTTATTTTTATTTTTAGTTGTATGCTTTATGTAATTTACCCATAGGCTACTCTCCTATGTAAGAGAGCCTAGGGCTTATGGAATAAACAGGTTCATTTTTCCCAACAGTCCTTCTAATTAGTAACATATAATGTGTTGAACAACATTTTGAGTGTCCACATTTTTCTTCTTTAAAAAACAATATACTTAAGCACTTATAATTTCGGTCGAAAATTAGATCTGGCATACTTGCTTCTCATTGATGATGTTTCTTTCGTTGGATAGGCAGGAATACTTCAGTAGAAATACAAGCAATAATCAGGACACCATGTGCTCATTTGGAACTAGTTCAAGAATAGATGGTCGGATGGTTCAAGTGGTTTCTTTATTCAAAAAGATGCTGGAATATTATGGCCTGACTGCAGGTAAAGATAAACCAGTTGCAAAAAGGTAACGTGGAAAAAAATTACATTTTTTACTGTGAATGTAATTCCATGCTCCTATTTCACCTCATTTCTACTGGATGTATATTAAGTGTTTCTTGTTCATTATGACGGATAGACTGGTGAAATGACGTGCTTGGATATGATTGCCTATCAAGATCATGGATTAAGAATCTCTTTTTGGCCCTCTTTTTCATTGCCCTTGGAAATTCCTTCAGTTTGCTTGGTAACCCCCATATACAACTCTTTCAAAAAGAATCCTCCATAAACTGAAGTATGAATGGTGATGAAAGATGGTGAAGTACAGATGAATAAATAGATAGTAACATCTCTTCTTTTCTCCAGTAAATTAGTCTTTCATATGTATGAACTCTCTGCTGCCAGTTGCCCTGTTTTATGTACTTACTATTTTCTGTTTCATTAATATAGTTTTAAGTAAATAATGTGATTCATTCATGAAACTCTCTGCATTCAGCTTAGTTGTGTTGCATTATCTACTTATCATGTCTTTTGAAGTTCCTTTCTTTGAACTCTGATTATCAAACACCTTTTTGTGGATTTATGTTTTTTTTCCATAGATTACAATTCACTACCATGTAGTACATATAATAGTGGTATGCATTGCAAGGAAAAACTATATTTTTATGGCGCTATGTGATTTTTGAAGCAGAGAGATTTAGAAGTCAATGCCAATTGAAGATCCCAAAGACTGTTCACGTAATAAAAAATATACATGTTCACTTGGCAACTTGTTCAGATTGTCTTTGACCGGTCATGGTATCTTTAATGCTCCGACTGCGTTGTTTCTAACAGCCTGGCTATTTTGATAACTAGATAATGTCTCAGTTCAAAGGGGTTAAGGCTACATTTTAGATTTTTGTGAGTGATTTTGCTTTGACTATTTTCTGTGAATTTTAAAGAGGGTATGGAGGTTTTTTTTCCTACCCAAGTTTTTGGGAATTGTGGTGGCTGGGTCTGATCTCTGGTTATGACTTTCTCATGACCCTTGTGGTTTTCACCATTCTACCTCTTATAGTGCTAGGATGTCAATATCATTGGGCAGCTTTTTCATCAATGTAATATTCTTTTTTTGCAATCATCGTGATGGCAAAGGTTCCAAATGTTGATTTCCTTGCCAATTTGCCAGCCTGGGAAACATGTTGCCGGCGTGTTTCCCATGCCGAGCAAAAAAAGGAAATTGGTGAGCCTTCTCCCACTATAAGTAGGGTCGGCTACATAGATTCTTGCTTAAATCCATGTTGAAAGATTCGACTATTTTTTACGTTGATTGTCGACTACCTAACACAACTCCCACAAGGGGGATTTGAACCCTGATCTTTTGGTGGCAGGTACGTTGCCCTGCAAAAAAAGGGTAAAACATATGGAATTTGTCTTTTTCGGAAATTAGGATTTCCATTGTATTTTGTCAATAAATAAGATAGAAATGCTTATTATTTACTAAAAATAGAGGTCTAAATATAAGTTTAGTAGTTGTATCGCTATCATAATCACCACACAGACTGATCTGCAATCCTAAAAAAGGCATGTGGTAAGTCATGTATGATACATAACTAAGTCGAAACAACGTATTCACAAACTCAAAATCCATAATATGCCAATACAATAGTAAGAATACTTACCACATAAATAGGATGAAGATACATTCATCACTCCTCATAATAGACTACAATTAAACATAACTATATTATCAAAAAAATCTAAAAATAAAAAAACGGTATCAAGGTTGCAAAGTCGGTAGTCATTACTCGGTCGGCCGAGTCACTGACTAAGGATTAATCGACATTCATGCTACTAATTCGAATTTAGTCGAGTTTTAATCGACTTTGATTTTTTAATTATTTTAAAATATATAAATCACTTTTATACGTATATTCTTATATTTACATAAATTTGTACATTTTGTATACTATTATAATGAAATAAAAGAAGTAATCGAAACTAAATAAAATATTAAGCGTATTAGAATACAATTGCTTTTAAAAAGCAAAAATATATGATATGTCCAAGCAAAAAATGGTCAACTAATGGGCCTAGTCGGAGTTAGTCAGTACTCGATCGACCACTCCACTAACTATACTAGTCAGACATACTAATCGGGTCAATCGGTCAACTTTTACAACAATGATCTATATTGAATGCATGCACATTGTATACTATATGGGTAAAATGGGGCTGCCCCTAGGGGGAGCTTACTTGGCTCCCCCACCCCATTTTTTTTTTTTTTTTGAAAAATACTTCTGTAGATTTTCATCACCATATCCCTATATTTATGTCATTCAAGTTTTGTGTGAAACAAAGACTTCTACGGTCTCCATCCAGACGGGGTCGATTTCATTTTTCAACAATTCTGCGACTGTTCAAAAATGATTGTATGGATGGAGGCTGTAGGAGTCTCTATTTCGCATGAAACTTGAATGACATAATATACAGATATATTGATGAAAACCCACGGATTTATTTTTTGAAAAATAAAATAGCAAAAATGGGATGGGGGGAATTAAGTTAACCCCCCAGGGGCAGCTTCATTTTACCCATACTATATTAACCACATGAACATATCGAGAATCCCGAGACACCATAAATCATAATTCTTTTTATCATACAACTTATTATGCAATCTAACCCCCCCCCCCCCCCCCCCCCCCCCCGGGGGGGGGAGATGGGACAGCACCCACGAGACAAAATTCAGTTTCGTGTTTGCATGTACAATATATATTATGACTAACATGTGTTCAATGGGAGGTACCCAATTGACTTTACCTTTTTAAAAAAACCAATTGTACCAATTGACTTTACTTTTTTCAAAAAATGAAGTTGGCAGTATATCACTGGCACCAGAGAAAAGGGCATCCCCTTGTAATATTTCAAGCCATGGGTGATAGAGAGAGGCTGTGGTTGCAGGATAAGTCCCATTCCATTATAGTCATGTTTTCTTGGATGACTTCTTTTAGGAAATTCTTATTTTTAATACAAAAATTCATTATCTTCCATCTGCTGAAAGACAAGAATGCCATCATAATTAAGCTCTTTCACCACATGTAGTTTACAATACATTATTTAACAACTCTTCAATTGAAACTTTACACCCCAAAACAGTAATATATGGAATTTTAAAATAAGCTTATAAAAAGCGAGGGTTAAGAAAAGACTTGGACTTAATCATTTAGCCGTATTTTTCTCGATAATTATTCAGTTAGGCTGAGTTCACAACATATGATATTACAGAGAATCCCTGTAAGTAGGGAAATGGTTACATGAGAGTGAAGCCTGTCAAACTAGAAGGTAAAGGGAAAATGCTACCCAAGAGTGCAGGAGTAGCCATACTTATTACAGGTTTGATTGAACTAATAGCAAAGAAATTTGGCAAGAGGATGGTGTGAATATGACTGGGTAGTTGCCATGCCTAAGTAGTAACATGGGAAATTCTAATATAGGGGCTTATAGGAGGTGAGGATTACTGCTCACGATTAAAGCGTTAAGCAGTCTAGGTGTTTGTCTGGGGTCTAATTGGACCTGTTAAGTCGATACTTGATAAGTATCCAGATATAGATTCACATTGTTACGACATTAATGACCTCTAAGAAGTTGCCCTGGTTTGATTGCTAATATGGTTTTGTTGTCCCATTTCCTATCCTCTATTTTTCCTGAGGACTGCAGGCTGTCCCACATGATGACCGCAATCAGAGGGCCACATGTTGATTATCTAAGTGCTTGGCACACTTTTCATGTTTGTGAAATATTTGCCTCTTGTTGAATTATTTTTTAAAAAATATGCATGTGCCTGGAAGGCGGTCATGTAATCCATTAACTTTTATAAGAAAGCTGACTGAATCAACTGTTTATTGTTTATTTGAATCTATCTTTTATTTATTAATTTCGTACAATTATTATCTATTATAAGCCTATTAGTGGTAAAGATGCTTGATTCGGATGCTTCCATGGTCTATGATGCCAGAAATAAATTTTGAAAACAAATATTGTCAGTACTGGTAGCAATTTACAGAGAACTATGATAATACCTACAGAAAAGCTCAGAATGGCTCAAGCCTTTGAGCCCTGCTCATTTTAAGCTTCACCAACGAACTTTTTCCTTTTTCTTAACTTCTTCTGTTGTATATTTGGAACTGCTGCAAATAAATTTAAGTCTGCCATACTTGTAGAGATGTACACTACCTTTGGTGTATGATCCTGTATTCAATTGGTCTAGAGTGGATGAAAAATGGTACTCAGGTTTGCTAAGAACCAGGACTCAGAGTTTACCTTGCTCAGGCAGGCAAGGCCTACTAAGTTTAATGTGTTTTATGGATTTGGTTGAAACATTAAATTGATTTGAGGATCAGTGACTGCAATCAACCACTTTCTGACACGACAATAATGTCAAATTTATGGTTTATGTAGATCACACTCTAATGGGACTGAAAGAATTATAGTGATCTCTGAGAGAAACCTACTGACCTTATTGCTCCCAAGGACTCATCTCTTCGTTGGGTTGTGTTAATTTAAAGCTCTTGTAGTGCTTTGGTGTTTTTAATCAGGTTCTGTTCTTGTTGTTCTTTGATGATTATGCTATATATACATCTTTTAACTGATAAAAAACTGTAAGTAGCTACTAGTATTGCTACTTCAGAATGGAAATTTTGGATTCTGAAGTTCATATCCTGAACAATGAATGCCAATATAGTCTGCAGTCATATCGACAAAGGATATCCTCTGTGCAGAGTGTTCATGACATAATGGCTAGCTTGCCATATTTATTGCTTGCTTGAGCCCTAGATGCGGTTGTCACTTGTCCGCTTCCAGCAATCTGTTCACTCCTTTCGTTAGAATAACTCATGGCCAATTCAAGATGCTGTCTGCATTTTCTTTTTACGCTGACATGGATGTTCATATCTGTTTGTTGTTGTCGATAATATATCATCTGCCTTATTTATGAATGCCAATATTATGAGATCTGCTACGATTGACAAAGGTTGTGTTTGTTGTACTGCTTGTTCACGAATCACGATTAAATGGCTTCCTCGCTGTATTTGTTGCTTCTCCAAGCATCTATATCTGCAGGGGCATCAGCTGCTAGCGAGCGAGTCTCTATAAGGTTTATTTCCTACCTTTTGTCGCGAAATAATTCACGGCCAATTCAAGATGCTTTTTGCATTGTCTTTTTATTCTGACATGAATGTTCTGATATGTTTGATATTGTTGGTTCTTCTGTTTTATCTTCGTTTGAGTCATTCACTATCCATCATGTATCATATCGATACCTTTGTTACACATCAGATGCCATATCAGTACTTGTTTGATATTATTCTCTTCACATTCTAATACCATATCATTTAACATATCTCCAGATGTTATATTTCATGGAATTACTCCGCATCAGCTGTGTATTGTTTCGTATCAAATGGGTGGATCGATGAACAAGCTAAGCAATTATGGAACAGTACTTGATTGAGCAAGCATTGGATGTGGTAGGTGGTCGCGTTAACGGAGAGAAGGCAGAGAATGGCACGAGATGACCACAACGGCAAACATATTAAATACTAAGGTTACTTCAGGGTAACTTGGCTACCCCGCAGGTCTACCCATCTATTTCTGAGTTGGAGTTTGGAGTTAGTTTATATGGACTAGGGGTGTTCAAATATTTCTAGGTCAGTAGATACGCAGCTCAACCTGTTCATTTTGTCCCTAAACTCACGGGATTCCGTTCGAAAATGATTGGTCAGGTACCTGATATATCATGACTTGTGACCCATCCCAAAAATCGGTTTGAATTAATGGGTACTCATTGAGATCCTATTAGAAGCTTTTACTATCCAATTTATTTAAACGACGTAAATGATTAGGTATAAATATCGAGATATAAATATTTTTCTTATCTCTTTTTAAAATATAAGCATGGATGTGGATACATATATTGGTAAGTTTGAAATGTATTACCATATCGTTAAAAAATATACGTATATGAAATAGATACAAATCATGATGTGGAAAATAATAGAAAGTGATATATAGATTAATTAAATGTACATATATTTGATGGCTCGCACACGACATATTTGTATGTGTATCCATTTTGAATGGTATATATCAATGACCTAAATAAAGTCATAACTCGATTTTTTGTCGAAGAACGCCAAAATATCTATTTCGTTGATGTAGTGAAATGCCATTGAAATGGTAAATTTTACCCCATGCATTTTTTGGTGCTCATTGTTAATTTGGTGTTAGATTTAGCAAAATGTTGGCGATGTTATCTTTATGGACACTATTCATATGTTGATGTAAAGCCTTGAACTTGACTTCTCTCATATCCTATATTATAAGATCTGGTTCGTCAAGAGGAAAGCAACATAAATTGTTTTGTATGAATCAGACTTCATTTGGATTTGGAAGAAAGATAAGTAGACTTAAGATGTCATTAACTCGTAATGATCGTCATTAAGATTAATTAAATATGATTAAATAAAATAATAACGGATTGAGGATCGTTAATGATCATTAGCCAACATTAATCATAGGTCAGTGAAAGTTAAGCGAAGGTTGGGAAAGTTAAATCTTGATTACTGAAAGTTACTTGCGATTAGCGCTAAATAAGCATCATTAGCGAATCTGGAATCTTTTGTAAAATTTTAACTTAATCCTTAACTTTCAGATAAGCTTTGGTCAAAATCATGGGGCTAAAACCATGGACGCTAATTGCGGTTAAGGGTTAAATCATGGTTTACTGACCATGGTTATTGGTTTTCTAAAGCCTATAAATAGCATCTCTATCCATTCATTCTCTATGATTTCCACTACCACTACTATCCTGAGGGTTAGGGTCGTGAGGTCGGGAGGAAGAAAGGGAGGCGAGGAAGAAGCGCTAGCAAAGCGTTGTCGGAAGGACGAGGAGGATGGTACAATCCTCTCCTACTTGGCATCATAAATAAGCTCTAACTTATGCTAGGTTTTCGATTTATCTTCCTTTTCTATTCGTTTTATGTTGTAGTTCGAGGAGAAATCTCTGTAACACCATGCTTAGGTGCGAGTGGTTATGCACGTCATTGAACTCTGTGATTCGTCACACCTTCACTCACCTAAGATGTGTGTTGTATACCGATTTTCTCTCGTTTATAGCTCTATTATATTATTTCGATTTCGCTTTTGTACTTGTTTTGAGGGAGAAATTTGTGTAACACTGTACTTAGGTGCGGGCGGCTATACACATCAGTGAACCTTGTGATTCATCACATCTTCACTCACCTTAGAGGCGTGGTGTCTACTGATTCTTCGTCGCTTGTAGTTTGATTATATTCTTTCGATTTCACTGTTGTTTTCCTCTCGATGATTTTATAAAGGAAACTCTTTCCGTTTTTTGAAATGTCCTGATATAAGGAATTTTTCTGCTGAAATTTTCATAGAAATATGTCCTGTATAAGGGGAAATTTTGCCCAAATTTTCATAAAATATGTCCCAATATAAGGGGAAATCTGCCGAAATTTTCCTACAGATATCACCCTGTATAAGGGGAATCTCGATTGAAATTTCAAGAGAAAATATATTCTTCACGTTTCTCGTGTTCTTCGCGTTCTTCGTTATTTCTTGAAACGTTCTTAGTGTTCATGATATAAAAATGAAATTCAATCGTTTCATGAGATGTAAATCATCCTCTCTGAAAATGAATCACGATAAAGCCCAGTATACGTGTGAGAGAGCTTGATTAGGTAACGAAATCATTCCTTTTGTTGTTGATTTTTTATACGAGGTGGTTGAAATTTCTGATTTTATGTTGTTACAAAAAATCATAATTTGGCTAATTTTTAGAATACTAAAAGTTGCTTTGTAATTTTCAATAAAAAATCTAATCATTGAATATATGCAGTAGCTCGAAAAGTTATGGTTTGAGAGTTAAAATAAACATAAATATGAGTATAGATACATATGAATTAATATATTTGTGAGGTGATACTCAATGTTGATGAATATGGAAATCGAAGGCTTAACATAAGAATTATATCATGGGAATTGATGCATATTGAAATGGATCCTGAAAAGGTTTGCGTGTTATGTTACGAATGATTTGGAATAGATGCTACATATTGGGCATGCAACCTATAGGTTTGTCAGAAGAACATCCGTATTGACAGGCCAAACCTAAGTGGTACACAGTTGCTTGGATATGTTGAGCACGCGAAATAAATTATTTGCGATGCATGGTACTCGACTGCCATTAGGCGGATTGACTGATTGAATATGTGATCGTGTGATGTTGAGACACAGGTGGTTGAATAGCAGCTGGTTCACGATAACATGTATTCAAAGCCACTAGTTTATGTGATTAAAAGTTAGCATGTAATTTTAAGCTACTGGTCATCGAGGACGGTGGGCTTCTTTGTTTCTCAGCCTGAGGGTTTAAAAACTTAGATAATGAAAGAAAGAAAATTGTTAGGGAAGTATTGAAGGATTGGTTGAGGTGACGTGCGACGGCATAAGCTCACCAGATCAATGTAATCTCTAATCCCGAAGTGTCCACAGCTTCGGAGTCCATGAATGGTGAGGTTTTCCCTAGACTAATCCCTGATGTGGAATAGAAGGAATATGACTTAAGCTAATGAGAAGAAATGAAACTTTCTGGTACAATAAGTTTTGCTAAACTACACTACTTGTTTACTTTTCTCGTCTTCGTTAATAAGCACCCGCTAATCTTCATCCTATGATTTATGGAAACTCAACAGGTGTCGGCGAGCTATTACAAGGACTCTAAGGGATCGTTTGGTTGCAGGGGTGACTCGGGTCAGAGTGGGTCAACCCCTTGCAACCCGCGTTTGGTTGGTAGTCTGAACGGGTTGGGGAGATCATGTGGGCGTGGTGCGGGGTTTCCATTTTTTTACTCACCCGCGCCTGCTACAATGCCTTTTCTTCCGTCAACACGTCTGATGAAAGCGAAATTCTCCTCTTTAATAATGTGAAAATTGTTGTAGTATAGGAGGCGAATTTGGTTCAGCAAAAACCACAATCTTTGAATGTTGTGGAATATTTTTACTTGGCAAGTCTACCAAGGTCGAACACAGGGACACGACTACCTAATATGTTTATCGAATTTCGATTCATGAAGCACAATGTGAGTTAATTCCAGTTTCAGGTCCATATGAAGAACTATGCTATTTACAAAGCAAAGACAAGATGCATGCATTTTTTATTGATTTTTTTATTCAAGTTAAAGTGATGCATGAGTAATGCAAGAAAATATGTATGCTGAATAAAAGATCACAAATATACCCGACAATTATGAGCAACCCAATATAAAATGAAATCAGAGTCAATTTGAAAACACATGAAAAGCGGTCATCAAATCCAAGCAATAACCAGAAGAGCAGGGTCTCACTTTTCACATAAAAAATCACTTCATTAAAAAAATAGTGGCGAATGAGAAAAGTAAACATGCTAAGATGTAGAGGACAAAACAAGGATCAAAACGATACTAAAATCATGCAATTTGGACCTACGATGCTCAAGTTATGCTAAAAATAGTGCAGGGGCATAATTGTAATAAAAATGCAAGAAAAATAAAGGATAAATTTTTGCATTTAAGCTTGGGCCCCTAAGTAATTTATCCATGCGCGCGGGGGCATTTCTGCAATTTCAGACAAGATTGAGGGCCTTCCTGTAAAATACCCAGGCACGCACGTGAGGCACGTGCCTGGGGACCATTTTGCAAATACCAAAAGTGTCAGGGTCTTTCTTGCAATTTTCCCAGCACCACACGTGCTATGCACGTGCAATGCTAGGCTCGGAAGGAAACGGCAGCTTCGGGACACGTGGCTGCTTCTTGGAGGTTCGGATGACCCGAGCCTGTAGGTTGGGCTGAAGGCTCGGGTCCACCACGCGTCATCATCTTGGCTGTCCGATCGAAACGATCGGACGGTATCTGCTTCATCTTCTTCCGCCGCGGCTCCACCGGAGGAGGCGGGGTTCCGGCGTGTTGGATGGAGCTCCGCCGCCCGCCACAGGCTCGCCTGAAGGTCGCTAATCTCATGGCGAAGCCCGTGGCCAGGCGAAGCTCCGTCGATGTTCGGGATGGCGAGGCGGAGGCAGGTGATCGGTATGAGAGCTGGAGATCGGCGATGTGGCTTGAGCTCTGACCATTGAGCTTTGAGTACCTGCAAACGTTAGAACAACAGAAGAGCGGTGTGTACGAGTGCTTGTGAGGTGAGTGGACGGCCGTAGCGAGTGACGAGAGTGATGGCCGGAGGTCTCTTCTCTGACAGAGCAGGGGAAGAGAGGATTCGAAGCGGGGGAGGTTTTGGAGAAGGGGAAGGGGGTCGGCGAGGGTGCTGGTGGCGTGGCGGAGCTAATGAGGAGGTTGGATGAGGGTGACGATGACTGTAGGTAGCGTGATAAATCGGAGAAAATAAAAGAAAAAGCAAGGAGGAAGAAGACCTCGTCGGGGAGGGGACCCTGTGGAGGATGGTGCTTGGGCTGAGGCTCAGACAAGCCTCGGGTCGTCGCCCAGCTGGTCAGCAAGCCAACGAGCTCAATTGGTGACCGGAGTCACTGGGACACGGCGGAGCATCGCCGTGGGTCGACACCGAACTAAACCCATCTTTGCCTCGAAGTTCGGCCCTCCACTATCACCGGAGGGGCGGAGGAGGCTAGGGTATTGCCCAATAATGGTGGACAAAGGTCTCAGGCGGCGGGGTGAGGCTTTTATAGAGGGAGGTAGACGGAGGTTACGTGGTGGAGGGACATTTTGAAGCGAAGGTTTAATGGCGTGGGAGTGATGGCGACGAGTGATGATGGTGGCGTGAGGATGTCGGAGGGAAGGGGTACGCGGGGGCGACCGTTAGGAGAAGGATAAGTGGCCGGACGAGAGTGCTAAAAAAGGAAGGGGGTGGAGTGGCCGCGAGTCGTAATGCCTGGGGAGAGAGACAGCTGGAGGAGGATGATGAGTGAGGGCCGTTGGATCTTGCGATCCAACGGTTGGGATAAAGTCATGGTTTGAGGGCTCAGATTAGATCTGAGATTAGATCGAGCAGTGGGGAGTTAGGCGTAGATGGGTGGTTTAGATGGATAGGTGGGGACGATCCAACAGTCGAGATAGTAGGGGTGACGTGGCGTGTGGTGAACCGTTGGATGCACGTGGGATCGAGCGGCTTAGGTGAGAGGAGACGTGGCACACGGAAGGCCGTAGGATAGGGCATGAATCCAACGACTGTAGATGAGGCGGGTTGTGCAGTTGAGATCAGATCTGAAAGTCAGATCTTACGGCTGTGAGCAAGGCGAGGTTGGACGACGGAGATGGGGGCGGAGTCGAGTGATCCAACGACCCAGGAGGCCGACAGGTGTCGTGAGAAGAAGCGGGCTGCATGGCGCTCCAGAGAGCGCCACGTGGCCCAATCAGAAAAATTCAAATAAAATTACAAAGAAAATTATAAAAGAAATAGTTAGGGGCCGAATTAGGAAAAAGTCAAACATGAAAGTTGCTCGTCTCGACGAGATCTACAACTTTCATGTTGGTCAAAAAGCCAAAAGAGGTCATTTGTACAAAACGTATTTTTGGGGGTATTTTTAAGGGGATAAAAACACTTGATTTTAACTTTTGAATTGTTTTTGTATTTTTTTATCTTTTAATGGTTAGTGAATTACGGACAATTATTCTACTAATTTTTAGGGGATTTTGAGGATAAATAAATACAGAAAAATAAGGGAAATTAAATACAAATAAATAAGGGTAAATTATACACAATATGATACAGGATAATAATAACGAATTAAAGAGGATTTTTATTGGTTTAGTCAAGACATGGGTTTAATCTGTTGCTTTTAGCATGTTGAATTCGAGATTCATCATACCCCTATACTAAAACCATGCTCGTCCTCGAGCATCTAAAGAATGAAGGAGTCTGATTAATTCCTGACAGTGCGCGTGAAAAATTCAAGGCTCAATCTTTCGAAGGACCCTTAATTTAAGAGATCCTAAAATTCCAGGTTTATCCAAGCCTTAGTAAGAAGGAATCCAACTTCTCTAATTATCAGACTCTCTTTTTGTACATATAATATAAGGATATGACATTTAGTGTACTGTATTTCATGAGAGCTGAGTCGATGCATCACTCAAAGTTCCAGTCCCAAAGACTCCTCTTTTCTATTTGATGAACGTCAAAGTCACCTCTTTAATATTGATGAATTGTAGTAGTATAGGAGGCAAATTCGGTTCGTCAAAAACCGCAATCTTTGAATGTTGTGGAGTATTTTTACTTGGCAAGTGTACCACGGTCGAACACAGGGAACATAGATTTTTAGTTGCATGGTCTTAAATCAAATTAAATAATTAATTAGTGCTTGATTAATTTCTGCGTTGAGAAAACATACAATGCAATGATGGAGATGCGATGAAAATAAACAGAAACGATTAAGCCCAGGATCTGTGATTTTAAACGTATTAATTCCTCCAATAATATGATCAATACTTCACAAGAGTAATCACAAATAAAAAATGATCTAACTTGATGCTCAGGGTAATAAATTTAAGCTCAGAATAATGAGATATCAGGCCTCCAAATATCTTTGATTAAATTCCTCAACTAGTCGGCAAAAATCTTAGAGGAATAAATGTAAATTAACCTCCTGTGAAGATTTTTCTAATGAGAATAATCGACAGTAATTTCAATGGTTTAATCAGAGTAAAATCCTTATCCGAACGCCTGCAAAAGATTTATCAATAATTTCTCAAGCAATATGTGGCACGAATATGTCAAAATTAGCCTGCATGTGTCAACAGAAGTCCTCAAATAAATAATTGACAATAAACAACCTCAAATCTGTTCACAAGCTATGCCTAATGGTAGAGCATGAAAATAGCTTCAAAATGACATATTGTATGCTAAAAACTGAGTTCGTATGAGAAAGATATGATGAATTGAACTTGTAGGGACTGAAATGTAAATAAATTAAAGTTTTCTGACTAAACAACCCCTGTAGGGATGTATCTGTAATTATTGAAACTTCCTGTGATATGGTGCAAATTTTCCAAGAAGCACGTGCAAAGCAAGTGCCTCTTGACTGGCGGGCCTGCTTGGCAATTTCAGGATGCGTGGGGGTGGCTGATGCAATATTTCCCCTCTCACGTGCTCCTCACGTGAGGGGGAGAGAGTGGGGCGGCAGGGCTCGTCTTCCCCGAGGCGGCTGCAATGGGTTGAGGTCGCGCTGCTATGCGCCTACCCGGAGGGCGGCCACGGTTGGATGGCAGCACCCCCGGCTGCGGAGGAGAAGCATGGAGGGGTCTGCAGGGCGGCGAGTGGAGGAGTAGCCGCCTGGCGGCTCACGGCAGAGATGGGGACACGGTGCGACGAGGAGCGGGCGGAGCTGATCTCCGTGGTGGGGGGGCGGTGAGGCTCGATCAGCGGAGGGTAGAGGAGCTCGGCCGACTCATGGCCGAGCTGTGGTGGTGGGCGATCGGCGGAGGGCGAAGGAGGGAGGAGCGGGGCTTCGGTCGTACGGTGGAGGAGCGGGGCTCCGTGTCCCTGTAAATGATAAAAAAATGATAAGAGAAGGAGGGAATTGATCGTCAAGGTCTGGAGTGGCGATGGCCGCCTCCTGTTGTCGCTCAAGCCGCTTGGCGAGACGGCGAGCTCAGCAGCTCGGTGGCCGCAACAGAGCTTGGAGCTCTGGATCTCGCCATGAAGAAGAGGAGCAGGCTGCTGTCACCGACCGCGCAAGGGGAAGGGAGGATGGTCGGAGCTGCTGGCGAGGGGGGTTCTTATAGGAGGGTGATCGGAGAGCCATTACGCGGAGGGGCTTAATGGCTGGCCTCGTAACGGTCGGAGGCGAGGAGGAGGAACGGCGGGGGTTATGGGGGGGGGGGTGGGTCGTGGGAACGGCTGGAGGAAGGTGGAAGAGGTCACGTGCTAGGCACGTGACCTGGGGGCGGTAGTGGAGAGAGAGAGCAAGTGGGGGTGCCACGTGGCACGCCCAGGAGCTGCCACGTGGCACCCCAAAAAAAGTTCAACTTTAATGAAGGAAAAGAAGTAGAAGGAAATCTCAGATCAAAAAATTTTCTTCATAAAAGTTGTTCGTCTCGACGAGATCTACAACTTTCATGAAGGAGCTAGGAGCAAAAGAAGTCACCTGTGTGAAGTGGTATTTTTGGTGGTTCTCTATGGGTATAGAGAATCGGCTTTTGAGGTTTTGTAATATTTTGATTGTTTTAGAGAGGATAAAAATTATAGAAAAAATATGGTAAAATACAAGAAAATTAATTACACATTATTCTAATTTTTTTGGATTTTTAGTAAATAAGAAATTAGGAAAATAAATTAGAAGTCAGAATGACACAACTTTTGTACAGACCGACAACGGACACTTGGGCTTGGTCAGATTCTTTGATTTCAGTTTTGATCTAGATTTGGATTTTTGTGTCGGCTTAATAAAAATTTCATCAAAGAACACAAATAAAAAAGAAATAAAATTAAAAGGATTAATTATGTACATAAAAACTCAGGTCAAAAATAGCAAAAAGTCAAACTGCGCAAAAGAGGCCCAAAACTCAACTTTCACATATGAGCTCCGAATTTTATGAAATTGGTCTTATTTTGAAGGTATTTAAAAATGGAGTACTTTAAAAGTGAGTAGACTAAAATCGGACACTGTATGCGGGAGATATGCTCATTTTAGTCCGTCAGATGTGAAATTAGACTTTGGAATTATTTGACACTTATTGGAGTTAGTATTTTTTGTATTTTTTATTTAATAAGGTTAGTAATCTCTACACAATGGAGGTAGTTTGGGGTCAATCGGAGTTAGGGTGAATTAATTAAAAATGTGAGAAATAGCGATTTTTTGGGCTAATTAACACTTGGGATTTTAAATGCAATTATGCATGATGAAATGCAGATATTATTTACACATGCATGATGGATAATAATGCTTTATTAATGATTAAATACAAGTGAATGATAGGGAACATAGCCTAAATGACCAATTTTAGCTTGATGAATATGAGATTCATCATACCCCTATATCTTAGACCATGCTCGTCCCCGAGCATGAATGAATGACTTAGTTGATTACATCCCTGACTGTGCAAGTGAATTTTCAAGGGCTCAGTTCAAAGAGGACCCTTAATTTGAGTGATCCTAAAATTCTGGGCTCAACCATGCTTTAATCAAAAGGAATCCAACTTCTCTAATTTTCAGACTCTCTGTTTGTACATATAATATAAGGATATGATTTTTAGTGTACTGCATTCATGAGAGTCAAGTCTAGACATCACCCGAAGTTCTAATCCAAGAGCCTCTCCTCTAGACCTAATCCTCAACACTAGGGAATAAGTCTATTCTTGCTTCAGTCAACCGTCTCATTAGTTTGTCAGACTTGAAGGTGTAGATGGACGGCCAGATGATGGAGGGAATAGGATTGTGTCTGATTTTCTCTCACCCTCACATTGGAACAAGAGGCCTCTCGAGTACCTTTTTACTCAACACATGTAAATTTTAATATTGTTGATCAATGTGTCTGTCAAAAGAGTTGGAGTCGTCTGCACTTGTTTTTCTGGGAGTACACCGGGGTGTGTCTTTTCTGAGTATCTAAAATACCTTCGACACCCAGACTTGTATCGCTTACGATGCAGGGCCCTTTTGTGGTGTCAGCCCGACTCCTTGGTCCTAATTAGCGCTTGGTCCAAGTGGACACTTTGAAAATGTTTGGGAGCGCTCGCCATTGGTGGAAGCTCATTTGTAATTTGTCTTTGGAATTTAGAGCTTTTTCTTTGACATTTCATTTCTTTTGTTGGCTAGCTCCACTGCTTTTACCAAAATTGGCGCACACTGATCAACAATTTCCATTAGGTAAATATCAAAGAGGTAGCATATGAATCTTGTTCACATACTGGCTAGGGTTTTGCTGACAA